>JARLTB010000021.1:23147500-23392500 GCA_030141615.1 Unio pictorum
ACTTTGTTGAACTGTGTGGATGAAAACTAGTTAGTTTGGGTTTTGACTTGGATATTGACAGGGATGAAGCTAACTAGACAGTTGTAAATTTGACTGCTCATAATATTTGTCTAAATATTGAGGTTTAGGAACAACCCAACCACAACACCAAAATGGATGCCAGTTGATGTTTTTCAGCTAAAAAGGCATTTAGAGGTTCGTGTTGATGCATGTCACCCATCCATGAATGACTATTGGAGATAAAAGTAAAGGCCATACAACACTAACTTCAATAGCATCATGTCTGATGATAATTTCAGTTTATTGTGGAATTACACAATTTTTTGTTCTATAGATCATGTAAAGTAACTCATATTTTTTAAGCCGTTAATTTTTTAATATCAGAATATGTCTGCAACAATGAAAGTTTACTGCATTCCTAGGAATGGGTCCCTTAAAAAAAAACAGGAAAAACAACCCATGTAATTTTAATTTTGAATATATGTTGAAATGAAAATAAAGAAACAGCTTTGTCAATCAACGTTTCACTGTATCTACTGCTTGCTCTCAAATTTCCATGTTATAGAAATTATCTCAAATTTCAATATTAGAGTAATTATCTAAATTTCTATGCGAGTAGATTCATTGAAATTGTGATTATCTAAATTTCTGTGTCAATAGATTAAGTAGGATTGAGATTAACTGACAAATCTGATAGACTTTTATAAATTGTTCACCATCTTTACACATTAACCCCTGGAGGTTTTTGCTGTTTTCGCATTAAATGCGACTAGGAAACACATTTTGGGGACTATTTCAGAATACATCCTAATACATTGATTTCCAAGCAATATTCCATTAGACAAATGGTTAGTCATGCTATAGAAAGTGTTTAGTTTACTGGCACATGAGCACAAGGTGAAAAAATGGACTTGGTTTTTTTTTTTTTCTTAACAGACCCATAATTTTTGTATGGAGAAGACTCTTTATTCAAAATGTCCACCTTATCCTACTTTTTGTACAGGTTCACCTATCTGTGTATGCTTCAGACTGGTCTGCCATAGATCTGAGGCCATAAAGTCTAAAATCTGGACACAAATTCAGAATCCGACCATGGGTGATTTTTTTAGTGAAAGTCCAAAAACTTCGGTTTTTCCCACTGTATTTTGTAGTGCAACTAAAATGTCCAGATTATTTGCTATCATTGTAGAGATAAATTTGTCTACCTTTCTATAATACCACCCTCTTTAGTGTATCATGTATGACCTTGACGCTACAGACCTTGGAAGCATGCTACTACCTCATGCCCCGTAAAGTCTGCGCTAGGGGTTAATGTGTTAAAGGCATAACATTTCAATAGTTCATACACTTACAGGAGGTAAAGTGAATAATATTTTGAATCAAAAATAGCACTAAAAGTAATTTTATAAAAATGTTCAATATACATGTACGTTTCTCTGTTTACGTAACTTTACCTTGCACTGAATTTTTTTACATCTGAAAATGTTCAGTTAAAAAAATTCTTTGTAGAGATGTTCATTTTTTAAAAAATGATATATATAGATAGTTTGCAAACTGGAGCATTTTTTTTCTTTTTGGTCTTGCTGCATTCTGTTGTGTTAAAACCTCACAGACTGAACAAAATTTCCAGTTGTGCACATCTGACAGGGCTTCAGTATAAAATGGGTTAATCACCAACCACTCCAGTTGCCTAGTGGTTAGAGCATCTGTCTTGGATGCAAGAGTTCATGGGTTTGATCCGTGGCCAAGTCATACCAAAAGCTTACAAATCTGGTACTAACAGTTGCCTTGCCTGGTGCTCAGCATTAAGAGGTTAGTTTTAGGACTAGTCAACCTGGTATCAGGATAATGTGACTGGGTCATCATACTGCATGTCTGCAGCACGATGTTCAAGTGCTAGATATCACTATAAACTGTCACACTGCAGACAGCATAACGATATGTTGGAAACATTGTTAAAGCTACATTAAAAATCAGACTCAAACACAATGACCATACATTGTATATTGTTAACTGTCTATTCATGTACATGTGGTTCTATACAGTTATTAGATGAGTGGTTTGCATAATAAACTTTCATCAGTGGTTCACTTTTGTATTGTCTGTTTTGTTTTATGTGAATTATAAAAATTTATGCAAAGCATGATCTATTTACCTTGTACTTACTACAATGGTATAATTTCATACAGACATATTACAATTAGAATTTTTTATAGATACCAATTATGTTTGACGGCAAAAACTGAATATAATTCTGCAGAGTTTCATCAGGGTTTCACTGAATAACCAGACAACATGCACTTTAATGTACCTTTTCATGTTTTACTGGAATATATCTTTGAATTTTCATTATTCTGTAAGGATTTGAGATCTCTACAGTAATTACAATTTTGTTCTCCTCTTCAGGGAATGGTTGGATCAAAGTAACGAGACGATGTGCATCCCAGACAGATGAAGGTATGTGCAGTGCTGGACTTATTTTACAAAACCAAAAATTAAATTGAATTTGGTATACAGTTATTTGTTGGATGTCTTTCCTCAAGAAGAGGGTAATGTTGTTTGATGGTAGATAATTTCCCATTTAGATGTGGTTCAGTTGCCATGGATAATTTCCCATTTAGATGTGGTTCAGTTGCCATGGATAATTTCCCATTTAAATGTGGTTCAGTTGCCATGGATAGTTTACCATTTATATATGGTACAGTTATCAAGGATAATTTCCCATTCAGGTATAGTACAGTTGCCATGTAAGTTTGATAGGATATTATCTGTAGCATCATGTTTAATTCCAAAACATTAAAATTTGTTTCATTTAAACTCAAATAATAGATGATTATAAGATTCTAAATTGTCATAAGATGTTTTTCCTCAGATTAACCAGAATTCAGCCATCTGTTCCATTTTTGATACATTTTATGTAAATTATTCCACACTTTAAAGTACTGCAGAAATCTTGATTGTTTGTAATCTTATTATTCACATATATTTTATATGATATAACAAATAATATGCTGAAAGCGTTTCTTGACTCTTAAAGTACTTGTCACAGCATTAGTGCTTTGTCAGCAACCGTCTTGTAACATTTTGGTTTTTAAGTAAGCAGCTGTTTATATATCTCAGTACATGAGCTTGACATGAATGGCTGTGAAACTAAATTTGATTTATACATTGGGCCCTGGAACAAGCATTCTGTTTTAGTGTAACCTTGCAAAGAAGTTTTTCAAATGCTTGATTAAAATATGTGTTATCTAGAAAACTAAAATGACAGAATTTCGACATAATGCATCTTCTGATGACAATTTCTTTTGGCAAATTCTGGCTGAATACAATGTTTTTTTTTAAAGTTTTGAATTATATCAGATTATTGGAGTTGGTTTAGCATTCATTGAAATACCAGTGATTGATCATTAATTCCAAAATGATTTTGAATAAGAGTCTGTTGTACTTCCTGACTGGACAAAAAAATGGGGAAGCTGGTCACCGATCTGTTCAGTAGCATTTCAAAATGTTGAAATCTAGATTAATTAGCCTATAGACTTTTTAAGTTTTTAATGAGAATTTCTGGCAATTTATCAGGTGAATCTTTCATATTAGAAAGTAAATTTGGCTGCCGCTTTAGAAAATGGAAGAATGTCAAATCTTACATTTTGAAAGTCTTTTTTTTTTGTATTGGTTACATCTTTTGGGTTTGGTATATGAACTAATTTAGATTTTGTCTGGGCAGCTGAATATGTGATATCAACCGCATATTGTGAACAAAAAATTAGATGGATTATTCATCGTCACTGAAAGGGGCCTGGAGTGGTCTAAAGTGCTCTATTATGGATCACTGCCATCTCACCTATGTCTATGTGGGTTCGAGTCTCCGATTCAGCCAATGTGGGTATGTGAGAAAGCTTGCCGGTAGCTTCTCGTGTTCCGGTGGTTCATTCCAGATTTTCTGGTTTCTTCCTCCACTATAAATACTGGCTGCCATGTATTGCCTATACTGTGCTTAAAAATGACGTTAAACCCTATAACATCAATAACAACATCTTCACTGATAATAAGAATCTCTTGGCAGTTAGTTGTAATGAATTTATTTCATCCTTTGAAACCATTTTTTAAATCATTGCAAGTACAAATGAGCTTTAATATGAAAAGCATTTTAAGGTGAAATTCATCTTATCATCCACAGGTGTTGCATGGGGATGCAGATGGCAGTGGGATGATGTTGGAGTGTTTAAGAATACTTGCTACTGTGAGAGTGATGGATGCAATGGAGCCTCATCAGTGTCTATTAGTCTTGTTTTTGCCACAGTTTTAGGACTTGTCAGTGTCTTTTGGAAATATTTGTAAAAATAAATTCTTGACATATACGAAGAACAACAATAGATAATCAGACTGATTACATTCTCTTAGTCGTAAAAATAAATTCTTGACATATATGCAGAATAACAATAGATAATCAGACTGATTACAATAAATAAATACAATTTTAGACTAAAACGTGCACTTTTTCATGTCAAAAGAAATGTAAATTCCATCTATTGACAAAGTGTTAAAACCCGTGTGCCTGTCTCATTAGGCTAGCATCACAGCCTTGTTATCATATAGGTATATCTTAATGTCTATTGGTAAAAAAAAAAAAATTGGTTTCCCTAAGATGTATTTACTGGAAATTGTTGGATTTTAAACATATTTGGTATACAGTCTAGCCTATTCAAATTTTGAATAAAATTTTGAATTTTGTTTTTTTTTTTTAAAGTCAGTAATGTTAAACATGCATAACAGAAAACTGATGACTTGAACAGACAGTTCTGATATTGTATCATGATGACAAATTGATTGATCCTAAGGTTATTTTACAGGTATCATCTACAAATTTGTACATTCCAATTCCGGCGTTTGGACATGTACAGCATTTATCATAAAGACTCTTGTATTTGTCAACATTGTGTATTTTATTTTATTTTGTAAATGAACAAGACTTCAACTGATTTTTTTCAGTCTTAGTTACCAACTCATTTATGTATTGCACCTGTTTCCATGTAATATTTTCTGAAAGAAAACAATGTGTGTTGAGATGGTCAGGCATTTTTTCCCACTGTTTGTGTTAGTTAAAGAGAATACTACAAGGTATTGCTTTTAGAAAATGTACATTGCAGACTAAATCACCATTTTGTTTCATATCAGTAATAAGGTGATTGGGAAATCAATCTTTTTACACTGAATTGGTTGTGAGAGTTGTTTGCTACATTCCATATGTTGTGATATTCTGTGAGATATTTTGGGAATTCCTATGCACATGCAGACAAAAGTTGGGGGTTTATTTTCTAGTAAAAGCAGCTTATTAATGAACTTTTCTCTTGATAAAACTCCATGGCCTGAACCTTTAACTTAGAGTTAAAAATTTACTCAGAAAATTTAACTATTTTTATGCAAGTTATTGAGCTCTGGAAAAAAAGTATGCTTAGATGTTGGCAGATGTGTTTCTCACTCGCGAAAATGTAGATAAAGTTTATGGTCATTTTATTTCAAATTCTGCTTAATGTTCAGTGCTTTTATTCAAAATTCAGTAGAAAATTATACGATTGTAGTAGATGCAAAAGATTTATTTTACAACCAAATGCATTCACAGACCTGGGTCTGTGAAGATTGTTAGGAATAATCAGTAGAAAAAACATCCCATACACACCGATCTGCCAGCATGTTAGTGGTAGCAGAGTCTATCGTGTTTGCCTTGGCTTATGCACAAGTGGAAGTGGTATATTAAGTGTCAGCTCATCTCCAGAATTAAATTAGAATGAAATGTTGTTATATATGTGAGGCTATCTTTTATATTTTTTGACATTTTCTTTGTTTTGGTGGTGCTCTGCCCCACCCAATATCAAAACATATCAGGTGTACATATCATTTTTTAAAATATATTTTTATATTAGCATTGTAAATACGAATTTTCTGTAGAATTAGTTTGTGTATATATAATGTATATTTATCTACATGCATTCCATTTATAACAGAATCACAATATATATATTCATGTGATGAATTCACAGAAATTGTTTATTGGAAGGTTCGGATGATAAAATATGCTTCTATAAATAATATCTATACCCATATCATAATTTTTTATATGTAACACGTATCGTAATACATGATTGCGTATCATAAGGCAAAGGTGTGATGAGTGAAACAATCAGATGTATTTCAAAGTTATTTCACTATTCTGACATTCCACAAAATCATTTTTCTTCAGTTATGTGATAAAAGGAATCTTTGATTTTTACTCATAGAATCATTTCAATCTTGGTTTGATAGAAATTGTTAAATTAATTTGATTTTTTTAAAAATAAATTGCTACACGTCTACAATTTTCATACATGCCAACCATTACATTTTTGGCGTAATCATTACGCTTTTTGCCACTAAATTACTCGTTACGCTTAAACGTATACGGATTACGCTTTTTCTGTATATCCACCTCCCAAAAAATCAATTATTTGTTTTCTCGTTATTATTTTTAAAATTCCATTAATCGCACAGACCGTATTTTAGAAAAGACAGCTTTTTTGTAACTACAATATAAGAGTACGCTTGACCGTAACAGTATCATGTTCTATTTATAGCTAACCTGGTCCTACTGTTGACCTCAAATTATATTTATAGAATCTGCATGCTTAGTAAGGAGAGAGCAGACTGGTTTTCCAAACTTAATTTTTACTCGCAGATTCCATGCTCTAATTCATATTTCTTGCAGAACCAGTCGAAAGATATTTTAGCGCATTAAACGTATATTTTATTTTACTCTATTCATTTATGTGAGCAAAAATATCCCCTTTCAAAAATTTCACAGATAAATTAGAAAAAGGCAACCGAAAACCCCCGAAACAAAATATAACAGAATCCTCTAAATTTTAAGAAAAGAGTACAGCATCACATGACACCTATTTCCTGCCGCGTGGAAAGAATTTTAAATTTTAGCGCTAAACGTCTTAAGATGATTTCTAGTCTATGTGTGTAAAGCTAAAAGTGCTACATATGAAAACTTGAAATAGTAAAGGATGTTAAAATACGAGAAGGTCAAATAATCGTTGTTTATTAAGATTTTAGCATGTTATATATGGATTACGCTTTTTCTGTCTAGATTCTGCTTCTTGACCACTTGGAATATGCCATTTCCTCGTCAGGGGTTGGCATGTATGAATCTTCTGTTTACTGTATCTTGCAGAATTAATTTGCCATGGTGTTCTCTAATAACATTCAGGAATTAGGCAACTTTTGTTCGAGAGACTTTAAATTTGGTCCCTTCATTGAGATGAAGGAACTCTTGATCTCTTATTTCTAACCATCTTTTGAAACTTTTTTCATATGCTATTGTGTATGTGATATCACGTGCAATTTGCCTTGAACTTGATCGTATAGACCTAGGTACAATTATGCTCCTTGCTTTTCATCATCTCATCAAGTGCTGTGTGAAGACCAAAGCTTAAACAAAACATTGCTGGCCCTGATTCCTGCAAATATTGGCATTAATGGTATAATAATAACCTTAGCAGTACATGTACCTTAGCCAACACTTCTTTCATTAATGAAAAATGGACATACGGAAACAGACATCGGGAAAGATAATCAGATTACTTACCATAATTAATCAGTTCTGGACACATGTTAATTATTAAATGTGTCTGCTTGTGAGGAGTAAATATTACATTTGTGGACTAATATGTTGGCCACTGGTCTTTCTTGAGGGGTACTTTTGAACACAAACTCATCTGTGCCAAGAGATTCTGGCCGCTGGTGGTGGTGGGGCTCTTTATGATAGGGACCATTGTACTTGTATCATGAAATTATATTTCCATATGTGACATTTCTTTTGTTTATTTTTTATTGTAGTTTCCCTCAAAACTCTTGTAAAGCATTTTCAGTTTCGGAAGTTGTAATTATTGTTCTGAAATAAAAGAATTTATAACTAGATTGTTTCTCACTGTATTGTTCTAGTCTAATATAGTCCTATATATGTTAGGTTAATGACTGCTCAAGCTTTATATTTAGGTCAGTAGCCAATGGATAAAGTACTGCTTTCACATTTAGCATTGTAAAGAGTAGTAAATATCATACCAAAAAGAGCACAAGAGCCTACTATTTTGTTGTATGGTCTAATACACTTTTATGTTGAGTTAACTGCTCTGGTGGCATAGTGGTTAGATTATCTGCCTTGGATGTGGAAGGTCATGTGTTTGAGCCCTAGCCGAGTCATACCAAGGACTTGTATATAAATTGTACTAACAACTGCTTCTCAAGGCTTTCAGCATTAAGAGGTTAGTGTTAGGACTGGTCATCTTGGTGTAGGGATAATGCGACTTGGTGGGATATTATACTACATGTCTGCAGCATGATGTCCCAGTGCATGACATCACAATAAACTGTCATACTGCTGGCATTATAGTGATAGGACTAAAAAATTATTAAAGCTTCATTAAAATTCAAAATCACACGCATGTTGAGTTCAGTTTGTTGGATACTGCAACTAATACAGCCATCAAAACAATATGTGCATACATCCCTCAGCATCAAAAGCTAGGTTGCTGTGACCTATTTCCATACTTCATTAATCTTGTACCTTACATGTTTAGGCCATTTCTATAATATTTTTGTACATGCACTAATACAAGTTGACAAGGGCTTACATGCTAACAAGAACAATGACAATTCTTCTGTTATTGATTTCTTGTGAGGAACTTGTCTCTTATAATATTATCCATTAGGTACTTGTCCCCCAGTACATGTAATATTGTGGAGCAGGTAATTTGTCTCCATTAGTTAACCGCTCCGGTGGCCTAGTGGTTAGAGCGTCCACCGCAGATGCTGGAGGTCTTGGGTTTGATCCCCAGCCGAGTCATACCAAAGACTTACAAATATGGTACTGACAGCTACCTCGCTTGGCGCTCAGCATTAAGAGGTTAGTGTTAGGACTGGTTGGCCTGATGTCAGGATAATGTGACTGGGTGAGACATGCTACATCAAATTGCCTTGTCAGTCTTCATCCCCACGTCTATCCTATCCATACCAAATTGCATATCTCGAGTCCAACAACACAAAAACTACTTAAGTTAGAATTGTAAAACCTTATACAAGTTGATAACCTGATTACAGCAATATTTAGCCTAACTAGTGATGATCAGAAGAGTTTGTAGGAATGTTATCCATTGTCCAATATCCATACATCCACCTAAGTATGTTGATGTTACTCCTAACTACATTAAGGATTACATAGGAACTTGGAACACACATTTATCTTAAAGGTCTAGTTGAAACTAGTGCTGCTCACACATCCATTTAGAGCAGACATCTTGACAATGTTGTTGCTGTTCATCTGGCATTTTGCTTTCCACCAGAAGGCAGCTTGTGTCATGTAGTTGGTCCTAAATGTAAATGTTTATATTCTGATTCTAATATGGCCACAACAGTTACCATCTTGAAAATCTTGTCATCACTACTAAATGGATAATCTCGCAGTATTTAGTTGGTACTATATGAAATGATGTCAGTCTTGCAAGTCAACCTGGCCATCTTAAAAAGCTTACCACTTTTCCATCTAGGTGGAAAGTTATCATGAAATTGAGTTATCACCAAAAGACATTCTGTGATGACTAGTTTGTTCTAAATGGTGCCAATCTAACACAGTATGGTCACCATGACAACCATTTTCAAAATCTTTGTTGTTGGCAAGTTGCATTTATACCAGGAAACTAATATGATATATAGTTGGTCCTTCCTGAATCGAAATGATGACTATCTGATCTCACATGTGACCACCATAGCAGGCATTTAAACAATCTTGTTGATCCTAAATGGGCAGTCATATTGACGTGGGGTTTTCACCAAAAGATTTCTTATGTTGTAAAGTTGAAGAGAATGTCAATTTGACATGCAATATGCATGAAAATGTTATGGCTCCTCTTTTTGAACCATATCAACATAGGGTTTTTAACAAAAGATTTCTTAGTTGCTCTTAAATAAAAATTGTGCTCAGCAAATATCCAGCAAGTCTACCACAATGACAAAATGAAAATCTTGGCACTAATTCTGAATGGATGATGATCATATTGACTTGTAGTTTTCACTAAGTCTTCTAATAGCATGGTTTTCCTAAATGAAAATGGTTCCAATATGGATGCCCTTAGAGTTGTTATTATGTTAAAGTTTCTTAAGACAACATTTTGGGAAATTGGTATAAAACCTTTGTTACCACAGTTCAGCAGAAAAGCCCTTCTGGCATACAGTTAACATGTAGGCATATACTCTGTGCTGATCTGATTGTAATAGCATTATTAAAATTGTTTTTCTTTTATACAATATTAATTTAAAAAAATCTTTTATATATTTTTTTCAAGACAAAATTCTTAATGGCACAATTAAACAAAGACCATCAGATCGGTAAATGAAATTGAGTCCTTCTGCTAGCCATGCCCTTCTGAGTATTTGTTTAACAACATAAGTTAACTAGCATGAACATGGTGAGGTGGAAATCAATTGAATGGATATTCTTTGCTTTTTTATATTGATCCAAACTATGCTTTAACTGTAAAGTACAGACAAATATTCCTCACTGTAGGTCTGTAGCAAGTTAGTTTACATTCCATTTTAGAAATGTTTTTATCAGGATTCTTAAACTTTATCTCTGACATTTATTAGTTTTAAAAGCACAAAAACAGGTTACAGCTGAAAAAATGTAAAAATATTTGGAGAGAGTTTGGATTAGGATTAAAGTGAGTTCAGAATGAAGATATCTGGATTTATAGCTACAAGGAAATCGGAAACGAAACTTTTGTAACGCTTTTGCTCTGATCTGGCAAAAATAATTAGCAGACAGTGATGATGCATTGGGTATTATTGTAAATACAATACTAACCATCATTCCAGCTACTGAAGATGACTAATCTAAAGACCAACCAAAACAGCTTCAGTAAAGACACGTTTTAATAGAAGACTAATACAGTCGGACATGTAACTCCTGACCTTACAACAGGTACAGCATCTGACAAAATCATCTTACTAGAGTTGTCTCTTTATAAAAACTATACTTTCGCAAATATGAAACGCACAAATACAGCTATTAGTAGACATGAAAAAATATTGGCTTCCTTAAATCCCTACATTAATAGTAAAAGGAATGGAGTGAAATTTACTGGGGTGGGGGTGCACATTGAAGCCAGCAGTTGAATTTCTAAGTAGTTTACAGCTGAACAAAGCTGCAAGATAAATAAGCAAAGAAATTTACTGGGGTGGGGTTGAGGGTGGATCTTTAATGCCAGCAGTTTATTTCCAGCAAAGAGAGTGTCAGAAATGGTTGAAAATTATAAAATAAAATTTTGATTTAGATGATGTGCAAAATTTCACCTACTAAGATCATTCCTTATCAGTCTTCAAAAATTGGACAGAAATATAAAAGGTTAAATAAAACTCGTAATACCAAACATTGTATTAAAATTGGTGTAAAAATATGGAACAAAGCAGTCAAGATTGGCATTTATTTTAACAAATTTAAGTTGTTTATGCTATGACAAATGTAATTATTATGCTGCTGAACATAGGCACATCATTGGAGAATGTATTTCACTAAACGTAACTTCATTAAACGAAATGTGCAAGATAAACTAGCAGCAGCTTTGGCAAAATGCAGAATGTGTTTTTAAAGCATTAAACTCCAGAAAACTATGAACACATGTTAATCACAACACACAGTGATCACAAAATATATCGCATTACTAACTTGGTTTAATTTCAAAGTCTAATTGTAAATGCCTACTGAATATATATATATATATATATATATATATATATATATATATATATATATATATATATATATATATATATATATATATATATATATATATATATATATATATATTTAGAGTGAAATCAAAACAGTTACAGTTATAATATTACACAATTAACTTGTCCACTATATATTTATCACAGTTAATGTATATAAAAATTATCACAATTTAATTTGACTTGGACAATCAATAAATTGATCCATTAAACAATACTATTAGTATGTTTAAATACAAATAAACTGCAAGAATGGAATGTAAGAAAAGTTCCCTGTACATAATATAAAATAATTAGTTAAATTAATTAGTTAATTATTATAATTAGCTAGCTGTTAAAATCAGCAGTGATTGTCACCACTGGCTTCTTGAAATAGTTTATTTCCTTCAGCAGTTAAATTCAATACATTCTTATTCATAATGCAAAATTAAGGCACAATTATCAGAACTCCAAAATATCAATACACATATACAAGCAGGAGAAGTTGTGTATAGATGCAGCAAAAGATTCAGTACAACATCTGTTTGCAAAGGATATATACCTTTGGCATCTTAAATTCATGGACTTTAATTCTAGTAAACATTCCTAAATTACAATCAACTAAAAGTATTTATAAAGCAATAGTAAAAAATAGTTAAAATTTATTGTACATAACAAATATGAAATATTTTGCAAATATATCTGCATAGGAAATAAACACTGTTATGGCAACAAACAAAACTACCATGAAATACTCTTATTAAAAATAAGGACGGATACATCTGGCTATCAGCAGTTCAAAAGATTAAAATCATTAAACAAAAATTAATGCTGACAGTGTTTGAAAATGGACATTCTAAATAATGAAAAAATATACTTTGGCAACTCGAAAATAAATACCTTCTTCCTTTACAATGAACTATGAGGTGGCCAAGTTAAATGTGACATTTACAGACCTTACAAAATGTTGTAAAATATTTAGCAGAAATTCAGCAGTATGAACATATTTGTCTAATTAATACATAATTCTATCTTCTAAATATCTCATGCTTTCAGTCTCGTTATAAAATCTTAGTACAATGAGAAAGCAAAACTGTTCACTTAGTAATCTGACATAAACACCAAAAACTATCGGTATTAAAGTTCTTGTAGCAGGAATATAAGGAATCCATTCTTGTAAAGAAAAAAATGTTATTATTTGCAATCCTTAATCATCTAGTTGGCAAATGGATGCAACTCCACGGTTGATCCAGTGATACTCTTTCTTGTCTGTGGGAAAATTGATGTATAACACAAAGTTGGTAGAGTGGCCTGTTGTGGAAAGGACACCCCTCCTAGCTGTAGTCTTGTACACAGGGCACTTGTATGTCTGAGACACAGTGAAATCAGCCATTCGGTTGGGTTTCAGCCAGATCTGTGAAGAAGTTAAGGATATCCGATCTGATGGTTAAAGTGGAGAGATGCTGGCATAACTTCTCTTATATGGAGAAGGTCCTCAACATGTATCTCTACAGTGTAGAAATAATGGGATGGGGATGAGAGAGGGTAAACAATGGCAAATGACAGCTGATGGGTGATGATATATTGTAAGGTGTTTACAGACCTAATTTCAAACAATCATTTAGTGACTGTGTATCACTTCTTTGACAATATGCAAAGTATCTGCACACCTAATTTAGATTGCTCTGCAGGTAACTATTCATCTGTTTATAATCACTCCATTTCTTCAAAGTAAACCAAATATCATTTATTGGACCCCCTTGTATCTGTATAGTCATCAGTTTAATTATTGTTTTAACATCAGCTTGTTCATCAGAGCAATATGAATTCTGCTTTGAGAACTGAATCTACTCTTACAATAAATATTTTAGTTTTTTTCTCTCTCATAAAGTCAGAACCACTGTAAATTTTGTCAGTGAATAGATTTTAAAACTGGTCTTCAGGCCCATCTAAACATAATTACAAAATTTAAGTTGTTCCTAGAATATTTCTGTACAAGGATCATAGATTTTTCTAACCTAAATGATGTGGTGCAGGCTATTTCTGCATCCAACATTCTCTGTAACGTTTGGTGAGTGTTTAACCAACATATCTTTCCTCCTTCATAAATTTTGTTCTTGGCAGATGAATTTTCCATCTCTGACTTTCCTAAAGCTATCAGCTATTTTTTTTTTTCCTCTTTCAACATGACTCACTGCTGATGCAACAAAATAATTAAGATAGATTCATTCTCTTTAACAGAGAGAAAAACATTTAAAATGTGATTTTAGAGCAATTTATATTTACAACTGAAGGTAAATAATAGTAATATAATTTTGGAAAGTTTTAGTTGTTTATTGTATATACTTAATATTGCCACTAGTGTGAAGTACAAAAAGTAACACTATCAGGAGATATTAATAATTATATATTTTATGGTGGTCTGGTTTGGTGTTTATGGCACAGCAGCACCAATAGGTTATTTAGAACTGAGGCAAATGGAATAATAAAGTTTTTTGCTGAAGGACATATCTGAGTAAATTTGATGGTAGGATTCAAATCTTTTAGTCATGAGTCTGGAATGCCAATCACAAAGTCACTGTTGTTTTGACTTCAATTAGTCACCTCTTAATGTGGACAGAGAAACTAACGAATAATTAGTAAACATGATTAATAAAGTTCTCCTGCATCATCAGATGCTGGTATTAATAATAATAATAATAATAATAATAATAATAATAATAATAATAATAACAACAACAACAACAATAATAATAATAATGATAATAATAATGATAATAATAATAATGTGTGCATGCTGAAAAAGGATACCACAGGGATGGGATCAAATAGAATCTTGGGAAGGGACTCTCCTATTTTCATGCCTTCTCTGTCCCAGCGAGCACCTTCCATAAACAGTCCCTGAAATATATGGTACATTGTTATGAACCAAAGAAGTGATTCAGCAAAATCTAAACAAGATTTCTTATATAAATAAATGAATAAAACAGGGATGGGTTGGATGGACACCTGGTAACATTAAATACCCCCTCTACAGATGTCATGTAGTGGAATATAAAGTAATATGATGGATGGACAACTGGTAACACTATACGTCCCTCTACAAATGTTATTATCAGGATGTGATTTGAAAGGATATACAGACACCTGGAAACATATGCCCCCTCCCCCCTACAGATGTAGAAGTGGCAGAATACGATGGGATGGGTAGACACCTGGAAGCATTTTATGCCTTCTCTACAGTTGTAGAAGTGGCAGAATGTGATGTGAAAGGATGGGTGGACACCTGGAAACATAAGCCCTGTTTACAGATGTAGCAGTGGCAGAATGGGATGGGATGGGTGATAATCTGTGAATATTATGTCCCCTCTAAAGATGGGACAGTGGCTGAATGTGATGTGAAAGGATGGATGAACACCTGGTAACAGTAAGTACCCCTACTACAGATGTCATGTAGCAGAATGTGATTTGATGGGATAGGTGGACACTGGGTAACATATTCCTCTACAGATGTCATATAGTGGAATGGGATGGGAGATGAGATGGATGAACACCTGGTAACACTATCTGCTCTCTCTACAGATGTCATGTGGCAGAATGTTTTGATAGGAGGACACTGGATAACATATAATGTGGCAGTTGATGTGATGCTTGTACAATAGATGAGTCTCATTCCTCTTGAGAATATGTGTTTTCCAGATGTGCTATTTTTAGCCAGTCCCCAATATCAAGAGTTTATAAGTTGTGGTTTTAATATTTACAGCAGAGGAGCCATATATCAAAACAGGTACTATTACTGAGTTTGAATATAAAGCCAAGGAAGTAGGTATCCAAACAGGTATCTATTATTGAGTTTGAATATAAAGCCAAAGAAGTAGGTATCTATTATTGAGTTTGAATATAAAGCCAAAGAAGTAGATATCTATTAATGAGTTTGAATATCAAGCCAAAGAAGTAGGTATCTATTATTGAGTTTGAATATAAAGCCAAAGAAGTAGGTATCTATTATTGAGTTTGAATATAAAGCCAAAGAAGTAGGTATCTATTAATGAGTTTGAATATAAAACCAAAGAAGTAGGTATCTATTAATGAGTTTGAATATCAAGCCAAAGAAGTAGGTATCTATTATTGAGTTTGAATATAAAGCCAAAGAAGTAGGTATCTATTAATGAGTTTGAATATAAAACCAAAGAAGTAGGTATCTATTAATGAGTTTGAATATAAAACCAAAGAAGTAGGTATCTATTATTGAGTTTGAATATAAAGCCAATGAAATAGGTATCCAAACAGGTACCATTACTGAGTTTGAATATAAAGCCATGGAAGTAGGTTTCTATTATTGACTTTGAATATAAAGCCATGGAAGCAGGTATCTAACAGGTATCTTGAACAAACTGAAGCAGAAGAAATAATCGCTGAAAAACAGGCAGGGTTCCAGAGTGGAAGAAGCACAACAGAACAAATATTAAATCTCAGGATTCTGTGTGAAATGTACTCGCAACATCAACAAGACATCTATCATGTGTTCATAGATTTCAAAAAGGCCTTTGAAAGAGTGTGACATGAAGCATTGTGGGCCACAATGAAGAAGTACAATATGGGTCAAAAGTTTACCAATACCACCAAGCAGCTGTATGCCAAGGCTACCAGTATAGTAATTGCTCAAGGTTCTGTGGGGGACTGGTTCCAGACAACAGTTGGAGTACATCAAGGCTGTCTCCTATCACCCACACTTTTCAACATCTACATAGAGTGCATCATGAGCGAAGCCCTGGAAAACCACTGTGGGAGAGTCAGCAGTGGAGGGCATAACATCATCAACCTCTGCGTTGCAGATGACATTGATGGGCTGGCAGACAGTGAAGATAAGCTTGCCACCTTAATGAAAATCCTGGATGAAACATCTTCCAGATTTGACATAGAGATAAACACTGAGAAGACAAAGCTGATGAAATATAGTGGCAAACAAATCTAAGCCAAGATTAAAGTCAGAGGACAGGAACTAGAAACAGTGGTGAGCCAGTTAAAATATATTGGTTCAATAATCACCAAAGTAGGATCAAGAGCAGAAATTTTGTCACGAGCAGCACAAACAATGGCAGATATGTCAAAGCTAAGACCCAACTGGAGAGATAAGAATATCTGTCTGAAAACTAAAATATTGAGAGCACTAGTCACCTCAATCTTTTTGTATTCATGTGAGGCCTGGACCCTGACATCAGAATTACAATGAAGAATTGAGGCACTTGAAATGAGATGCTATAGAACCATCCTTGGCATCTCTTACATGGACTACATCACAAATGAAGAAGTGCATAAAACCATCAGGCACAAAGTTGGCCAATATGAAGACCTCCTCACCACCATTAAAAAGAGAAAGATAAAAATGGTATGGCCATGTCACTAGAGCCAACAGTCTATCCACAACAGTACTGCAGGGCAGTGTCCAGGGTGGTAGAAGGTGAGGTAGAAAGAGAAAAAAAGTGGACTGACAACATTACAGAATGGACCAGGAAAAAGTTTTGCAGAGACGCACGCATTGGCACATGATCGAGACAAGTGGGTGGAGGAAACTGGTCAGATGCTCAGCAGCACAGTGCCTTAACGACCACACTAGGTCAAAAGACTGATTATGAAAATGACCAGTAGATAGTGAATGTGCATGCTCTTAAAAATAACTCTAACTGCATCAATGTGGCTTGGAAGGGTGTGTCTGTATGGTGGCACATGACAGTTTCATATTTTGCATAGGGTTAAATTTCTAAAGATAAAGAGTTTTCCCAGGTTTCCTCACTGGTTATACTGGCTATTTAAAAAAAGACCTTGTATATCTTAGGTATTTATCAAAGAACCTTTAATTCCCTTTATTTTGGTGTATGAATGATGGCTGTAATATGGGTTATAGAGTACACAACTTGGCATTACTCCAGATGTGCATCTTTCAAAAACTGGTAGCTCCACTGTGTCATTTTTACTTCCTGGACTTCATGTTAAATTGTAAAAAAAAGAGCTGATAACTATTTTTTTTTTACATTTTATGTACATAGTAATTAATCCATTGCACTTTCAGAAGCTGGTATTGTCTAGTTGGGCAAAATTCATTTTCCCAATTTTAACTGGCGCTAAAGATACCTGGTAGTGTACTTTAGACTAATTATATTTTTAGCATAAGGGAGCAGTCATTTTAGTTACCAGTGTGCTAAGATCATGCATAATTGCCAACAGTAAAATATCCAAAAAAATGTCAGCCACATTATATCAAAGATGCATAGAGATATGCCAACATTCCAATGTGCATGTTTCAAATTCAAACAATTTTACCTTACATACACCACTCTCTCAAAAGTACATAATAACTGGTGACGGCCCCCAATTATGATTGGGTAAGAAATACAAAAGATATATATTTTATTCAAAAACTTTGTTTCTACTTCAAATACATTACTTAATCTTAACTTAAGGAGAATAAGTTAACAGTTTATCATATACAGACATTTTAACATAATTAAAATTCCAGTAAAGACTTTGTCAGGCTTTGTGTACCTTTTTGAGATGCAGTGAATTTGGAATTTGCTTTCCAATTACCAGTCATTTATTATAGTGAGTGTAGTAAATCCAACATTTTTATTTACAAATTTATTTTGTAATTTATGTGGCAAACACGACCACACAACAATAGTACACATTTTTTTATGACTTTGTCAAGCTTTGTATGCCAATCTTATGAAACATTTAAGACTTTATCAGTACTCTATCATTATTTAATATTGTGTTTAAACTAGTCCTTCTGTTTGATCAATTTATTCATCAATATAATTTACAATATACACTGTCTAATATTACTTTGCATGACTCTGTCATGGTTTTGGTGGGCTTTGTATGACTGTCAGGCTTTGTATAATTAGGACATTAAAATATTGAATTTTCTTTTGATAATCATTCAAATGAACGATTTATCAAATAATAAACAGTTTACATACGATTATTCATTATTATTCAAATACAAACTTTGCCGCCAAATTTGATTCAGTTATTTAATTCGGCATAATTATGATGAAAACTAAGCCTAATTTACAATATAAATACACTTGTCTAATATCACCTGTATGACTCTGTCTGGCTTTGTATGACTTAGTCTGGCTTTGTGTAATTCGAATATTTTTGAAAGACTGCATTTTCTTTCTATAAGAAGCTAAATGAACAATTTATAAAGTAATAAACAGTTTACATATGATTTTGTCAGGCACTGTTCTAACTTTGTCATTGGATTTTGAGCTTTGTTGTCCAATTTTCGGTCATTTAATTCTGCATAAATATGTTGAAAACTAGTCTTTTAGCTTGGTTAAATTATTCATCAATATAATCAATATAATGTAAATACACTTTTTTAATTTGACTTTGCATGGCTTTGTGGGGCTTTGTCAGGCTTAACAGTATTCAGTAGAACCCTGCAAATGCCCTCCTATACTGCACTGAGAACTAGTCTTAGTGTTTCCATTTTTAACATGGTGCCTTATTGAAGCCAAGTTAGATCCATGACCGTACAAGGCTTGTCATTGACTTGGGCCCAAGGAAAATTTCTAGAGTAAGATTCTGGTAAGTTTGGGTTGTGAACAATCTCAGATGCTGCAGAAAGTATCGATTCTGGTGAGTTTGGGTTGTGAACAATCTCAAATGCTGCAGAAAGTATCGATTCTGGTGAGTTTGGGTTGTGAACAATCTCAAATGCTGCAGAAAGTATGCTTGCACAGGTCTCTTGGAACGCCTTTAGTGAAAGAAGCCCATTATATTGGGCAAGGGGCAAAAACAGTGTTTGAAGACTATCTGAAATAATCTGTAATATTTATGACTTGGCAAGACAGCGTTTTTCCAATTTCATTTAAAAGTTCTGAATTCTTCCTTCATGACTGGGTAACATGTTTAATGAAGAAATATAATTCCACAGAATTTGTCAGCAAATTATAATTCTTATAATTCTACATAATTTGTCAGCAAATTAGAATTCTCATTATTCTACAGAATTTGTCAGCAAAATTTGAATTTTTTTAATTCTACAGAATTTGTCAGCAAATTAGAATTCTCATTATTCTACAGAATTTGTCAGCAAAATTATAATTTTTTAATTCTACAGAATTTGTCAGCAAATTAGAATTCTTATAATTCTATAGCTTGGAAGGCTGGATCACAAGGTAGTGGATGTACTGTCACAATTTATTATGACGGGATAACGTATAATGAAGAAATATAATTCTACAGAATTTGTCAGCAAATTAGAATTCTTATAATTCTACAGAATTTATCAGCAAATTAGAGTTCTTATAGTTCTACAGCTTTGATGGCTGGATCACAAGGTAGTGAATATACTGTCATAATTTATTATGACTGGGTAACATGTTTAATGAAGAAATATAATTCCACAGAATTTGTCAGCAAATTAGAATTTTCATAATTCTAAATAATTCGTCAGCAAATTTCTAAATAATTTGTCAGCAAATTAGAATTCTTATAATTCTGAATAATTTGTCAGCAAATTAGAATTCTCATAATTCTACATAATTTGTCAGCAAATTAGAATTCTTATAATTCTACATAATTTGTCAGCAAATTAGAATTCTTATAATTCTGCAGAATTCGTCAGCAAATTATAATTCTTATAATTCTACAGAATTTGTCAGCAAATTAAAATTCTTATATTTCTAAATAATTTGTCAGCAAATTAGAATTCTTATAATTCTACAGAATTTGTCAGCAAATTATAATTCTTATAGTTCTACAGCTTTAAAGGCTTGATCACAAGGTAGTGGATATACTGTCATAATTTATTATGACTGGGTAACATGTTTAATGAAGAAATATAATTCCACAGAATTTGTCAGCAAATTATAATTCTTATAGTTCTACAGCTTTAAAGGCTTGATCACAAGGTAGTGAATATACTGTCATAATTTATTATGACTGGGTAACATGTTTAATGAAGAAATATAGTTCTACAGAATTTGTCAGCAAATTAGAATTCTTATCTAGTCTTTAATGACTGTGTAGATTCATCCACTGGGTGGAAACTGCAGTTGTCTGCCTTGACAAGAAAGTCATGGATTGTAAGGAGTGAAAAATTGTCAATGTAGAGAATTAGACTGTGAAGATTCAAATCCAAAGATGCAATGTATTCATGTTTTGTTCCCTTTCCATTTATCTTTCTGCATTCTTTCTTTGAGCTTTGTGGTTTTTCTGTGTGCACAAATTGCTTTCATCATTTCATGTGCATTCATTCTGCAGTCTGTTTTTATTTCACAGTAACATATATGCAAATTTAAGTCACAACAAAAATTTAATTTCTGTAAAACTATAAAAATTTAATTTCTATCCAGAAAACAAAAGAACTTGCAGTTGTAAGTAACTTCAGAAGTAAAGTTATAATTGCCTGAAAATCAAGCGATGGAATCTTTATACTCACAAAAGCTAATTCTAGTATTAATTAAACAATACAGTGTCAAGACTTACATAGACAAATGCACCATCATCAGGTTTATTCGACATCCTTTTCTCCTCCTTCATAACTTCAAATTCAAAACCCACAGTATCTATAGGAATTGTGTATTTCCTGGCATAGTTCTGTGACACTCCTGCAAAATGAACATCAATGTTATAGAGTTAAAAATGATTCAAAGTTATTGTATATTAAAGGCAATTGTGTTATCCACACAGTAAAGCCAGCATTGAACCAAGAAACTATGAATGGTCACTCTTGTTTTATTGATAAAAAGCTGTATTATAACTTGTGTTACATAAAAATAAAAAGAAGCTGGATCTCTGCACAATACATGTGGTGCCATTGTAAACCAAAATATACATGTCCAAATAGTTCAAGCATTTTGAAAAATGTGAAAATGAAATGAAAATGAAATCAGATCACCTACAGATTCATATAAACATGCATTAATCTGTCTTCCTCAAATGTGTTAACTTAATTGGATCTAAATGCTTAAATTTGAAACATCTGCATACCATAAATTTATTTTTATAAAATAATCATATCACTTGACCTGTATATGGAATTCTGAATCAGATACCTGAACATCCCCAAGACTCAAAATGAACCTCATCTCTCAAATAAATAAATAGCTAAAAGTATATTAAAAAACAGCAACAACAACAAAAAATGTCAAACCTGGTGTAAAATTTTAAAGTACTGGTTGAAAATGACACTCTTGGGTGGTTTACCTGTCAAGAAGGACTGTGTGAAATAGAATCCTGAGAGCCAGAATGTGCTGGGTACACCTTTATCAATCCAATCTTGGAGAAACTTCAACCTGTTGACATCAAAGAATTCAAGAATTTATATTGTTTTCCAGCAAGAAAACACTTCCATCATCAAAATGTCTTCCATTGATACAGTAAAACACGAATTATATGGATTAATTTTGTCCAGATATTCAATTATAAATCAATTGGAGATTGTAATTTTAGGGGGCACAGAGTAGTTTGAATGTGCAGAAAATGCAGATGATCAGACTTGTACTGTACAGAGCTTTGGCAATCCCAATTCCAAATTAAAGTCATCCAAATTTGCTGTTAATGGAATCAATACCATATATGGAACTATTCAGACAAATATATACGAATATACATTTACTTAAATTTCTATTTTTCAATATGAATTTCAGCAATCTGTTGGTCAAGCCCTGCTGAATTTACTTTCTTCATGTCTGCATGAACTGAAACAATTTTTCATCTGACTTTGCCTGGAATATATAATTCCCATTCACCACTCAGTGGGATGACATTAAAACCATTAACAGTGAGTCATGGGTAAAATAAACTGCATGCTAAAATATTGAAGTGTTTGTGGACATCAGAAACATAGCAAGTGTATCATAATTACAACTCATGTGCACTTAAAACAATAAGTAATATCAAAAAATGCAGTGAATGACAATACTTAATTTGCAAAACAAAACTATGAAAATATAAAGCAGAAGTTCAACCATAAATTGTTTAAATAATCTGCACAGATACACAATACATGCTCTAACAACATTATGGGGGTGAGGACTCCGCTAGCATTGATATGGCTTTCATAGGACCTAAATGGAAAACCTACTTTAAACTTTTTTAGAATGGCTGAGCCATTTGTCATTAAATTTGGTAAGAATGTTTCTTAGGGCATATTCTATCAGATTTGTGTTCAGGGTGTCTCTGCTAGCAACAGTGTTACTTCCACTGCAATGAGTAGAAAAACCTACTTTAGAATATTTGTCAAGAAAGAGTCATTTCAAACAGACTTAATAAGATTCTGTCATAAAACATACCTGTCAGTACTGACCTATTTTTAACCTTTTCCTGAGAAAGGCATAGCCAAGTTTGATCAAAATTTGGCCATAAAAAAACATGGCAGCCTTACAATTGTGGACTTAATATATAAATAAAAATTTAATATAAAAACACTAAAAGGAATTATAACAAGTTATGACACAATCAAAACATTGATATACCAAGTAAATTATTAAATGTACTGGTAAATGTGCTATTTTCAGACTTGCCATACCTGACAAGACTCGTCTCCGTAAGGCAGTTGCTTTTTTTTCTTACGTTTGACCAGTTTTTAGTAAAATATAACAAATATAATATACTGCTATTATAAAGTTGGAAAACATGCAATTTAAAATGTATTTGAAACTGATGCAGCAATGGTAAAAATTATATTCAACTGAAAAGTTCATAAAGTATACACAGACCTTATTTATCTCTAGCATAGTTGCATGAACTTCAGTTCCAAACCATGTGCAGCTCAATGCACTTAATTCTTGGAAATTGTTTTTTACTTCACATATCTTCTGCCATGCGACATTCTCAAATGGACATGTGATGTCCAATAATCCTTTCCTACTTTTATTCACAAGAATCTGAATATTCGTTTTATATTTTTCTGTACTGGTTATTAAATGTTTAAAAAAACAGTGGTATAGAACATCAGGAAATATTATAAAAATTTCAAAAAAGAGCACTTAGAGATATTCTTAATTCTGATTTAGATACACCATCAACAAATCTTTTTAAAACCCTAAAGTAGCTTCCATATCAGCAGAGAACTCAAAACCAATGACTAGTCTGTAAATACTTACATGGATTGACTCTTGACTGTCTTAAATGTTCCTTTAAATTTGTTGGAAATGAACATATGTACAGTATAAACTAAAATCTATTTAAAACCAAATTCAGTTTTACAGGAAGCAGTTTGCTTTTTCTGAAGCCAAACTATTGAATTCCATACCACCTTATATAAAGTCTGCCAAAATATGGAATTCCATACCATTTTATATAGTCAGCTGACTTATGCCAAGCAAATAAAAAGCTTCTAAGCAACATCTACAGAAACAGCCATTTGTAAGATTTTGTTTAATTCAGAGTTTCTACTTTTTAACAACAGTGTTAGCATGTACTCACATATAATGTTTACACATGTTTGCTACTGCTCTTTGTATGAATTTTGTATGTACTCAGCTTTGAAGCCTAGTACATATTATATTGTAGCAATATATCCGTTGTCAAGTTTTTAACAGCATTTGATGTCCAAAGACACCTTATCTTTTGCATTATATATATATATATATATATATATATATATATATATATATATATATATATATATATATATATATATATATATATATATATATATATATATGTCATTATTATTATTATTGATAAAGCATATACATGTACTACCTCAGTATCAAATCATTGACATAGCTGCCCAGTGGTTTGAGGGATGGGTAGGACTTGGAGGCCCAAACAGCGGGTACTTTGCCATTCATCATGCTAGTGAAAACTTCTTCTAGTTCTGATGACATCACCACCAGACCCTTAATTGCTTTCTTCAAGTTGATTAAACTGCTGCGAACCACCTTGATGAGACGGTTGAAACGGATCAGCTCCTGGCGAAGTACTGTGTTCATGGACTCTGTATATACTACCGGGTACTTCTTTATCACCTGATATTTGAATACAAATAGGAACATTTTGTAACTTTCTTCCTTAAATATTTCCATACACTTTCTCCTTTTGTTAAAAGTCTATGACAAACAGTGAAATGACATGAATTTATACAAATGTTTCCTTAATGAAGTGGTCTTTGATCATCCCATGTTTTGTATTATTGATGTGAAAAGGAATGTAAACAGTTAACTTATCAATATATACAGTACTAATCCTTTATCTCAACATTCTCTGGACTGGGGTAATACTGTCAACATAAGCAGATGTTGAGACAAGTGTTATTGTTGGATTAGGGGAATGTAAAATATTACTTTTAGCATACACAGCTGTACATGTCCTTGGAATTAGTCATTAGGTGGTAATGTTTCATCAGTGCGTAAGATCTACACTCTGTGAAAATAAACAATTAAAATTTTTATTAAATAAAGGCAAAAGACAAAACCAGTCTGAAAAACACTTGTATACTGAAAACTTATGTTTGTGTTGCCTTTGCACTATCTGTACAATCCACTGTCAACCAACATGGCAACAGCATGTGGCTGCATCCACATAAATTAGCCACGATTTTGTGTTGCCTGAGACAATTGAGGTAAACTTTTGAGGCTACCAAGTAAAAGAGGTTTCTCAAAGAGAAATAAAGAAAAACAAGAGGAAAATTTCGCTAAGTTTTGAAATAATTAAGTACAAAACTTGTACATTTGTACAATACTCACGATTCTAGAATAGAGTACCGGTAGTTCATGTAATAAGCATATTCAATACATTAAATTCAAATGAAATTTAATTAAAAGTTAAGGTAATTAAAATTAGATCCTTTAGGCATAATGGGTGGAGATGTAGACAGTTCTGAATTATATGCAAGCTTCTTCTGTTGTAGTCTTGACAGGTGTTTTCTCTGCATGAGACTTTAAAACTTTTCCAAATATCCATGTGCTTCTTGCGATATTGCCAATGAGCTGAGTGTGTAAAAAATTGTGGTCAAACCATATCACATTGAAAACACTACTGCTGGTAGCCATCGTAAGCATAAAGTTTCTTTTTTCTAACAGAAAACAAAACTTGCATGACCCAAATAATTTGTTCCAATTTCCAATAACCTCTGAAAATGCAAAAATCAATCAGATTTCACTGCTTTTATACAAATTTAGTACCAACTTCATTTAATGAAGGGTACATTATTTTTATAATTTGTTTTAACTGGCTTATTTTCATGAGGGGTGCTTTGTTTCTATAAAATATTGTAACTGACTTGTTTAGATGACGGGTGCAATATTTTATAATTGATTGTAGCTGGCTTATTTTGATAAAGGGTGGAACGGTTTTATAAAAGATTGTAGCTGTCTTGTTATTATGATGGGTGCACATACTACTTGCTGAAGTTGCTGAATAAACAAACTTCAGAAGACCAAACATATGCCCTATGCAATGGCAAAATTAAAGCCTGGTGGCAACATCAAATAAATGCTGGCTTGTCAAGATACACAATAAGAAAACAAAGAATTTGTTCAAGTTAGGACAGAGGGCTTCTGTCGACATGTACAGTTATTTTGTTATCTCTACATCGACATAAGCATAACATATTTGGTATTAATACTAGACCATGAAAATGGGACTTTGTATTTTTGTCATGTAGACGGCTTGTCAAAATAAGTGATGTCAATATAAGTGGGTAGTACTAAAAGCTGGATTTAGACAAATGCAAAATAATTCTGAACCTATGACTTGTATGAATAAATGAATTTTGTCAAACTGGATCATTTAAACTGTGTACAAAAATCTACTCACAAACTCCACATCAAAATCATTGGGCAGCTTGCCAAGAATATCTGAAGCTAAATCTTGTATTGCATCTCCAACATTACCTCCCTTGCCTGACTGTCTGGGTAGGGTCAGCAGAATGCTGTCAAAGAGCTGTAAATCAAAAAAGCCCCATGAATGGTACAATATATGCCCACCAATGCTGAACAGTTCCATATGCATGCATGAGAAGGGCATGGTCAGCATGGGAGATTATTGACCATCACATTGCAATGACTTGGACCATTAGTTTTCATGTCTAGAGCTGTCAAATCTATATGTAAAAAACACATTTAAAACATTTCAGAACAGAGAAAAATACAAAATTAAAAACATGTGCACAATTGTCCAAAAAAATGTAAATTTTAAAAACTCTAATATGGAAATTTTCTGATAAGCTGTTTGTATGGTAATAAAAGAGTTCTTCATTTACTGTACATTTATGAATGATTTATGGAAGCCACATGTTTATAAAGAATGTGACATCATAAATATATAGACAAATAACACAGGGTATTAAAGAAAATAAATTGAATACAAAGATATTAAAATATCAAAATTATTCCCTAATCAGAGTACGATATGAAATGCTGGAAAAACGATTTGATTGGAAAACTCAGTCCTGGCACAGACTTCATAAATCTGAGGGACCAAAATGCTGTAAAATATTTTTACACTATGATGTTTCAGGAAAATTCTCTGTTTTGTCCAAAAATAATCATCAATGTCCAATGTTGAAAAATACACAAGAACGTTCCTAATAGACACCTGGTTTTTATGAACAAGGCTTTTTACTGTTCTTAATTGTATCATCTGTTATGACATTATTCCCACCTGTTTATACCATAATCAAGATAAAAAAGGAGTGAGGTCCCTTAAGTTCCATAGGATACTGGTGATGCCATGCTTCAATATATGATCTTGTGGCAAATTTTAAAATAAAATTTTAAAAAATTATTTCCTAAACAAGTTTACATCTCGAAAGAATGCATTCTATCAAATCTGGCAAAAATCAGTTAAAGGTTCTTCTTTAAAAAATTCTTCAAAAGACATTGAAGATATGAGCCTATGTTCTAAACTTGATCAAAACTGGATCAGAGATATGGTAATAAGCACTGCTATCAGATGCAAGAACATCCTCAACAACATATATTAATCTCTCTTATTTTGGAACTTGTTAGAAAAACTGATTATTTAAACCCATTTTTCATATTTAAAATTTGAACAAAAACATGGAGTGATAAATGCCGATGGAAAAGAAACCCATGTCCATACCCATAAACTCATAAGGAAGTTTTGGTCAGGTCAGCTATAACCTGAAAGGCCTCTATGCCAAGATGCTAAATGTAAAATTTGATTAAAGTTTGTTTTGCACTCTTTCAGAAGATGTTTAAAGGATTTAATATTTGAAATAAATGGCTGCCTATATCTGATGGTGGATCTACAATATATGTAAAACTTAGAAAACCTCCAACTTTGATAAGTCTTGTGGAAATTGGTTAAGCAGTTTCTCAAAACAAGAAGCTGATAATAGCAGTCCATGCCAAAAAACAGCTGGATGAAGGAGAATGCATGAATAGAAAATGGGTCACCGGGCCATAAGGCCTGGTGGTCTGAAATATAATATTCATACCTGCTGTGTTTCTTGGTTGTCTTTTGTAATATCGGCGTTGTCATGAAGACCAAATACCTCTGGTGATGGGTTAAGAGGCAATGATCGACAATAGTCTATGTAGCTTTGGATTGGACCCTCTTTTGGTGCAAAGTACAAACCACTGGATGAAAGTCTGTAAATGAATTAGTTTATTAAATCAACAAGTCAACTATACCCCATACAATTTATATTTTTTCTGAAACAGACCTTTTCATCCCCAAACTGATGAGTTTCTTACCTCACGTACAAGCCATCTACAAAGTTTGATAATTAGAGATTATATAGAACTCTAGTCATTGTACAAAAATAAATTTTCTTCTTTCAGTAACATTTATCTTTCACCATAAATCAATGGTGTTCTTTATTTCCCCCCCAGTACACACCATCCACAATGTTTGGTAACTGTAAATAGTGGTGAATATGGTTATTATCCCGACACTATATTTCTCCTTTCAGTCAGTGACTGAGACCACTGCAGTTTGTCCTGGCCAGTGAAATCAGAGCTCACCTGTGAGAACTACCCTGCATGATAAACTCACTTTGTATAAGATGAAACTGTTTCAACTTTCAGTCGATTGAGAAGAGGTAAAAGGAAGACTTCATGTAAGAAAACCAAAGAAATATTGTTTCCTTCAAATTTCCTATGAATTAGTGTTGACTATGACAAACTGTGAAGTGTACTATCATTTAATAAATGATTAGCCAATCAACACATGGGTTGCAATGAGCTATTAATAAATTAGCAAACTGTGTCAACATTAGGTACGAGTGTTACTGCAGTTTCTAATAATTATAACAAATTCAAACTATGCACTGACAACTGTATAAGTTGGATGAGATTCAAAATGGTAGACGTTAATAATGTTTTGAGCATCAGGTACAAATGGAACAGTATAATAACTCGATTAGAATAGGATTTTTAAAAATTTTAAATGTAAGGTACATGTAATGATAAATGCACATGAATTTAGGAATCTACAGAACTGATACTTATTTCTTCTTGGAATAAGAAATGATATAGATTAGATAATGGAACAAAATGCATCCACTGTATATAAGGAACCAAATATCTTAAACTGAGTTTTGACATGGCTTGCATAGGACAGAAACAAAGGACTTTTGCACATTAATTAAATGATTTTAGAAATTCAAGTTAAAGTACACCAGCATATTGACTTAATATGTGTTTAATTTAACAAAGATTGTGCTTTATTTACTGGAAAACAATTTATTTAAAAAAAAAATTTAATGCTGGATTAAAAAAAATAACTATATATGACATACATGTAAAACTTGGATATCTTCATTTTCAGATTTTGTCCATGCAATGTATATGTACAACTATGGCTGCTAATCATAAAAGACAACCCATGAGAGTCTTTAAGAACGGCTTTGTAGATCATTATCCAGGTTTTCATAAAATGGCAGCTACTTCATCTTTTAAAGATGCAATGTATTGCCCATGTTTCCATTTTTACAGATACCAGATAAATCACCATGTAAACATCAACTGGTCTGATTTAGTGTGTCCAAAAAGTAGAATCAAGAATAAAATCATTAACCACAATTGTCCAAAAACTTGTGGTGCATACTAAAAATAACATTATTCAGAGAAATTTATTTAGGGCACCCAAACGTTTTTGGCTGCCCAAACTACTTGGGAGTAAATATTACACTCCATTTCTACTTAACACAGTGTGCCTTCCAAAAAAATTTCACAAGAGCTATTAGAACTTTTAATCAAATAAAAAAAATATTTCCAAGTCTGAACATAATTGAAGGGAAACTTACTTATAATTATCATCCGTAATGATGCTCTCAACGTAGAAGATTGACAGAAGTGACATCAAAAGTCGTCTGTCCTTGTCGTCTGTCACTCTGCCACCATAGTTACATTCTCCGGTTAGATATGATAGTGCTGGGAGAGGCAACTCCTCGTAATCATTCAAAAACATCTGAAAAAATATACATAATAATGTCACGCAAGTGTAGACTCTCACTGTCACAGACACAGATGGTGTGAATATTCTGCTATTGCCTAGGAACAAATATAATGTCTATAAGTATATGAAAACTTAACTGATTTGAACAACCAATCTCTTGAAATGATCTTCAAGGACACATGGAGGTCACAGCCATGAAGGTTCCACATTACTAGTTATCATGCATGTACACCTAGTTTTGCTATACAGTCCTACCCATTTATGGGCCTGAGGAAATATTGTCGACATAGATGTCGAAATTAGTGTTGGTGGGGTCTGAAAAAAGATACAAGTTAAATTCGTCAGTAAGGGGTGACCTGTCGTCAATGAGTAGCATTTACACTTTCAGAAAACAAACAATGGAAATGCTGAGTACATGAATACAAAATCTGTATGAAATACATTTGTATACTGACAAAATGCATTTTGGTTACCTTTGTGTAATAAAATCCACAATAAAATATTGCATTGGTCACATCCTGATATGAAAAACATTCACTACGAATGTCGGTATAAGCATATGGTTGCATAGTTGTTATTTACATGGAGGTCACAGCCATGAAGGTTCCACATTACTAGTTATCATGCATGTACACCTAGTTTTGCTATACAGTCCTACCCATTTATGGGCCTGAGGAAATATTGTCGACATAGATGTCGAAATTAGTGTTGGTGGGGTCTGAAAAAAGATACAAGTTAAATTCGTCAGTAAGGGGTGACCTGTCATCAATGAGTAGCATTTACACTTTCAGAAAACAAACAATGGAAATGTTGAGTACATGAATACAAAATCTGTGTGAAATACATTTGTATACTGACAAAATGCATTTTGGTTACCTTTGTGTAATAAAATCCAAAATAAAATATTGCATTGGTCACATCCTGATATGAAAAACATTCACTACGAATGTCGGTATAAGCATATGGTTGCATAGTTGTTATTTACATGTTTCAAGTTCATGTACTTAAATTGGCCTAAGATTTTGGTCAGTCTGTTCCCATCTTATTGAGGCTACCAGAGGGATGGGGCTTTTCACCAGGAAATGAAAACCTGTTAACAAGTTGGTTTAAAAAGTACATTAACTTAGTTACAGAAGTCATCGTGAATATAAAGTTAAAAAGGCAACTTTCACAGCACAAAAATCTTTTTTAATCACCAATCATTTTGGAAAATGCAAGAATCGATCAGATTTCATTACTTTTAAGTTGCAGTGAGAGGCCCACTTTATAGGACTAAACAAAAGCCTGTTGTTTGTTTCTTTTTTGTTTGACAGGCTTTAACGACATTAAAGAATGGCAGTAAGATCAACTAATTGTTGAACAAAGTATGGGTCGGAACCAACAGCTTGTTGACATAAATGATTAGAAAGCAAAGGATTTATTCAAGCTGGGACAAAGGGCATCTGTCAACATGTATGTTAATTTTTTATCTCGATGTCGACATAAGCATGACAATTTTGGTTATAATAGTCGACCAAGGGACTGGGACTTTGCTTTTTTGTCGAAATAGGTGGCTTGTCAACACATGTGATTTAAGTGGATAGGACTGTACTAGTTCCTTGAGAACAGCATCACCTGTATATATCTGAACCCTTTACAAACTGAAACACAAAATAATTTAAGAATAAATTATATTTTCATTAAAAACAAAACACCTGTACATATTTGAGATGTATAGTATGGGACTCCTAATTTCCAAAGTAAAAAATTAGCCACTAAAATGGCTGATTACATATGATAGATGTTGACTGAGAACAACAGCAAAGGTGAATCAACTTCACAATAGGCGCCCATATTTATCAAAACAAGTCAATCTGCTATACATCTTCTTTCATAAACTTTACCAGCATTTGTCTGAGACTGATACGAAGGTCTGACTCATTGAACTCATAAGGAATGTTCCATCCCAGGGGTCCAAACTTCCTCCTCTCTTGTACCAATGCATGGAAGAAACACAGACCAAACAACATCTTGTGGAATTTTTCGGGCTGCAATATATATTTGTGTTATTGTAATACAACAATGATAACATACTATTCAATGAATTTGTAGTAAAACAATAATACAATACTGTTCTTTGGATATTTGAAAAAATCAATAGCAAAGGACTGTTCTGTACAATAAACTTAGAAACTTATTCCTGAAATATTTTAATTAAATGAAAAGGCTATCAAAATTCAGTGTAAATCTGTTATTTCCATTCACTTGTGCAACACAGCAGGTAAAAGTTTGCTTGTTTATAATTGTTGCTCATTATGACATATTTGATATAAAAAAAATCAATGACAATTAACTTTAGATTTTCTAAATTTGTGACAGATGTATCAACCTACACAATCTCAAAAAATGTACCAATGAAAAAGCTTGCCATTTTATGTGTTGCAAACAAAATTGTCCAGGTACATAACAATAGTCAAAATGCAAGTAGATAGCAAGCAAGTGTGAATTTGATTTCATTATACTGACACAAACACAAAATGCTTTACCTTGTTACATCCATTAAAAAAGTTGAGGTCTGAGATGGGATCATTCAGGTATGATCTTAGAAGGTTGGACCGGAGACCCTTAGGTGGTTCATTGGTCATCTTCACACCTGAAGTAAGAAAAGTATACATTGTGTGAAGTTTTCTGCCACTGTTCTTTCAAAACAGGTACTTATCTATCAGGCAGTTATCTTGGATATTAACTTTTGATTGCTCAACCTTTCTTAACACCTAATAAAAGAGTAACACCAAGCTCCAATAGATGAAACTAAACCTATAGACTGGTTATTTAAAAAAACATGTTAGTTCAACTTTTCATTGGAAACAAAATCAGAATAAAAGCTGCAATTTTACAGGATAATTGGCAAGACTAACAGTGTGTTCTGAAGATAGAATCATCACACTAAGATCCCAATATCAGCAGAATCTCTTCTGACTTTAGTTAAATTATGGAGAGCAATGTGTAGGAGAATAGCAATTATATTTCTGATAACTTTATACAGACTGAATGTTTCTTTTCTTTTGCTCATACAAAGCGATTAGTTAACTAGATAAATGGTAAACTATTTGCTCATGTAACTAAAACCCCATCCCTACCATGTCCCACCCCGACCCTATGAGGTAGATGAGTCGATAATTAAATAAGATATGTAATGCTTCTGAAAATAGTGAAAGCACAATCATTTGTCAAGATGCATATTTTCTGATGATAATAATAAGATGTAAGTTTCATAAGAATCCACTAAAAACAAAACAAAATGTGTTCACAAAATTCTGTTTTAAAATGCTTTCAGCTACAGGACAATAACTCAAAATAAAAATTGCAAAAACAAAACAAAACAAAGTGATTAACTGATTTTTCCATGTCCAGATTATGACTGTAAGATGCATAAAGTTTCACAATCATAAGACTAGTTGTATTTACAAGATTAGGATCCCCACAATTTTTTTAAAACAAAACCCCAGGATAGTTTTCAACAACATTTTGGCAAAATGATGTATGCATTTTAAAAATTAAATCTTTTTTGAGATTCTCCTTCAACATCTAAGTGCCAACCTGAATTCAGTATCATTTTTTAAAAATAAAAATGATGAAAAACAAAATCAATATTTTTAATGGAGACATGTAGGTTACTAGTAAATCACAAGTATTTGTGCAAACTTCCGGATTACTCTCTAAAACACATTGTCAAATGATTCACTTTAAGCAGTGAGTAACCAGTAATAGCAAAAAGAAAATGTTAGGTCAACATTGTCAAAGTAAAGTGGTAAATGTTTACTGCATAAATAGCAATCAGTCAACACTGGAGCCAGTCAATAAAACATAGCAGAGTGAACAGATTTTGTTTTTGATTCTGGATCGAACAGGAAGCCAGTGGAGAGGGAGGGAAGGTGTACTCAGTTCTTGGAACCTAATGGAAAATAAGAGCAGCTGTGTTTCAAACTTGTTTTTAAAGTTTCTGTAATAGTTACCATGATGAACCAGACAGGATTGAGTAACAATAGTCCAGTCTTGAAAGCACTCAGGAACACACGTGTCTTAGTGGCATCAAATGAAAAAACAATTGCAGATGGAGATTATGCATCTCAGCACAAGATATGCACCCTTGCATATGTTAATGACGTGCTGGTTAAATGAGAGAGTACTGCTGAGAGTGACGCCTAGGTTATGTACTTACTGTGTGAATTTTATGTTGGTACTGGTGATAATTATTGTTTGAGATAAGGGATGTGAATGAGAAAGTTGCCGTGTGTTGATCAGGATGGCTTCAGTTTTATCATCATTCATATGTAGCTTGTCATCCATTACTTTAAATTGGAAATGCACCTTTCTACACCTTGGATGGTAGCCTCAACTTCGGTTGATTTGTATATCTAAGTGTGTCATCAGCATTAAAATGTTTAGATACCAGATGTTAATCTATGACATTTAAGAGTGGCTGAGTGTAAAGAATAAAGAGAATGGGGTCATGAACATAGCCTAGTGAGACACCAAAACATAAATCAGTTGGACTGGAATGTTTTTCATTTACAGACACAATTTGTGTCCTGCTTACTAATTACGACCTGAACCATATTATTCTGTAATGTCAAACACCACAAACAAGTTAAGCAGTGTGAGGACTACAATCTTTCCACTATCCAAAGCTGAGAGAAGGTCATTAACTATTCTCCGAAAGGCAATTTCAGTACTATGGTGAGGGCGATATGCAGACTGTTAATTGCTAAAATGACTGTCTGAATTCAGATGAGATACAAGCAGGGTGAGAAAAAAATTTCTGGGAGATTTTACAAACAATCAGGAGATTAGCTTGCTTATTGTATCCACAACACTGTTGTCTTGAAATATTATATTGCAAGATAAAACAAACCCTACCATTCTGAAGAATGGACACAGGGAACTTGTCTGATGGATAACTTGTGAGCCACAGTCGAAATTCGGAATTGGTCACCTCAGGAGTAATAACCTGAAAACAATAAATAAATAAATAAATAAATAAATAAATAAATAAATAAATAAATTAAAAAAATTAATAAATAAATTTTAAAAAAAAGGAAACCAACAAAGGAAAGCATAATTTATTCAAGTGCTCATCATCCTGACTTACCATTTGTACTTTACGCATATTATCAACACAATCAATTCAATGTATTTGGATAAGGTCCATGTCTTCTGATAGGTCACAACAATTCAAGTTTTACTATTGAGGTCAAATGCGAGACTGAAGTGAATCAAGTTTAAGTTATATTACATCATCAACCTTATTGCTGTAAATGTTTATGAACCATGCTTGATACACATAAAGTGATGTGTCCAAATATTTATTCCACTCAAACACTTGTAAATTGATGAGGCAAACATGACAAGCAGTTCAGAACATAAGTTTATAGTATAAGATATATTTTGTGGTGAAAGCAGAAGTGACAGTGGCCTCTCACCTTTATAATTCAAAATTATGAATTACCACATTATCATACAATAGATATAGATAGATAATCATGGGAACAAATAAAAGATCATGATGCAGTGATCATGAGCTTCTTATAAAAACGAGACCTGTGTTTGTAAAATATGCATTTGTCACATCACAGACAAAGCTATTCTAAATAAAATAAGAATCATTCAATGGGACTTATGTTCTAATGGCTGAAATTAAGTTCGAGGAATAATAAACGTGACTATTTCTGCTCATTTAACTTTTGAATATTTAAATCATCTCTAATATTCTTGATAATCTCTGTAGTGTTCTAGAAGCAGTGCTATACGGTACTGTAGACTTTCCCACTGCTGAATCAGTATGTTAGGAATTAGAGACAAGGCTGACGACAGATAGGGTGTTAGATGTAGGTCAGACGATGAGATATACTCTGTATGTTATGGAATAAAGAAGTGTTTGTAGAAGCAGTGTTTTTTCCTCTCTCATTATAAAACCTAAACATTACAATGGCGACGAGGATATTGCTAAAAACAAAGCTGAGGATAACAGGGGAAGAATAAGGACAACTGAGTCATTCTACTCAGAGAATTATTACAGACCTGCTACCGTGTTGCACACTTGTAGTGAACGTCTATATCTCTGATAATGGCAGCAAGTTTGCCCATTTTCCCACCATTCTCTGTCCATGAAAACGCACCTGATGTTCGATGGAAGAAGTGGGTGAAACGACTTGATAACCTTCTGATTGGAATGGACATTAGAGACACAAAACGTCGACGTGCATTACTTTTGCACTATGCAGGAGAGGAAGTAAACAACATTTTTGAAACCCTCCAAGAGACAGGAGAAGATTATCCAACCGCCGTAGAAAAGTTGACAAACTATTTCGCACCAAAGAGAAACAACGAATTTGAAATCTACAAATTTCGGCAAGAAAAACAACAAAATGGACAATCGATTGATGATTTCCACACCAAGCTAAGGCAGCTTTCAGCAACGTGTGATTTCAATGATGTCGACAAAGAAATAAAATCACAAATAATTCAAGGATGTTTGTCAACACGTCTTAGACGTCGTGCACTTCGTGAAGAGATGGACCTAACACATCTTCTTACACTTGCCCGTGCCATGGAACTCTCGGACAGACAAGCAACAGAAATAGAAAAATCCGAAAGAGAGAATGCCAATGCCATAACGAAACGAAGGACACCGAGTCATCGTAGAAACAAGAGGCATTTCATGGAGACAGCAAAAGGCACCAACAAACAACAATTCAAAAGCCAAACATGCAGAAATTGTGGTGGTGAATATCCACACAAAGATAGACAGTGTCCTGCAAAAGGGAGACAATGCAATTTTTGCAAGAAGAGAAACCATTTTGCTAAAGTATGTAGATCAAGACTCAGGGCAGAAAGCAAAGTTAATCAAGTAGAAAGCCAGCAAGATAGAAGTACTACGTCTGAGAACTCAGATGAAGAATACACTTTTGGCCTGCGAACTCGAGATAAGGTCAATTCGCTAAAACCAAAACAACCTCACACAATGGTAGAAGTAGATGGAACAAAAATAGAGGTACTGATTGACACAGGATCAAGCATTAATGTCATGGACGAACATACATTTGCAAAGCTGAAATCTAAACCTAAACTGCAGAAAACAGACACAAACGTATTTGCCTATGGATCCGAAACGAAACTAAATATAGTTGGCAAATTTCAAGCCAACATTGAGACAAAATATAGGATAACTACAGCTCCATTCTATGTAACCAAAGGAAGTTTTGGAAACCTATTGAGTTATGAAACAAGCATACAGTTGCAAATAATTCCAAGAATCTGTGCTACAGTGAAGAGCAAGTCTGAAGAATTGTGTAGAAAGTACCCAGATATCTTCAAAGGAATTGGTAAACTAAAAGACGTGAAGATACACCTTCACACTGATGATACTGTAATCCCTGTAACTCAACCCCATCGACGTATTCCATTCCACATTAGGAAGAAAGTTGAAAAAGAGTTGGCAAGACTTGAAGAATTAGACATTATCGAAAAGGTGGACGGACCAACTCCATGGGTATCTCCAATTGTGGTTGCTCCCAAACCCAAAAACCCTGACGAAATTAGAATCTGTGTTGATATGCGTTTGCCCAATGAAGCAGTACTTCGCCAGAGACACATCACACCAACAATAGACGACCTTATAGCAGATCTCAATGGTGCAACTATATTCTCCAAGCTTGACCTAAATTCAGGTTACCATCAACTAGAATTGGATGAAAAATCAAGAAATATTACAACATTCTCAACTCATATTGGACTACGAAGATATAAACGTCTCATTTTCGGAATATCATCTGCAGCGGAAATATTTCAAAATACACTCTGTACAACACTGGAAGGACTAAAAGGCACCAGGAATATTAGTGATGACATTTTAGTATTTGGTCGCACGCAGGAAGAACATGACGAAAATCTAGAAGCTACATTCACTCGCATACAGCAAAAGGGTTTGACACTAAATAAACACAAATGCGAGTTCAACAAAGACAAAATTGAGTTTTTTGGATACATTTTCAGCAAAGACGGAATTTCTCCAGATCCAAAGAAAGTGGAAGCAATCAAAAGTGCAAGTACTCCATTAAACACATCAGAAGTACGCAGTTTTCTAGGCATGACAAACTATGTAGGGCGATTCATCCCAAATTATGCAACAATTAATGAGCCTCTTCGAGCTTTAACCAAGCAAAATCAACCATGGGAATGGACTGAAAAACACGAAAAAGCGTTTGATAAACTCAAACAAGACCTAGCTAGTAGCACTATAATAGCATATTTCGACCCTAATAAGGAAACACACTTAATTGTAGATGCAAGTCCTGTGGGTCTAGGCGCGTTATTAACCCAGAATGGAAAGGTTATTGCTTACGCCAGTAGAGCACTTTCAGATGTGGAAAAACGATATTCACAGACGGAACGTGAAGCACTAGCAATAGTCTGGAGTTGTGAGCACTTCCATCTGTATCTGTTCGGTCATACGTTTAAACTAATTAGTGACCACAAGCCCTTGGAAGTCATTTTCAACAATCCAAAATCACGACCCCCTGCAAGAATCGAGAGATGGAGATTGAGATTACAAGCATACAATTTCAAAGTAGTTTACAAGCCAGGTAAAACAAATGCAGCAGATTATATTTCACGACATCCCAAGGCTGGAACTGAATGCTGTAAACATTCTGAAGTTGCAGAAGCTTATATTCGATTCATATTCGTCAATGCCATACCCAAAGCCATGACCATTGAAGAAATTCGGACAGCTACTTTAGCGGACCAGGACCTTCAACAAGTTTTCAAATTAATAAAATCTGGAAATTGGAAACAGTCTTACAAACGAAACAAAACCTTGGAAACATTTTCAAGACTCAGACATGAGCTCACGATCGTTCCAGTTACAAACGGTTTTGTACTACTGTGTGACAAGAAACTAGTAATACCAAAAGGGCTGCAAAACAGAGTGATAGAGCTAGCACATGAAGGACATCAGGGCATAGTCAAGACAAAACAACTTCTTCGTGAGAAAGTATGGTTTCCAGGTATTGACAAACAAGTAGAGGAATTCTGTCAAAGTTGTATACCATGCCTTGCATCAACGCCAAAACAAACGACAGAGCCGCTAAAAATGACAGTTCTACCAGACAACCCTTGGAGTCATATTAGCATGGACTTCAGTGGCCCTTTTCCATCCGGAGTCTACTTAATGGTACTTGTTGATGACTACTCAAGATATCCAGTAGTTGAAATTATTAACTCAACGTCTGCAAAAACAGTCATTCCGCAACTTGACAAAATATTTTCAATGTTCGGAATACCAGAAGTTGTAAAGACAGATAATGGACCGCCATTCAATGGATACGAATTTACAAAGTTTGCAGAATACATGGGTTTCAAGCATAGGAAAATCACACCTTTATGGCCTCAAGCTAATGGCGAAGCAGAAAGGTTTATGAGGACAATTGGAAAAATAATCAAAGCAGCTAATGCAGAATGCAAAAGCTGGAAACAAGAAATATACAACTTTTTACGCAATTACAGAGCCACACCTCATGCAACAACAACAAAATCTCCAGCAGAAATTATATTTGGACGAAAAATGAGAACTAAACTCCCAAGTATACAAATAAAACCAGATGACAACAAAACAAGGAAAACCGATAAGGAGAAAAAGGAAAAGATGAAGAGTTATGCAGATCAAACTAGGAAAGCTAAGAAATCAAATTTCAAAGTTGGAGACAGTGTTCTAGTAAAACAAGAAACGCGAGACAAGTTGTCAACTCCATTCGACCCCAAACCATATGAAGTTATTAACAAAAAGGGATCAATGATAACAGCGAGAAGAGAAGACCGTCAAATAACTAGAAACTCGTCATTCTTCAAGACAGTAAAGAATTCACCACATATTCCACCATCTGACGACCAGACATATGATACAATAAATCTAGAGAAAGATGGAGATAAATGTGACACATATTCATCATTTGACCTAGCGTTAAGGAGATCATCCCGAATCAGAAAACCACCAGACTATCTAAAGGATTATGTGTGTAAAAAAATAATATAAAACTTTTAGAAGCTTTACCACGTGTAATTTGTTATACCTGTAAACTGTTCTGTAGAAGTAGATAACTCAGAACTCAGACCATTATTAGGACTATGCTGCGAGAACTGAAAACCTACTTTACCCAGTTCTAAGTTTACCATTTGTACATTATCAACAAGAAGAAAAAAATCACGACGCAAGTTTTATTGCACTCATGAATTTCTATTATATGAATTTCGGTTGTTAAGACATACATTATTATTACCATTATGACTAGTTCGAAATATGGTGAACTGATTTTCAATTTAAGAACAAATTTTAAATCTGAAAGAAAAGGAGGGATGTAGTGTTCTAGAAGCAGTGCTATACGGTACTGTAGACTTTCCCACTGCTGAATCAGTATGTTAGGAATTAGAGACAAGGCTGACGACAGATAGGGTGTTAGATGTAGGTCAGACGATGAGATATACTCTGTATGTTATGGAATAAAGAAGTGTTTGTAGAAGCAGTGTTTTTTCCTCTCTCATTATAAAACCTAAACATTACAATCTCCATCATACCAAATCTAATAACAAAATTACTTTCCTGTTATCAAATTATCACATTCAAAGAACAGCTGCAAGTGCAGAAGAAAATTCTTCATCAAGGCCTTTGACCTTGAACCCAATCATACCATGGATAGAATGTCACTGAACTTGTGTCACACAATATCAATATATAACCACATGCTATGCTTGCTCAAATGTTTAAGTACAGTGGAACCTGTCATAGAAGACCATCCCTACTGCCAAAACATAGTGGTCTCTCATGACAGGTGATCTCTCATGACAGGTCATAACACTATATAATCAATCAATTTGTACATGGAGAACCTGGTCTCCAAAGACATGTTTTAATATAGTAACTTTTGGAAGAAAAAAAAGTTATGTTAGTGATATTATTCAAGGTATTCTTGGGATACTTTTGTTTGACTTTTTGTGGTGAACCAATTTTCATTGATTCTGTTGTTCTCAACCCAAAATTTAAAGACCCAACAAAAAATCAGCCGTGTGATCTAGAGTCATTCCAGTTTTCTAATTTATACATTCTTTGTTTGTCAGTTCAACTCAATCATTGTAATAAAAAATAATAATACAATGTTATCTTTTACACATGTTTGTTTATTTTAAAGTCTTTTTAAAAAAAATAAATAATTGTTTTTAAAGCTTTATATATCGTCTCAATTCGGTGTGTGTGTGTGTGTGTGTGTGTGTGTGTGTGTGTGTATACAGTATCTGGTAACCATTTCCATCACTGCCTAAATCAAATAGAATGGTGTGATAAGTAAAAAAAATGTAAAAAAGAAAAAAAAAATTTTTTATACCAGTACTTGACTAAATATCATTGAAAATGACACAATAATTAAATGATCTACAAAAAATAGTTTTTAATGTTTATTTACATCACAAATTTGTTCAAGCAAAGCAACTGCTGAAAATGTTTTTACGAAACAATGGCTCCAACTTATTATCTATTATTATTCACTGAACTAAAGTCATCATCACTTTGAAGGAACATTTTGCATACATAAATGCAAATGTTTATACTTCAAATTACTGATAGAAAACCTTCCTGTCAAAATTAAATCCCTCTGAAAGCATATCTCACTTTATCCACAAATTTGAAAATCAAAGTAACAACACTTAGAATAATAGAACTTTTGCTTGAAGCACCAGTACTAATTAAACTGCATGTTTGTATTACAAATTACAGCTGAATACTAAAGCCCAAACATTACTGACTTACTAATACAATCACAGAGTAAACAACATTTTATTTCAACTTCCTTGTTTGCATCAAGTTGTTTTCTGCTTTGTTGTGTTAACAATGTTGTTGAAGAAAAGTCAAAGTCCAAAAAAAGTGAAAAAATTGATGAAAAGGCCTGAAAAAAAACCAGTTTATTTATCTGCTCATGACCATAATAATGTGTTTAAAATTTCATGGCTCTAAGTCCAATAGTTTTTGTGTTATTGCTCTAAAATGGTTTCTAGACTGAACAAATAGATGCACTAACAGAAAGTGTCAAAGTAATTGCAGTAGGGAATAGAAATGTATCGTTCCAAAGACTGGTAAGGTCTGACAGGAAGTATAATGTAGTAAACAAACTGTACTGTCTTCTTAACTTGCAATTAATTATCCAACATATAATCATATAACATACCAATATTAAAGTTTTATAACCTGTTACACTTTCCATAAAAAGAATACAAACATAATTTAAAACATACCTCTTCACAAATTTTCTCCAGTTTTGGCATCCAGCTTGTTGCCAAGTGACAGTTCTGCAGAACAACCCAGCTGCCATCCTTGATTGCCTTGTCTATCATCTGAGCTGCAATTGGACCCTGTAAAAAGCATAAATCTGAAAAGATGGATGCTACTCTTTTTTATTGGGTCTCCAATAATTGTTTCTTGAGAAACAATCTTAAATATTTTTAAACAATAGTTTTTTTTCCTTCTCCAAATAACTGTTTCTTTACATTTAATACTGCATGCGATACCTGAGAAAACCATTACAGCCATGTTTCTTCCATATTTTACAGTCTTTGCTAATATTATGAATTTTAAAAAAGTAACAATGGTGACAGGGCTTGCATTTCAAGCCTAGAATCAAAGCATTGATGTAAAACATGTGACCTTGACCCAAAGCCCAAATGGTAATATCCAGATGTTACTACAGTAGAATAATGTTCATAATTTGTGATAAAAGCTGGTTTTTTTGGGTATTGAGGGATTGGGTGAAATATATTTTTAATGAATAATTTGACAACATTATTCTGATGACTCATCCAAACAATTGACAAATTTATACAAGAAATGAGGGAGAATACAGCAGCTGTAACACATATTGTATGTAATGTATTTGTGTATCATGTATATCAGTTCTGATGCTGCACAGACCAAGGATATAAATTCTGATAAATTCAATGTTAAGATGAAGAGTGGACAGGCACTGACTGCTTATTTTATATCAAGAAATGGGTCTCCAGAATGAATGAAAACAAAACAAGAGTTCTCTGAATGGAATGATGTTCTACTGTTTTAAAGAATTTGCAGAAATTCATGATAATACATTTCTTCCTTTTAAGTGACAAGATTGAGTAAACTAAAATGAATGAATGCTCGTGAATAAATTTAAAAACATAGTACCGTATTATCTCAATACTAAAATCTTGAAGTTCACAGCTAAATAATTTACTTTTGTACTGTAAATATCAAAATACAAGACTGAAATGTTTAAAAGGAGCTTTACCTATAAAAGTGTTTTACTGAGGAATAATATTATATGTATACCTAATAACAATAAATCGTGCATAGTTCTTGCTGGTTTGAGACATAAATTGTTATTGACCCAAAATATGTTTTTCTAGCTATGATACCAACTTGATATATTTTACTCAAAGAACACAATCTTCTACACAAACAGCAATCTATATTTGAATGTTAGTTCTGTTTAAAGAAAAGACAATGGCATTTTCATGAAAATATGGTACATTTGACATTTGATAGTGGGTGATCAAGTAAGAGTTTGTCTTCATTTTTCTGTTCAATAGAGATGAGTGCAGACAAGAACATCTACAGTAAATTGGTAAATATAACACACAAGTTATCCAAGTATTTCCCTACCATGCACCACCCTGTGGGATATATACATTCATGTGTTATACTATTTGATTTTTACTCCTATTACTATTTTGTAGTAATATTTTATGATTAGTTTCCTATTTCCAACAATGCACCAAATTTAAAATAGTGAACAAGTCTAATATTGAATATAAAGTTATGTTTTACATGTCTAAACTTTTTCAGTTAAAAGACAATATAATAACAAGAAGACAAGATCAACATAATCAAATTAGCATGATCAATGTAATAACTTGCAAATGTAATGTATGACAAATGAAAATGTTGTGTTTACTAAAATCTTAAACTACCATAAATATAATTTTAGAATATGAACTTAATTATTTTTCTTTTCCTCACAATTCCTTTACATAATCAAACCTGCTCTCACTTGTTAATGGATTCTTGACTATACTTTGTATTGGAAGGTTTATAACAGCTGCACACTGTGACTTTGGCCTTTGACCCCAAAATCAAGAGACTCTTTTGTTTCCTTAAGGTCAAACCATCTGCAAAGTTTAGTGAAGGGACTCTCATTTTTATACAAAAATGAAAGTACTTGATTCAATCTGAGACCTTGACCTTTACATTTAAACCCACAAAATCTACAGGACTCATGGTCTCTTCTAGAGCAACCAGCACAGAAACAAATTTTCTATTTTAAACCAAAATGACCATTAACTCTTAACTCTTAGATATGTTTGTCTTCTATCAGATAATCTACCTGCAAAGTTTGAAGGCATGTGAAGCTGAAGGTAATGACACAAAAATAAAATTGTCTGAGACAGATGGAAGACTTGACCATGAAATGATTTACAGGCATACAAAAAAATTTAATAACCTGTCCTTGTCCAAGAGAAATTGTCTGGATACGTCCTCCTGCCTGGCTGTATCCACGATCCTCTCCAAATTTCAGCAGTGCAGCCATAGGATCTGCTCCAGGAGATAGAACGAAGATGAGTGGCGCACAGCAGTTTGAATCAGCAAATGAGCCAGGCAAATCAAATGTTGGAGGCTCTATGTAGGACTGACCCAGATTGTCAACAATGAATTCTTGCACTGCTGGTACTATTTTATCTGGTCTAAAACACCTTAGCACCACCATTTTTAACATGCCTTTTAACACATCATATGGACTTGGATATTTCTGTTCATTGGGGTTTGGAGAATCATAAAGCTTTTTCCATTTAGAAATGTTGTCCCTTACATCTGAAAATGAAATATCAATTATTTTGTGAGATAATTTGTTTGTCAAGTGCTCTAGCTGATTTCATAATATGCATGTATTCTTCCACATTAATTTCAAGATGTTTTATAAAATTTGTCATTTTTACTTCTTTTTAAAATCAACCTTTCTTATGGACTTTTATTCTGTTGTAAAGTTATGAGGTAAGTGCACATATATTTCATAAACAAGCCACTAAATTATTTTGTACTTTTCTGAATCAGGAAAGCAGTTAAGAAAATATAACAAAAGAAAGAAAGGACTGGTGAAATTATGCTTGGAGAATGCCAAGTGCTGTATTTAAAAAAGGATCTTGTGTATATGTTCATGAAATACAAAATTGTGAAATTTAGTTGATTATATGCAAAATGTTGTTTGCAGCATAATGGTACATTGCATAATTCAGCAACTTTCATAAATCGAGTCTAATAAACATAAATTTTGGATTCTATTTATATCTTTAAGACAGATACATAATTTGATGGCATTGCTAAGTCACATTGCTAATGTTACATTAAAGTGTGCCAAATGATTTGATGATGTCACATCATGATGCTGATAAATAGTGCAAAATATTCAAGATATTATCTGCCAAACTACGCACGTTCCAGGAGTCCCTTCAGATTGGGTAGGCTAGAGGCTCGGACAATTTCACCCCAGGACTTATCACTTAGCCACGCAGGGGCAGGGTTGGGGTGAGGGTTCTCCAAAGCCACACCTCCTGTCAGCAGGAATCTCCAAATATCATCATTCACCTGACCCCTGGTACAAAATAAACAGTAAATAACTGATGCTTAATCAAATTAATTAAACCATTTTAAAGAAGAAAAAAAATATAATAATTTGGTTTTCTCACATTATTTCTAGAACACAATACTGATGGTTCAAAATGCTTTGAGAAACAAGCACAGAAACAATTTAGGATTGGCAATCCTAAATATAGAAAAATAAAATGTACAAATTTCTAAACTAATTAGTTTTTAAGTATGACAGAAATAAAAGACCTGAAAAATATATCGAATGAACCTGTCAAGACAGCCCCTGCATAATCCAGATCCTTGCTTATAATGGTCATAACTCAGTCCACATTAAACATCTACTGATGGATCTGACACTGACTATTTCAGCTGCCATCATCTTGCCTCAAGTTTCATCTCATTTTGTTAAAGAGTTAAATACATAGGTCCTTCTGGTGATTTTCCAAGCTATTCTCAGAAACATGTGGAGCAATGAGTTGATTATGTAGACGCTTCCCTGTATAAATTTACAAACTATCTGGATAATCAACTACTCTGACAAAATTCATGCCACCCATTTCATCTGTATAACTGATGCTTTATTGTATATTCTTAACAAATGTGTCAATTCCAAGTTATTATAACTACATGTGTTTAATGCAAACCCAGCTACAACAGCAATGACCATGGCCTGTCAATGACGACTGCACATGTGCAAACATCCAATCTGGGTCTTCAATCTGCCATCACATGACACATAATGTGACTACCAAATTGCCATTACATGGTGTGACTATAGATCTGCCATCATATGTGACAGCTGATCTGCCAAAAAATGACATGACTGCAGATCTGTGTGATCTTCCAACACACTTGTCCTTGCAGATCTTTTTCTGTGATCTGCCAAGGTACATGTCACTGCAGATCTGTCAAATTGAGGGTATTATCTCCACTGGCTCTACTGTATACATCTTTTCATACTTGAGGCAAATTGACTGCATGTATTATTATTTGAAAGCAAATTAAATTTCCAATAATCTACAAAGATTTTCCAGAAGTTATTTAAAATCAAATAGCAGCCACCAAGATCACAAATATCTGTACTATCTGTCAAATGACTCGCACTTGTTCTTTTTCATGCATCTTTACATATTGTATAAATTGAGATCCTATTTGTTATCATTCAACATAGAAATAATTTATCTGCAGACTGTACAGCATTAAGTAACTCTCCTTTTAAAGTCACGGACAAAATCATGGGTTTAGATATAACCACAACATGCAATCTTTAACACAACTTAAACTGCTTTTCCACAGCAACTGTTGAATACATACAAGCCTATTTTATTAAACATTTCTTCCATTTCTATTAGATCAAGTCATATCTGGTATAATTCAACAGCAAAATAAATGTTCTGTAAACTGCATAACATTTTTAAGCATCACATCTAGGGACTCACATGTGCATATGATCTATTTCTCAAACAACCTTAGCTGCTTTTCTGTCACAACTATCAAATATGTATCAACTGATCTGGTTTTGCTTGCATTTTCTCTTGCTTAAATCAAGCTATAGTTAGCATTACTTAATAGCTAACTACATTTTCCGAAAACAAAATGCACAAAAATCTTGGAAAGTTTAAATTAAAGTTAAGAGCAATATCTAGGGTTAAAACACTAGCATAGAAACATGTACTGAAAACAATCTGAACTGTTAATATAATGCAGCTATAAAATTCATACCAATTGCTACACATTTCTACATGTTCTATTTAATCAATTTGTATATGGTACCATTCAAAAGCTAAAGAAATATTTGGCAGACAAGACAATGTTTGGAAAAGTTTAAAGTAAGTTTAAATGCAGTATTAAGGGGTAAACAGGATACTAATCCAAAAGTCTTGTCTAATATAACAGGAAGTATTTTCTTCACACAATTGATGAACCTAAAAATTGCTCTGCATTGTGCATTTTTTCATATTTTAATAAGTAAAGCCATATTTCTTCTCAATTAAAAGTTAAATATTTTGTTAAACTGCAAAACATTTCTCATGACTAATTTCAATTTAGGTACAGAATTTGGGATCTAAACTCGAGTGAAACTTCAATGATCTTTGAAAAAAAAAAACTTTCTTATAGTACAAGTACTGAATATGTATCAATTGCTCAAATTTTGAAGTTTTTTTTTTTTTTTGGCAATTATAATAAATTCTGTACAATTTAAAAGCTGAATAAATGTTACTGTTCAATGCAGAACTTTTCACAGAGGAAATTTCAAATATAAGGGCTAAATCCAGGGTCAAACATAGCCATGAAATTCAAGTTTTGAAAAGAAAAAAGAAAAGGTTCTCATCCGATCTCCAATATTTTAACTGTTCTAGATTTATTAATTCATCAAGCATGATTTAGGTTTACTTTAAAGCGTAATGAAATTGCTGCAAACTGCTAGATTTTTCTAGACTTTTATTATTGAAATCATGCAAGAAGTTTTACTGAAACAACCCTAAAACACTGTTATAATCCCCATTTTATTGGCTTTAAAAAAAATAATCGGTGCTTTATGAACTTTTAAACTGTTGATTTAATAACTGTTTGATAAAGCATTATTTTATTGTAATCTTTTCCAGTAGTCCAAAATTAATAAGAAAATACAGAGTACCCAGTTATAACACCCACTCTTTCCTGCTTTACGAAGATCAGCAGCATCCAACTCATACAAAATTAAATTTGTTTGTTTGTGTACCCCGATAATGTGTTCATGCTATCTAAGTGATTGGCATTTTATAAATCACAGACTAATGAAACAATCTGAACTATCTGAAAATCTTGCTGCTTTTAAATAATAACTTTACCAAACACGTACTATTTTGAAGACTATGCTGCTTAAAAATCTGGTAAGCTACAAAACTTTGTGTTTATTAAAACAACCCAAATGAGAAAGCCGTAACAAATTCAACATCACTAGTGAACTTGTACACATCATATCTATACGTGAGTGAGCTGCCACCATTCAAGCATAGACTGGCACTTACCTGGACAATCTCCTTGTTTATACCATCATTTGCAAATGAAAAGGCAACCATACACTATAACAAAGGTGGTTCTGTGCTATAAATGTCCCTACTAAAATGTGTCTAAATTCTGCATTACAAATTTGGTCAGTACTATATTTACTTCTGTATAACATGGGCTAAAAAATGAACAGCATTAAAACCCAATCATTATCGCATAATTGGTCTGTATGCTGCTTGTTCTCCTGATTTTTTTTTAACAGTTTTAAAACCCAATCATTATCACATAATTGTTCTGTATGTTGCTTGTCCTCCTGATATTTTGCAAACTGCATTAAAACCCAATTATTATCACATAATTGGTCTGTATGATGATTGTTCTACTGATTTTTGCAAGCTGCATTAAAACCTAATCATTATCACATAATTGTTCTGTATGTTGCTTGTCCTCCTGATTTTTGCAAACAGCATTAAAACCCAATTGCCATCATTGGGCTGTATGATGCTTGTTTTCTTGATTTTTTTGTGAACAGCATTAAAACCCAATTGCCATCACATAACTGGCCTGTATGCTGTTTCCTCTCCTGATGATTTCCTGCAAACAGTATAAAACCCAATCTCCATCACCTAACTGCTGTAGAATGTTTGTTCTCCAGAAGATTTCCTACAAACAACATAGAGCCCTAACTGGACTGATGTTGTTTTTTCTCATGATGACTTAACATAATCACTGATCTGTCAATTCACAATACAACAGTTCCTCTGGATATTTGCTGTATGCAACTGGGTACACAATATGTATGGGCAAATGTGGTGGCAAAGCGCCTGGTTTCTTTTGCAATATGTTATTTTGTTGATGTTTCTGCTATTTTGTTGGGATTTGAGGACTATCTGAGTTTTATTCCTTCCATCTAAGTACATGTAAAAGGAAATGCCCTAGCTAGTCAATATTTCTATAGAAATCTAAAACAACAAGACCTAAGTTACATGAAAAAAAGAAATAAAGCATAGGACATAGAAGAAGAAAAAATAACAATTTAGACATACTAGGAAAAAAAAATGGCATGAAATTTACAGAAAAATTGTTGAATTAAATTTCCAACCATTCAAATCTACATAAAAAAAACCCTGTCATTTTGTGCCACACATTTCAGAGCAGTTTAAAGACCAAGAACATCAAGCATCAGCAGTCAAACTACTGAGAAAAAAAAAAACTAAAGAGCTGATCTAAAATGTAGCCTATGTTTAATAAATGTACATGTAAAAAAAAACAAGATATTGATCTGCAAACGTTATCTGAATATCCATGTATGGCTGATTCACCTGTGATCCTTTTATTATTCTCAAGTATAGATGTCATCATAATAGTAATGTGTACAGACCATACTCCTTCATTTCTTTGTGAGAACAAATATTTTTTTTTAATGCTGCATGAAAATTGTTATGTGGATATAGATGGATTAGGGTAGTTCTTTAAAAAGCAATATATCTTTTTTGTGATATATATATATATATCGAGGCTCTGGTTGAACGTGTGACAGAATGGAAGAAGAGCATGGAAGAAAAAGGTCTCAGGGTCAACATGGGTAAATCCAAGGCATTGATTTCTGGCCTGAATAGGCAAACACTGAAAAGCACAGGAAAGTACCCATGTGCCGTCTGCCTAAAAGGCGCAGGTAAAAACTCAATCTTTTGCATCAGCTGTTCACATTGGGTTCACAAGAAATGTAGTGGAATCAATGGACCTCTCAAACCTGATCCAAGCTACAAGTGTCCCAGATGTAGTGGACTCGCTCGACCTATTGATGGAAGGCCTGTGACAGAAGTAACTGTAGGTGAAGAAAAGCTTGATGTCGTAGCCGACTTCTGTTATCTAGGAGACACCATATCATCTGGAGGAGGATGTGAACTGGCATCAACAACGCGTTGCAAGTCTGCTTCAAAAAAGTTTAGAGAGCTTCTCCCAATCCTGACAAATAGGCATTTGACACACATTACAAGGGGTCGTCTTTACTCAACTTACATCAGACCTGTGCTGTTATATGGCTCTGAAACCTGGGCTGTCACTGCTACAACTCTCAGGAAGATACATCGCAATGATAAAGCCATGATACGATGGATCTGCCATGTACATCCCGAGGCGAATGTCCCTTTTGAGTCTCTCCTCACCCAGCTCAACATCAGAAACACTTCTGACATTATCCAATCAAATAGGATGCGATGGCTGGGCCATGTTGAACGTAGTAAAGGGTGGATATCCAAGGTCCGTTCCTTCAAAGTTACTGGAAGTCGAGCTCCAGGCAGACCTAAGCTAACATGGGAAGAGTTGACAAAAAGAGACAGAAAGACATTGGGGCTGAGCGGAATCAATCCACAGGACCATAAAGCCTGGAAGAAAGCTTTGAATACACTCACGACGAAACAGACAGGCCTACCCTCGTTAGAGGATTAATAAACGGTCTGGATAATCAACATGGATGATGATGATGATGATGATATATATATATATATATATATATATATATATATATATATATATATATATATATATATATATATATGAAACCTATGCCATATAAAGAATGATTTTTCCATCTACTGGTAGTATCTTTTAATGCAAAAGTTTGAGAAAATCATTTATTAGGATAAAAGATGAAGAACTAGCAAAAAGAATGTCATTGTAACATAGATTTACAGTGAAAATATACATGTAGCTCTAATTAAATGTACAGTAAAGATATACATGTAGCTCTAATTAAATTTACAGTGAAGATATACATGTAGCTCTAATTAAATTTACAATGAAGATATACATGTAGCTCTAATTAAATTTACAATGAAGATATACATGTAGCTCTAATTAAATGTACAGTGAAGATATACATGTAGCTCTAATTAAATTTACAATGAAGATATACATGTAGCTCTAATTAGATATGATAAGCACCCCTGAAATTCAAGCTCACATGCACTGAATTATTCCAGATGTTATAATACACAATTAGCTGAATTTCTTCTCAAGTTGTTAAAGTTTTCTTCTCTTTTTTTTTTAAAGATTCTGAAGAAAAAAGAGGTTCACAGGTCAATTATATGCAGCCCACACTGTATTCAGTAGTAATGTATGCTGGCAATAGCAGGGCATACCTGACTCTGAACAGTATGACAAATAGAGTTCAGTGACATTGACCTTGACATTTTGACAATGATAGCAGTATGTTCTTTTATTCAGTGACTATCAACTACAAACCATCATGAATTTTACTGAAAAAAATATTCAGCAAAACTCAAGTTATTAGGCAGAAACCACTTCTCTTTAATCTGGGTCACTGTAACAATGACCTTTTATTTTGTGCAGTTATGTAATCTGTAATTCAAGTTAATTTTTTTTATTTATTATTTATAAAAACCCTGTTTCCCCACATTTTTGTCACTGAACTTGACTTTTGACATTCTAAAGTCTCCATATCTGAAGGTTTCTTTACACTTACAAGTGAAAGATTTCTAAAAAGTTTGAACAAGGTATGTTGCTTAAAACCAAAGCTATCATGGGAACTTTCAAGCCTTTGTATCATATTGATCTTGACTTTTAACCTTTTCCAACCAAGAAGCTTTGGTTAGCATGCTGGCCTCGTGATCCAAATGATGTAGGTTTCTATTCTACCATCACACCTGCCGGGGTCAGCTACCAGGGTGTGTCCTTTAGCAAGGTACTTTACCTCAATTGCTTCAGCACAAATTTACTTGATTTGCTGTGTCAAAAAGCAATATATCAAAGTTTTTAATCAAAATCAACATATTTCTTTCTTATGCCTAACTAGATCAAGTTACTTCCCATAGAACTAAAATCACTACATAGACACACCTTGTCTTCTTTGTGCAATTGCAACATAGACTTTGACAGTACCCAACCTTCCATGCCCCCCAAAACAAGTCATTCAAATGTCTGGTCAAGGTAGAAGTAATTTATGGTGTAGTTAATTAAAAAGAAGGGAAAATGGTCAGTGCCATAACACAAAAATAGGCTCTGCTTCAAGGCTGGCATATACAAATTATTTTTTATTTGATTTTAAGATTATATTTCATTAAATAAACCATGATCCCAAACTTCTATTTAGAAGGTACAGTTCACAACTCCATCGACCAAGAGTGCATATGTGAACAAAGAAATACATACCTGGATTCATCATCTCTGAGTATATCCCTAAAAATTTGAGGTCATATCAGTTCATAGCATTAATAAGAAATTATTATATACACGGTAGATACATGCTTATAAGTCAAGTCAAACTGCAAACTACACAGACCCAGATCTGCTTTTGTACAATGTGACAATAGATCTTGGTCTATGCAGATTTTTTGGGGTAATCAACAGAATAAACAATAGAGACCCTGATCTGCAGGCACATTATGTGATGACAGATCGTGGTCTATGTTGTTTCAGTTGAACTCACCTTATATGTGAGTATATACATTAGTGGTACATAAATCTGATGACAAGCACATATAATTATGTTTTAAAAATGTGTCTTGTTTTGAAGTTCCAAGCTGACAACATTAACAGCTAATCAGATCATTGTAGTCATGTAACTGGTTTGAATGAAAATTTTATATTTCTTGCTTATGTCATAAATTTCTCATCTTTCATTAATGATTGTATTGGCAAATTTACACTTTTTATCATTAAGCAACTATTTCCATATCTTGCTTGGAATTAGAAATAGGAAGAGCAGTGACCAGTGGTTATATATAGCACAAGGTTTGATCCCTGATGCAATTTGTTTGTGTCTAAAAAGAGTAGTTTTCAGTTTTTAAAATATTTATATAGGAGAATTTCTGATCATATTATTGCAAAAACACCAAACAAATTTTTCATCTGAAAGCATAGAGCTGAACAAATTAAGAAGATACTATCAATTTTATAACATACCAATTCTTCTGTGTTTTGTTCTCTACATTTTAATAAACTGTTTGTTGTTGTTTGTTATTTTTTTTGGGGGGGGGAGGGGGTGCAGCTCATGCAAAAAATCATACCTACTAACCCCTAGGAATGTACAGTCATAACCTATGTGGGAGAAAAACATAATCTGTGCATTAAAAGTAAAATCTATACCATATATTGTCACATACAAGATGAGATAACATTAAAATGCTCAGACCCATTTATGATATGGCATAAAATATGACAGCAGGTTTGGGTCAGTATAGTTTGTTAGGATGTAATCAAAGAACAAACAATATAAATCCTGATCTGCAAGCACATTATACCATGGCAGATCTGGATTTTTCTTGTGTGCAGTTTGACTCAACTTTTGAGCCAGTATATATGGTATATTATGTCATAATTACAATAACCTGTATGAAAGATATGTATTTAGTTTTGATACCAACCTGTGGCAAAGTTTGTGTCACAAAAGTCAAAATCTATTTGATTAGGACCAAAATACAAACAAAACATATTGACAAATTATAATATAATTAGTCAACCAGTCTAACATTCCAATTACTGAACATAAAGCTAACTCTAAAATCTTGTGATGAGCATGGTGATGTGTTAAGCTTTATTCTAAAAGACTAATATTGTTTTTTGTATCTGATCCAACATTTTTTTAGAAATATCCCCCTCCTGCAACATCGTGCGCAGTCATTTAACATTAATGAGTCACATGAATAAAGCCTGCTTCACTTAATATCTTAACACCATTTTCACAGCACAGACTGATTCTCTTACAAATTGGATTCATTCTCATAATGAATTTGCAAGGTATGTTTTCAAATGGAAGAAACCCATCAGTTATTTATCTGATACACCTGTTATAAACAGAAGTTAATGATAGTGATAGAAAAGTAAATCAAAGATGGACAAGTGTATATTACTGATAGTGATAGGAAAGTAAGTCAAAGATGGACAAGTGTATATTACTGATAGTGATAGGAAATTAAGTCAAAGATGGACGAGTGTATATTACTGATAGTGATAAGAAAGCAAGTCAAAGATGGACAAGTGTATATTACTGACAGTGATAGGAAATTAAGTCAAAGATGGACGAGTGTATATTACTGATAGTGATAGAAAAGTAAGTCAAAGATGGACAAGTGTATATTACTGATAGTGATAGGAAATTAAGTCAAGATGGACAAGTGTACATTACTGATAGTGATAGGAAAGTAAGTCAAAGATGGACAAGCGTATTTACTGATAGTGATAGGAAAGTAAGTCAAAGATGGACAAGTGTATATTACTGATAGTGATAGGAAATTAAGTCAAAGATGGACAAGTGTATATTACTGACAGTGATAGGAAATTAAGTCAAAGATGGACAAGTGTATATTACTGATAGTGATAGGAAAGTAAGTCAAAGACGGACAAGCGTATTTACTGATAGTGATAGGAAAGTAAGTCAAAGATGGACAAGTGTATATTACTGACAGTGATAGGAAAGAAAGTCAAAGATGGACAAGTGTATATTACTGATAGTGATAGGAAAGTAAGTCAAAGATGGACAAGTGTATATTATTGATAGTGATAGGAAAGTAAGTCAAAGATGGACAAGTGTATACTACTGACAGTGATAGGAAAGTAAGTCAAAGATGGACAAGTGCATTTACTGATAGTGATAGGAAATTAAGTTAAAAATGGACAGGTGTATTTTTATGCTACTATTCTGTAGAGGCTTTCTTGTCTCTAATATTCTTAAATTTATACAATGTGTGGGTTCATGGAGAAGACAATAAAGATGCTTAGCACAACTTTTTACTATTTTTTTTTTCCTTATTTTTTTTATGTACCAAAAAATGTAATTCCATCCACAGGCAAGCTTAAGATGTAATTCAGTGAAAAACTGCATATTAATTATGCAAAAAGCTTAATGGTTGGCATGTATGGTATACTGAAGAGAGATCTCACGAGATATTGTAAAAGATCCTGTAAAATTAAAAATGTAGATGAAAATAATTTTTAATCAGACATTTCTAGATATAAATAATCATTTCACATAAAAACTTCTCATAAAAGTCAAAAGTGTAGCAATTGCATACTTTATACTTGCCCCATAAAACCTTGATATGACTGACTTTAAAAGTGAGTTATTTTATATAAATTATTCTTACTCTAAGTACAATGTAAATCTGTCTGATGAAGAAACAATTATGGAGACTGAAAACAATAAGAAATGACAATAAAAGGGTGTGTGAAATGTTGAATTTTGAATAAGCATTGAACCTTAAAGTTCAAGGCATTGAGCATTAAGATTTTATCACATTTAGACCAAGGGAGTCTTTGTTAAGGGTCAAATCGACCTTTAATTCTTCATTTCTCCCATGTCAGTGTTAAGACTTCAAAGAGGCCAGCATTCCGACTCAATGAAATTTTTTGGACCGAATATCTTAACATGGTTTTGAGAGAGAAACAGCTGAAATTCTGATCCATTATTATTTTCTTATAATTTATTTTAGAAGCCACTGCTTCTGATTGGACAGAGTGAAATTAAGGCATACACCTTGGAAGTAATGTGAATTTGAAGTGACAACCTTAATCAAAATTCTTTAGTCAAAACATTTTCTGAGAGATAGAAGTTTTCCTCCACTGAAGCTTAGGAAATGAATAGTGCTTTCCTCGTTAAACAAGAAAGGGACCAGGTGTCTGTCTTGTGAGAGAGACAGGATTTAGTGCTGGATGCAAAAGTTCTAAAGCTAGGAGCATTATGGTACGCAATTTAAATTTCACATAAAATATTCTGTTTTTTTTTTATTGTTTGCTTTATGCAATTGTTTTTGATATGACTAGCTTCCATATTATGTATCGTTTATTCCATTTCATGGAAATGTGTTGATGCTAGAGTTGCTATGCAATTTATCTTTTGAATTTTACAGTTATTAGTTCATTGGTGGAATCGACTGCATGCGATCCAAATTTTCATATGTGTAGGATTTCATAGGGTGATATGAAATAAACATGAAATAATTTCCTTTGTCTGTTAGGATGATTTTGATTATCGTGAGTTAATGATAATTACCTATTATATTTGCTTTTGTAATGTTTAAATAATCTGAAGTGAGTAAGGATCTGTGAATTTTATGCAATAGTAATCAAACATGTAGTACCATACAGTGTAGTTTCTATAGAAGCCGGGATGAGTGAAGTCAGAAAACAAAAAGAGAAGTGATGAGTGAAGTCCGAGAAGGTTAAGGCAGTCGGAATAGAAAGACTCAAGGGAAAGTAGATGTTATAACATGGTCGAGAGGAAAGTGATGCAATCGGTCATGTACATTGCGCTCTTTTCACCACTTGTTATGATGATGAAATAAATCCAAATTAGACTGCTATTAAAGTTCTGTTGATATACCTTAAGTTGAAATGAAATTACCACTATTAATTTGTATGATTAAATTTGTTATTTTTCTTGCATACGGGGGCTCATATTGCATTATTTCTTCCCAATAATCTAGCCCAGTTCTCTATTGATATTTTCTTTTCACTCACACTGGGTCAAAACATCGAGGGAGGTCATTTCCTAGATAACGTAGCTAAATAAAATTAACTACCCTTCTTACTAAGAGAAAGACGTTACAGGGTGTGAGTAAGACACATTTTGCAATCTTCAACTAAATAATCAGAAGATTTTTAATCTAAAGGTGTTATTTATGTGCTATATTTGCAATACAAGCTAAGTTCGAACAAAAATAAAATAATGGAAGAAAAATAGCTGGCAGTTAAATCAGCAACACATGCCACATTAGTAAAAAAAATTATATCATGAAGTACTTTGAATGACATCATGAAAAGCATTAAAATTTGTAAAAGCTGTGCTGTAATTAAGAAATTAAGAAATTATTCGGTTCTTTTACTTCCTGCTTTGGAACCACTGTATTCATTTATGTATAATTCAGATCCAACTGTGAACACCATAGGTCCTGATTTGCCATCACATAACTTCAGGATTTGTTTTGTCAAGACCTGCCGGCACATCATGTAATGGCAGATCTAGGTCTACACAGTTTGCAATTGGATCTGACTTATGCATTAGTATACACTGTCCTTGCAGTTTTAAAATCATAAATGGGGTTTTTGTGAGCACTGTAAAACAAAAACTTTCAATGCATAGTTTCATCAAATGCGTCATTATAAAACAATCGTTGTGCTTATGCTAATAACACAATTTGGGACTGAATGATTAAGAAACAATGGTTTTGCTTAATCTGAATGAATACAAAATTCCAATATGCATTTTTTAACCAACTTCTTTGCACAAAAAATGAAATAAAGGCTGCATATCTACAGCTCTGTAAACTGCTGTAAACTATCAATAAATAAAACTGTAAAGACTTTATATCCAGACAAACATCACATAATGTATGTTTACATGAATTTCAAAGTCTTTGTAAGAAAAATCTCAATCCTGTTGCCACCGTTTAAGTCACAGGCAAGTAATGGTGGCACTAACAGTAAAGACAATATGACAGCATAACTTACTGTCCCTTCATGATTCCAACACAGAGCAGGAAGGAGAAAAGCAGCTTGTCCTTCTCAAAGAGAGATCGGCAAACATTTCTATAAATGCTATTAGTGAAGTGGTCGTTCAGATTGAATATTCTCTCCTCTAGATTATTGGAAGGTGGACTGTTGATGATGGACTGAAAACAAGGCACAGCAATGTTTAAATTTTATCATAAAGTGATAAATACAAAATTGTAACATATTTAGGGAGGGAGGCAGACTAAGTAATAATTAAATATGAAGAGGTACTAAAGAAGAAGCTTGAATCCATGATATTTTCTCAAAACGTTTGTTTATGTATAATTATCAATAAAACATTTTTATGAAGAAAATGAAATGGAACATTAATATTGATAATAGCATCTACTGGCCTTCATTAACCATGTAAACTAAATGCAATTGAACAATATATGGATGGTCTGTGTATTGTTGAAAATAAACCCACAGTTCTTGGTATGGTGGGAGATATCTGCAAAGCTTATATACATATACTTTACATTATGCAGAATGCACAACAATAAATTAGGTAAATAGTTAAATCTACGAACTAATATGAATTGTTTCAATTAAATTTATATGTACTGAAATTATTTCTGTTATAATAAATTATATTAAGTGTGAGTGTGATTTGGATTTTTAACGTAGCTTTAAAAAAAAAATTCAGTCATATCACTATGATGTCTGCAGTGTGGCAATTTATAGTGATGTTTATCTCTGGGGCATCATGCTGCAGACATGTAGCATTATGTCCCACCCAGCCACATTATCCTGGCACCAGGCTGATCAGTCCTAACACTAACTACTTAACGCTGAGCACCAAGCGAGGCAGCTGTTAGTACAATTTTTGTAAGTTTTTGGTATGACTCAGCCAGGGTTCAAACCCACGACCTCCAGCATCCTAGGCAGATGCTATAACCACTAGGCCACCAGAACAGTCAAAGTATATAAAATTTCATTGATTTGTGTTATCTCTTTCTTAGGGTTTGTTATTTCATTTCAAAAATATCTAAGACTCTAGTGGAGATGCTATGGTCAGTACACCATTCCTTTTGAAAGCTATCTGCTGAGCTTCAAACTTAATACCATATACTCACTGGAAATAGTCATGTGACATAATTCTGACCAATCATTGCTCATCTTGCACCCAGTTGTGTTATTTTAAAATATTTTCCTTCAAACATGAGTCTTTTAACTTGTAACTGAGATCACAGGATATCGGCTGAAGAGTAAAACTATACCAAAAATGCTTACAACACAGAAAATACATGGACTAGCACCAAAGTGAGAAGTGGGAAGGAAAAATATACAATATATAAAACAATAGGCCCCAGTGGGTCAGTAAACTTCACCTAGCTGATAGTTCAATAAGAGAGCTTAAGGCCAATAAACCAGAGTCAGTAAATACATGGTTCAATGACATTGCATTGGGAAATTCAAACATTTGAGACAATTCCAGGATAAAGAAATTTAATTTCCAAGAATCAAATTAACTGCATCTAAAGTTAGGAACAATGTTTAAGTATTTGCAGACACGAACTCTTTAACCATTTTTTTTTTAACTAAGCATAAGTGAAGGCACTGCAGCTGAGAGGATCATGAACACAGAGCAAGGGATGCAGTCATCTCAAATGCATCATTTTGGGGGTTACCAGTCTCATTTGCCTAAGTTTCTAACTCCATGAGTCTTTTACAAATAAAAAATGTTTAAGCAAAAAATACTCCAAAATTCATTAATATATTTGAAATTTTATTATTTCTGTGCTCTTCAGACTTAAGGGACTTTTATCAATTGACCCAATGTCAACTTTCCATATCTAAATTCTAATTAAAGATTGGCATCATATTGTATCAATCTTAAAGGAAGCATGTTTCTGTCAAATTTGATAAAATTCTGTTAAGTGGTTTTCTAGATAAAATTTTAAAGATTTTCAAAAGAAAGACAAAGCACAAAAGCTGCAAAGACTTTCTCTAAACAAAATTGTTACTTAATCGAAGGTTATGCTAATGGATAATAAACCAATTTTCATAAACTTTGGCTTTTTCTTAGTGATACTAAATTTAATGTGAAAATCATTCAAACTTTAAAGAGAAGAATTCTTAAAAAGTTCCTTTTAAAGTTTCCTCTCTAGAAGAAATGTGGAAATTTAATCTGAACAGATTTTTCTTGTGTCACTGGCAGCCATGTGCATCTCTGGCTGCACTGTCAATGTTTCATCATGTACATATGGGTCAGAATAAAATTTAATCACAACGATGCTAAGTAAGGATGTTTTTCTTAATGCAGATATATTCAACAAAACCTGTCCTACAAACTGAATCCTGCCATAATACAAGGAAAAAAGGTACACAGCAAATGATTTAATTGCAAGTTAATCAAGCTGTGGCATACTCACTGCCAATATCTTACATATACCGTATCATCTGCACAGCGGGGGAAATATTAAATTCTGGATCTGTTAGAATAAATGGCATCAGTTTATTTATTGCATACTGTGTACATTTTTCAAAACCTTTGACAAACCTCACAGCCTTTATCCCTAACAATAACAACTGTTAGATAAAGAGAAAGATTTTTCTTCAAGCTGAATTCTAACAAAAAGGGGAAAACACCAGCATATACCTGCAGATAGAGGTTGATGAACCAGGTCAGTGAGTACTGGTACATGGGCTCAATGTTGGCCAGGTCCGAAATGCAAAAGAACAGAATGGATGAGTGGACAGCAACAGGTTTATAACCACTTCTTGTCTCATCTATCATCTTTTCAGTTTTTGCGGCCACCTCCTGCTTGGCTGCAATTTCCTCAGACAGGGCTTTGGATGAGGACAAGATTTGAATTGCCTGTTCATCTTCTAGAATATTGCCCTAATGGAGAAACAGCAGTGTGCATTATTTTAAATATGCAAGCATTGTCATAGCAACATTGTGTTTATTAAAAGCAAAGTGTTGTATAAGATATATCCATATGCTATTCTATATATAAATCTTGTATGCCTCTTGTACTAATTCTATGCAATAGAAAGTAAATTAAAAATTAAATGCCTCATTGGATAAACTGAAAATTCTGTGTTGGCCTTAGAGTGTGAAGTTGTCATACTCACCTGTGACGAGGAAAGGACTTCTAGAATTTTGTCCTCTATTTCTTTCAGCTGCTTTTTGTTAGCAGCACTCTCAAGAATCAACTCATTTTTCTTCTCCTCCAGTTGTGGCTTCTCCTTGGCAGCCACAATTCCAAGAAGCTGATCCTCCAGACCTTGTGGTGTGATCATAAAGTTCACCAGACACACCTGTACAATGGGGACATAAAACAATATTCCATTGCATTAAAATATACACAACATATCAATATAACAGAACGATTAAAAGTATACAAGTTTACTAAAACTTTAAAATAAACTAATTACATATTTTACAACAATAATGTCACAGTGCTGTCATGGCTGTAAAATTATGCCTATGTCTTGCCTTTACTGAAGGTTAGAAAATAAAAAAAAAAACAGATCATTTCACTAAGCACTTTGTGCATTATAAAAATGTAATTTCAATTTCTTCCATGTAACCAATGAAAAGAGGCAGGGAGGTATTGTTTCACCTTTGTTATATCATATATACATAGATGATTTAAATTGTAACATGAGGTCAATGTCATGTGGAGGCTACATTTAATATCAAACACTTTATTTCTTTACCATTTTACTTTGCTGATAATATGTCACTGACAAAACTTTCAATCATTGGTTTAAGGAAATTAATAAAGACAAGTGAACATTATGCATTTGACAATGATATCATATAAAATACACAAACATTGGCATACATGGGTTTTCAGTTAACTTCTATAAAATGATCATCTCCTCCCACTGTACTTCCTAAAGGCCATGTCAACTGTTATATATATTTTGGGTTATATATTAACGTCCAATCAGTCAGATGATGAAAATATGTTAATAAATTAAAGAATTTTGTATACTCAAACAAACATGTAAATTTAGAAATTGTTTTTTGAATTAAAAAATTAGATTATTCAAATCTTACTGCTGCACAATGCATTTCACACATATGAAGATGAACTTTCATCAGTGTAAAAGAAAAATTAATTATTGATTATAATAATAGTCTTCATTTGCTATTAGGTCTTTCAAAGATTTAACAGTAGTACCTCTGGTAGCACTCACTAGTTTCATATTTTGGATAGGGTTAGAATTTTAAAGAAAAAGAATTGTTCAAAGAGCCTTTAATTCCCTTTATTTTAGTATATAATTGATGTTTTCAATATGGGATATAGAATATACAGCTTGGCCTTACTTCAGATGTGCACCTCTCAAAAGACTGCTAGCTCTGCTTAGTCATTTACACTTTCTGGACTTCAAAGGTAACTTGTAGGAAAAAAAGCATAAAACTTTCTTTTTTTACAGTTGATATATTTGGTAATTAATTTATTGCACTTTGAGAAGCTGTATTGTCTAGTCTGAAAAAGTGTATTTTCTCTATTTTAATGGCTATGTACTTTAGTATAATTCAGACTGATTTTTTTAGCAGGCATTTTAATTAGCTGTGTGTTTAGATTATTTCCACATGCACCACATAGAATGTAATTTCAGCCAAAGTATACGAAAGTGACAAAGGGGTTTACCAACATTCTCTCCAATAAACATGTTGCAAATATAAACAACTTCACCTTACACCCACCACCCTCTCAGAAGTTCAGAACAGTACCTCTATCATGCTTGTAAACTATTATGCATTAAGTTTTTAATATTTAATGAGAAAGCATGTGTTTTCAATGTAGTAAGAATTGTACACTGCAATCTCTGTGTAACCATGTTATTCATTTTAATACTTTGAATATAGATAAATGCAACCAATTATTCTTTCTGTGTTACATAATTTTGTTCTTAACAATGAAAACGACACATTCTCCAGTTATGTATGTCTCTCTACAATTATACTGATCTTTTATGCTTAGAACACATGTATATTTTTAATTTAACGTATGGACCATGCAATCTGAAGAATTCTCATCTTATCTTAGCAGGTATATGTTTTATTGTAAAAACACATCCTATGAAAACTATCATGCACCACATGATCCCAATCTTGATCTCACTATCTCCCAATCTTGATCTCATTATACCCTAAATCTTGATCTCCCAATCTTGATATCATGCTCATTTTTTCTAAAGATAATAATAATAATAATGAGGACTTTGTATAGTGCCTAAATTTAAAAGTTCTAAGCGCTTTACAACATCTATAATGATATGATTACACACACAAAAAAATAAAATCAAACACCATGAAATGCAGTTGAAAAAGGTGAGTTTTAAGATACAGGCATTAATAATATGTTCTTGCTCATAATATTCCATTGCTGGTATTAAATAATATTTATACCTAAACAAGCAGATGCCATTTGTTTTAATTTATATACTGTGGTGATGTTAGTTGTACTCAAACATTAGAATTGTTAGTGCTTTTTGAGTACAATATTCTTCATATTTAACAAGATTACCATGAACTGAACATTAAAAACCTTACCCATGAATAATAGTCTTTTATTAAACATGACACTACAAGGTGTGTGGCATTAACTAAATTAAATGTGCAGAAACCATTATACACTGATTAGACTTACCATGTCCTCTGAACTTAAAACTCCAGAATCTAATTGTACCCTAAGTGTATACCACCCACAATGTTTGGTCATGAACCTAACACTTAAACAAACTTTATTCTGCAAAACTAATTTTTCTTCAAGCCACAATGAACCTGACCTTAAACCTTTTGACCCTAAAATCAATAAGAATTTTTCTTACTCCAAGTGAAAGCTATGCACTTAATTTGGTAAATGTTGATGGTGGACAACTAAAAACAATATTTGCAACAGAGAGACATACCTAGAGGCAGCTGGACTGATGAACAACATCATAAAATAATATGCTCCACCACATGGCAGGTCTATAAAAGCATTTATCTTAGATATCTGATATAACATACACTTACAACAACTTATTTAAAAGATATATGACTTTCAAATTGACAATAATAAATAAAACATTCAATTTAAGCAACCAAGACAGGCAAGACATGAATTCTTAGCATATCTGCATACAAATTATAGACCTATTCTCATCTTAAAGTTTCCATTGAATGTAGAAAATACATTACTTTCAAAATATGATTAGCAAAACTTCAACATTGCTACCACTGCCACTACCATCATTGCCTCAGAAGTAACTATGATTATATTCTTATAATAATAATAATAATAATAATAATAATAATAATAATAATAATAATAATAATAATAATCATCATCATCATCATCATCATCATCATCATCAATATACTAATAATAATAATCATCATAATAATAATAATAATCATAATATTAAATAGACAGAGATGGAATCACTGGTTGATACTTGGTTCATGGCATCATAAACCATTATTTGTTACTGTCAAGTGAACATCATGTATTATACTACCAGACTGTTTTACTGCATGTAACACCTATCCATTTTACTATTCAATTATCAAGAAAAACAAGTGCTGAAACTTAAAAACCTAGATGGCTGTGCATTTATACTAAATAAAATTTGGTGTTTATGTGAAACAAACCAAAATCATTGAAAAGGATATATATTTTTTAAAAACTTCAGTTATTATGTAACAATAAGTTTCTTTCTCAAGTTAATTATGATTTCCAGTCTATATTTCCTTTCTTTCAAGTTTCAGAATTAAATTCAATTTTTTTTTATCAGAACAGTTCCTGTATTGGAAAGTATTGACTTACTGATGTGCCATTTATGAAAGTCAAAATCAACAGAAACTAGCAAACATTTTCAAAACAAAAACATTTTCATTTTTTCATAAGTGCACCACTTGAACTGAAAATATCATGCAGTAGATTATTTACTGTTCTAATATGTGTATTCTATTCATACTGTGCCAAGAAAGCTCACTAATAAATATTGTTTAAACCTACCGAGATGTCAGATTTCAAATTAAAATATATTTATCTGCATGTACATTAAGAGACTGACTATGGAATCAAAAATGTTCCAGTTTGATGCCGATTTAATCAAGTGTCCTCTGCCAGGCTTTTCCATTTTCGATTTTTTCCTTTCTACTGTGAGAGGTCAATTATTAAAAAAACTGAATCGAAGAACTCTTTTTTTTCCGTCTTTCACTCTCTATTTATATAACAGAAAATGGAATCTAGTCCTCCAATTCATTTAAACTATACTTTTAATCATATTCATCAATCCAATCCAATCCTTTGAATACAAGAATACATGCACAACTTTCCCTCCTCTATCAATCTTCAGGTTATAATAGATAAAATTCACTCTCTATCCCTCTCTCTTACGTTGGAATAGTTGGTTTCAGCTGAATCAGCAACCAATATCTAAGTCTGTACAAACAATGACTGTAAAAATTACCACAAGGAATGTGATGAAACATGCTACATTTAACGCTTAGTAAATGGGGAATGCTTTTTGTACATTACAACTCCGAAAAAAGTGAGATATGTTCCATGAAACACTTTATTTTAAAAGTAACTTTGTAAAAAAAAAACTAATAATAATTTTGTATCACATTACAGTCAATCAACTTTATCACTGTTTTCTTTATTACACTAACTTGTCAAGTTTGGTGAAAAATTCTGGCCCACATTTTAAACTGGGAAAAGTTTTTAGACACTCGAATTGTTACCCTGTAATTATGGTCTCTCTTTCAACATGAAAACATCTCATAAAATCCAATTTTACAATGACCATGTAAATGCTACTCACATTTTCATTTCTTTGTTCATTTACATGAAGGAAAGATTAAGAGTGAAGCACAGAGAGTGATGTACAGATGGGTGAAATGTCTTAAAACAGATAAACACTTTTCAAATCCCAATCAAAAGTAAGGAAAAGTGACATTTATTTATTCACACACTTAAAAAGGAAATAGCAATGAGTTTACAATATTTCTTGAAAATTATTGGTGTTAAATAGAGCTTTTAACTAGGTGCTTCTTTGCTGCTACAAGAACATTGATGCTGGAACACATATTGTTAATATATCTGATCAATCACAGATCTTGGTTATTAGCATGGGTGTCATTCATACTTCATAGACAAGGCATGGACATGCTTGACCTGTCTCTTATTCCATGGATCTGAACCCTTTTGAAAATCTTCTGAACAAATGTATTTGCCCACATTACATATGTGGAAAATGCTGAACCCATGATAGATATTGTAGTTAATGCATCTATATATTAATTAATTAATTAATTAATTAATTAATTAATTAATTAATTAATTAATTAATTTATAAAAAATTCACAGCAAAATAATGAGACAATATTAATAACAGTAAGAAACTTTCAACCCACCTTGACAGCAATTTCTGGCAGATAGTGTGGATTCCTCAGCCTGGTTGTGATATATAATTTGAAATCCTTCGAGTACTCAATCACATTATCCCCAAGTCGGATGTAGTCAACTCCCTGTTGACGGAAAGTCAATTTCTGCAGAACTGGCTCCAAAATGGGGTCCAGCTCCTCTGCCACATTCTCAATCAGTACAGGTGAACCAAACTGTATTGAATTCTCCAGGGTACGGAGATAGGTACTGTCAGATAATTTCAAGATAGACAATTTGTTGGCCTTCTCCATGTTCTTGATCCATTTGTTGGCTTGACCTAATATCAAACACAGAAATGTATAAGTCTCAAATTCTTTAAATACTGGCAACCATTAAACATTTGTAAACTTGTGTTCATTTGCCTCAAAGAAGAAATTTTGCTCCTTTTATATTTATTAAAATTGTTATTATTGTTTTAATAGTGTCCAATCAAATATCAGGAAATATTTCCTAGCCTGCATAAATCATAAAACCATGAATTCCTGATGAATGCTGTTTCAGTAAAAATAATTTACCCCATGACCTATTCATGACATATTAAACTATCAGGTCATGCCAAATAACCCAAACCAAAACCTTTCCATTAAAAAACTATAGACTTTCAGACTTCACCTTGTGGGTCAATACACAGCGGCCATCTTCTGGAGTTTGAGACAATGATACCATTGTCAATGCTAAAGCTGTCAACTGGCAGGCCTGCAATATTCCATGCACGGATCTTCACAGGCTCACCTAGGGTCACATTCAAGGAGAATTCCTCAGAACAGGGTATTTTCTTGCTGACACAAGCCTTTAACCACTTTTTGGTCACAGCCTGTATGATAAAGTATCAGATGTAAGTATTACTTTTAAATAATATTTATGCATTTAATATTACATCACAAGTTGCAACCAGTATGCTGCATTTATTGTACTCTAATTAACTTATATTTGAGATTCCAGTTCTATGAGAAAAATGCCTGATGTCCCTTATGAAAAATAACAGAAATTCAGGGATACATAAATTTTGACTTTAATGAGCAGGTGTCCTTTTTCATGGAGGTTTCTGGTGAAACAGATTTAATATACTTGTGATATCATACAGAACTAAACAATCATCTGTGTTTATACAACATTTTTTTACCTGTCTGAAATCCACAGTGAAAGCTCCAAGGTATGCCACAACACCTGATGACAAAAGAACATCACCAGTGATGTTATAATACTTTTCCCCAAGTGTTTCTGCTGCTGCTGTCCATCTGTTCTTCTCCCCACCAAGACCTCCAATCAATTTTTCTGCACGATCCAACTTTTTGGAACAGAGGTCTATATTATCTTCCAGCTCTTTCTTTTTCTTTGTCATGGTCTCAAATTCATCATTTAATGCCTGGAGCTTGTCGGTAACCTGCAGTATGTAAAGTAATTTAATTTAAGTCCATTCATTTATTGACAATATTCTTCATAGCTCAGATGTTGGAATATAGTGGTTTTTATGTTGGCATATGTTGGTTTTTATGTTGCAATATCGTGGTATTTGTGACTTAGGAAACTAAACAATCCAGAATGGAACCAAGCTTTGTTGTACAAGCATTTACTACACCAATTAAATGCATGAAGGATCAAACATGATTCTCAACTAGGCATATATTGGTTCAAAGTGAGTTTGTTACTACTGCACTAGGCATTTATAAAGTATGCAGGGGACAAATATGGCAGAAATATATATTTCTATGTTCATCATTTCCCATATTATTTATGTCGATAATACCATTTCATTTTTGGAATGTATATACCATATATACACATGTATAAGGTGAGTCCAATTACATATACAGATCCTGATCTTTCATCAGGAGATCAATGTCCATGTTGTTTGTTCTACTGATCACTCCTAACAAACTGCAAAGACACAGAACTGCCAGCACATTATGCAATGGCAGATCTGGGTCTGTGCATTTTGCAGTTAACTTGACTTATAAGTGATTATATCTGAAGTTTTGGGCAAGTAGAAGATTTGAGTGTTAGGAAAAATCTAGACTGGTTAGATAACAATTTTTGTCCCAAACTGGCCTCAGAATGATGATCCCCATTTAATGGAGGTCTGTGGCACTAAAAAATATTTCTGCATCATTTTTATACTCCTGCGCCATCTCTTATGAGGAAATGACAAAATTAACCTTTTGTACAGTAAAATAATTCTATAAATCTGCCAATCCAGATCAATACAGGAAATTTTCCATATGGTAATTGCAACTAGAAAAGTGTCAAATTCAAAAGACAAAGTTGCTCAAACCATCATGGTTTCATGTTTGAAACCTTAGTATAGTAAGAGTAAAATTTTCAAGTTAAAAAAAAGTCCATAGTTCTGTGATTTTTGAAGAAAACATGAAAATCGATTTTTTTTATCTAAGATTGATAATAGGTTTTATATCTAATTAGTCTATTAAGTCTGTCAAAGCATTATCTTGTGGAAATGAAACTAAAGATATAAAGAATGAATAGACAGATGGATAAATATGGGCAATGTCCCTTATGCCTTCTTGCAAGAAATATGACTGGAGAATAATAAAGTTTTGGTGTAACCTCTTTGAGTTGGGACCTCTTGATATTAAGTTTTTCCATTTGTACTGCCAGTTCTCCCTCTGCCTCAGCCAGCTTTATTTTCTTGGGGGCCACCACTTTGGCCACTCTGTCATACACATCCATGGCCTTGACCCATTTGCACAAACCCTCACAAGCTGTGGATGCATTCTTTATGACGCTTGGCTCAAAGTCAGGATTTGGTATGTATCTAAAATATATGGAACAACATGATTTTACAATATTATTTTACATGTGCAACATGTGGATGACTTTACAGTAATTGGATCACATTACAAACAATTCCGTTCAGCTGATATGATATGGAAAAACACCAGCCATTTGTGTTAGGACCTTTTATGCATCCAAAAATGTAAACAAACCCAATGAATATTTACTTTTCTTAAATGAGGGGCCCCAAGCGGCTGAGTGGTCTAAAGTGCTCTCCATTACGGATCACTGCCATCTCACCTCTGTCTGCGTGGGTTTGAGTCTTGGATTTGGCCAATGTGGGTATGTGAGAAAGCTTGCCAGTAGCTTCTCATGGGCCGGTGGTTCTTTCCAGGGTTTTCCTGGGTTCTTCCTCCACTATTAATACTAGCCGCCATATATAGTCTATCTTGTGCTGAAAAATGGCGTTAAACCCTACTACTACAACAACAACAACTACTTATCTTAAATGTCTTATAATAGGTCTGAGCAGGAGAGAAAGTTTTAGGAGTTAGCATTATGGTACAGGAATTACAAAAATAACTATAAGGGAATATTTACTTATCCTTTTCGTAACTGCTATTGTTTACATGGCCAATCGCTCCCAACCTTGCTCCCAATCCCTAAACGCCCATGGAGATAATCATTTATTCCAAATATGATAAAAACCGAATCATAAATATAGCTCCCAGAATGGTAACAACTTCATCTAATTAGATACAAATTACATCATAGACATACTCATCATCTTAGATGATATAAGCCCATATACAAGTTTTATTAAATACAGACCAGAAAAAAGGCTTCCAGACAAGAAACAAGCGTAGCCAATCAGATCCAAAATCAACTCATTAGTAGGCATGCATATTACTCATTATCAAACTTTTACAAGATCTCGATGATATAAACATAATCAAGTTTGATCCGAACTAAATCAGAAACTGGCATCCAGTGTAACTAAGTTCAATCAATGAGAAGCAACATCACTTAATTATGTGTGTATCTCACTCATTATTGAAATTATCCAATGGATATAAGCATAATTCCCAGTATGGTCAAAATGTTAACATGTTCAGCCAATCAGATGCAAGATCACCTCATCGATATGTGTGAATCTTACTCATTTTTACCAAGTTTTATCAAAACTGGGCAAAAAGTCAAAAATAGGTTTTTCATTCTAGTTGCTAAGGAAGCCATGCACATCACTGCTAGGGGAGTCAAAATATTTTGATAAAACATGACCTAAGGAACAGCCCAACTTTGTCTGATTGAAAATTGCCCAGCATTTTTACAAGAAATGAATCTTAGCAATGTGCATTATCACAGAATAAGGCAAGAAATAACTCGGTTATGCCTTAGAACATTTCGACCATTTCTCGTTGTATATGTGTACATTACCTTGGGTGAATAATTGTTTTTCTAGTTAAGGATCTGAACTTGCATGTATCTCATCATAGATCGCTTGCGGTTAGAGTCACTAAAAGCTGAGTATACACGGGTATTTCAACCTGAGTAATACTCAGTTTGATCAGTGGATTTAAAGAAAGTAATGTGTTTAATTGACACACTGGTCCTTGGATCTTGTCAAGGAGTGAACATTCTCCATTTTTGTTCTCCAGCCATAGGGGTAAGTATTGTATTTTATTTGATATGTGAAACATATTCAGTTTAAATGTCATATCGTGAAATAATGCCTTATCTTCTACTAAGACTTGAAATGATGTGAACTTTTTGTTACAAGCTGCTATAAATTTTAATTCCGTACTTGAGATTATGACCAGTTTGGTTTCTCTGTAGCTGTCTGCATGTCTGTAGCTATCTGTAGCTGTCAGTACATATGTGTGTGTGGATTTAACTGGCTCTCTGGCCGTCAGTGTGTCTATATGGATATGGAAGATGATGTAAGGCTATACAATGACAAAACAGCTAATCTGAACAATTTTGAGGATTGTGGATCCATGAAGGGTGTGAACGGCTGATACAAGTGTGGGCCAACCCAAAAAGTCGGGAAAACTGTGTGGTTTGTCAGTGGACACAATTTCAAATTTTAACAAATGTTTTTTTTAATCATATGGCTGTACAAATGAACGAGTCATATGTTTGTTCCAATTGATTGCTGTTTCAATCCAGAACAATTTGGGTCATTTTGATTACATTAGAGTTTTAAAACTGCATTTTGATTACATAAGATTATTTGAATCCTATTTTAATTCCATAAGGTTATTTGAAATCCACTTTCATTGTAAGAAATTCCATGGGATTATTTGAATATCACTTTAATTGTACGAAAATACATGAGGTTATCTGAATCTCACTTACACTGTATGAAATTACACGAGATTATTTGAATCTTACCATCATACATTTGTACATGAACCATTTGTTTTCCAATTAGTGAATGTTTGGATAGAGTAATTGAATGAGACGTATGTTTTAGAGCATGAAAGAATAACTGTAGTTGTAAAATATATATATTTTTATTAATCCATTCCATAAAATTCCATCTTTCATCACATTGTGTTTGGTCCAAGCATCCAATCAGGTCTATCCTTTTAAAGCGATGCTGAAACATGCTGGACACAATGCCATAATGTAAATTCACTTGACCTTACGGCCAGATGAGCTAAAACTCAACACAGGTTACTGTATATGTTTGCTTTTTAACATGAATCCAACTGCAAACTGTACAGACCCAGATTGGCCATTGCATAATGCACTGGCAGATCGGAGTCTGTGCAGCTTGTTAATTATAATCAGAAGAACAAATAACATAGACCCTGGTCTACAGACATATGCTATGGCAGATTAGGATTTTTGTTGGTTCAGTTTGACACGAGTACATATGGTATGTCGCATTCTCAGGAAATGGTGACACCTGGATGCGATGACCGGAATTTATGATGCAAGTGACCATTATTTTGAACTGGCTAGTCATACCTGTTTGTTTTCTCATCCAACACAAAAGCCAAGAGGTCAACCCAATAAACAGTTTATAATCTGTTTAGGCTTTGATGCTGAATACAAGTGACATCCATCACTGATCAGCAGATCTCTGGGAAAAATCAAATCTTCAAATTGCAATTTGTTTTCAACAACTTTCTAATGTAAATCAAATCTTCACACTGCAATTTATTTTCCACAACTTTCTAAGGTAAATCAAATCTTCACATTGCAATTTATTTTTCACAACTTTCTAATGTAAATAAAATCTTCACATTGCAATTTATAATCCTCACACTGCAATTTATTTTCCACAGCTTTCTAATGTAAATTAAATCTTCACATTGCAATTTATTTTCCACAACTTTCTAAGGTAAATCAAATCTTCAGAGTGATTCAATTTCTTTATGTCTACTCAGATGATCTAAAAAATAATGTCACTGCCTGGATAAACCATCTGACCCTGTGGTCAGCCTTTTTTTAAATAACATGTTTTGTTTTTAATTCAAGATCAATACATAAAATATGACAGCAACATATGTGCTAGCTTAAGCATTAAATTTAATGTGTTACTTTAGGCAAATTCTTTTTGAAAGCTAAGTTAACCATGAAAAGGCCTTTAAAAAAAATTCCAACAGATTTCAACTTGTGGTGAATTACTCCAAGTGTAAGGTGGGTAGCCACTGCCAGGAGTTAGGCTGCATTTGTGATACAAGCGATTAGGCACACTTTCAGAACTACTATTAGCTGTTTTGAGTGTTTCGGTGCTATAAATTTACTGGTGTTAACATTGGTGTGTTAGTATATAACAAATCTGATCAGACCAGAAAACTGGAATTTAACAAAAGTGATCATAATGGTGTAATTCAAGATTAAAAAAAAAATAACAGCCAAAATCAGAGCAGCTGGCATCTCTTGTGATACCTGAAGGATGAAACATCCTGGAGCACAATGAACATTTCTGCATGGCAGACATGACAATTATGGTCAATTTGTGACCTCATTTGCTATTTCACTAACAATCCTTGACTATTGGTAAATACTAATTAAAACCATCATGACAACCATTGATAGAAATAAAAAACATGATAGAAAAAGCATACTTATCTCTGATTTTTAAATTATCATGACAACATTGATAGAAAAAAAAATATAGAAAAAGTATACTTTTCTCTGATCTTTAAAGCATCTTGACAACACTAATGGAAAAAATATGATAGAGAAAGCATATATTTCTCTGATCTTTAAACTATCGTGACAACATTGATAGATATAAAAATATAGAAAAGTATACTTTTCTCTGATCTTCAAAGCATCATGACAACACTGATAGAAATAAAAAAAATATGATAGAAAAAGCATACTTTTCTCTGATCTTTTTCATGACTGGTGGAGCAATGTTGTCTTTATCATAGGTTTTGAGTTTCTCCAGGAACTTTAGGTCTCCAAGTAATTTCATGGATGGGCCCCAGTAGTCTTCAATCATCTTTCCTGATCCACTAGGGTCTGGCTTTCTTTCAGATTTGAAGTTCAACATGACACAGATTGATTCCATCACAAGTTTGACAGCTGGGGGAGGGTTCTGTAAAACAGTTTTATTTTGTAATTTACAATGTTTGTTTTATTGCTTTGAATACAGGAAAATCAAGAATTATTTCTAGTAAGTGAGTAAATATTTAATAAAAAGAATGGGTTTAAAATAGAAGTGCATAAATTGTAGTTAAAACCAACTGCAGTTGTTTTTTAAAAGTGTTGGTACTACAGACATATTTTTGTTTAATTTCCAGAAGAATATTGTTTGTAGTGATTTTCATTCATCTACAAGTGAGGATAAAACAAAGCAGTTTTCCACATCCAATCAAGCTTTCAAAAAAAAAAAAACTCCTGCAAGACAAAGTAACAAAGGAGCATAACATCTTTCTTAGTGTAGTTAGATAAAAAGGATCATTTAAGGATATTTTCAGGAAATAAAATGCAGTGAGGCACTATAACATGCTCCATTATAACATGAATTTAGATATAACATGATTTTAGTGAGACTCCTGAAACTATGAATACATAAAATTTATCTCATATACAAAATATTTTGTTTTCTTTCTAAAAGTACAAAAGGTAACATGTAAAAAAAATTTTTACCATTTTGGGGAAGAGATAATGTATAACGACAAGATGATTGTGGCATGGCTTATGCAATTTCATATATATGTATTTTTCTTGTACACAGCAAAGTTTTTCTTCTTTAAAAGGTTGGAGAAAAAAAAATGTAAAACGTTTATTCAGTAATCACAATGGCTTCACCACTGCTGTACTTACAATTCATTTTCCTTACTGGCAACACAATACATGTATACCATTCAGCTAGTTTACTGTTAGATCTTTAAACTTGTATATACAACCTTGGGTTTGGAGTAATGAAATTCAGAGTCACCATGAAAGGAAGCTGCAGGCTTGATATCAAATACTCTGGATTTTTTTATTGTCACATAAACAAATTTTTTGTTCATATTGACAAATAATCTTTATAGTGCATAGTTATATCATAATGCGTTCACTCTGACATCTGGCTTGAGTACTGTATGATGTGAGATCTTGGATCTTTTGGATAAAATAGTGTTGGATTATTGGCTACTCAATAGTAATTGATATATTTATTTCGACTGACATGTGCATGTTGATGGCAAATAAAATTACTCATCTTTTCACTTGTAGAATTAAATCATTCAGAACACTCACATTTATTGGCAGTAATCCCTGTCCAAACAGAACACCTGTTTGACATCTTTTTATAAAAAAATATTCTGATGTATGCATCATTTACCAGAAAGAAAAAAAAAATAATCGGATGACTACTTGTTGGTTTACTCAATTGTCAGGAGACCATGACTAGCTACAATCAAGCAACTTTTGAAGGCAGAAATAAAAACTGCTACAATTGACCAAATGATGGAAAATTCCTTTTTTGTAAATGTACACAGAAATGTTTTGCTGAAACCTCAACGAAAACTGATTATCTTTAAATACTGGTCATTCTGTATAAAAACAAAGCAAATGACAAAAAATTCAGTCTGAATCAAGGTTTTAAAAATAATTTGATGTTGCTGCCACAACAAGTAACAGGCATCTGTTTGATCATCCTAAGCTGCACTCTTAATCAAAGAAAGCTGAGTTCAATCTTCAAAAAAAACAAAATTTCAGCAAAGGAAGTTAGCAACAAATTTAAATAAAAGCAATGGAATCTGATGGATTGTTGCATTTTCCAAAGTGACAAGAACACGTTTTTTGTGCCACAAAAGTTTCATTTTTGCAGGGAAAAAAATGTATGCTTTCAGTTGCTATCAATGGCATGTTGTTGAACTTTTTAATTTGTTCACATTTTCATTTCCTATTGAAAATATAAATAGCCTCATCACCTGGCAAACCTCAGCAAGATAATAGACCAATTTAAGCACATGTACATGTAAATAACTATAGCCATGTGATATTTGTGACAGTATTTGAGAATTGTTTAGTGACAATTGGACATAGATCAAAACAAGGTCTACCAATTTTTTTTAAATGCCTGTTATTCGTGTTTTCTAACCGGATGTGAGTCACACATGAAATACAGTTATAACATTTGTTGTATACTTAAATTCATGGATTTCTTATATACATGTACAGTACTTAATATATCAGTGTTTTACATGCTAATTTATCTTCATTTAAACAAGACCGCTCAGGTGGCCTAGTGGTTAAAGCGTCCACTGTGGAAGCAGAAGGTCGTGGGTTCGATCCCCGGCTGAGTCATACCAAAGACTTACAAAATTGGTACTAACAGCTGCCTCACTTGGCGTGCAGCATTAAGAGATTAGTGTTAGGATTGGTCAGCCTGGTGTCAGGATAATGTAACTGGGTGGGACATCATGCTACATGTCTGCAGCATGATGCCCCAGTGCTAGATATCACTACAAAATGCCTCACCGCAGACATCATAGCAATATGACTGAAACGTTGTTAAAAGCTACGTTAAAAATCCTAATCACACACATAGTCATTTAATCAAAAGCACATATTTTTGCAGCGCTTTTATTCCCCCACCCCTCCAATATTTGAGGTAAATGCATCATTTTCCTCAGCTTACAGACATTAGTTGGTTATAACATGGTTTGATCTTTAACATGGATGGGTTCTATGGACCTCAACCACTGTGTTATAGCTTCTGACCTATATAACACCTATCATGATCTATTGGTTTTAAAAAAATTTGAGGCTCATTTTCATACAGGTGCCACCGTTGAAAACATTCATGGGCTTTCAGATTTATTCATGATCTGCTTTGAATTTACCTGACTTGCCAAAAAATCCTTAATTTTATAGTGTATCTGTAAAATTACCTTCATGGACTTGACAAGGGTAATGTCAGCAGGTTTAAGTGTATTCAAAGCCTGTATGGCAGCCTCAAGGGCTGGGATGGCTTCAGCCAGGTCACTTTCACACTCATCCTTGATTGCCTGGGCTGCTGCAGCTGCCTCGTTAGCTATAGCTTCATCTGCAGCAACCACCTAAAAATAAACGAGATAGATTAAATATTCAACTGCTCACAAATCTGGAGTTTAGTATAGTTCCTACATCGCACTGCAACCAAATATCAGGGTTAATAGCATATTTCATTAAAAATATCGTTTTTTTCAAGACTTTTCAAGGTTCAAAATCATGTTTTTCAAGGTGCATTATTACATTAATTTTAAAGCATAAATAAATTAAACTGCATGTAAACACAAGTTAATACATACTATTACTCCTAATGAGGAACATTTCATGCAAATTTATTTTTAAAAGAACAAAAATAAAACGCGAAGTCAATAGTATGATCATTGATATCTTTCCCATTAATATTAAAACATCCTAGAATAATGTAGTCACTGAACAAATTTTCATTTTACTCCATCTATACTACACTATTTCCAAAATATTTTAGAATGAATTTTTCAGTTCTTGTATCTTGTCATCAAGCTCTTTTTCAAGAGCTACAAGTTCAGTGATTTTGTCCTTTTCACTTTTCCTCAAATTATTTTGTTTTCATGATAAAGGAAATTTTCCTATGGATCTTTGCTTTCAATACATAGTCATCACCAGCAACTGTCGTCTTAATGTCATTTTACTAACTTCCTTATTTCTTCACTCATTCCATAATAAAAAAAAGTAAAGATATATGTTTATATTATTGCTAATTTAAAAACATCATATGGATATTTAAAACTATTTCCTATTATAATATATTTATATTATCTCTCAGCTTAGCTGAATTCTCTATTTTTAGATTTATTGTGTTCATTGCAATTATCATCTGTCCTATTTCCACTCAATCCCAAAATAGAACTTTATTGAACTAGTTACATAATTAAGACCATAGTTTCTATTTTAAAATCTGAATCTATGTGTCCACAGACATAACTCTTTTGTCAAAAATGATTTTATGCTCAAGGCTTCTTGTTTTGCCTGTATTAAGCGCCATTACAAGAGCTTGGTTTTTTCTCTCAGCTGCATCTGACCATGGACCACTCTCTCCCATTGCATGCAAATCAAAAAACTTCTGGCATAATTTGCATTTGACAAAGCTCTCCGAGTTCAAATTTAAATCACTCCTACATGGAATCAGGTCACAATTATTAGTTCTGGTTCAGTACCCATGGCTGTAGTACCATTCTATTTTTTAGAGCATTGTTTCCTGTCTCCTTTTGGTGCTGATACAAGAGTTAGATTTAGACATTCTTGGTATGGACTTAAAGGCAATTGTTTATTCTTTAGAATATGTGCTTATGGTGTGGTTGTCTGTGTGTGTTTAGGCAACAGTGTACAGTGAGTAATAAGGTCTTCCATAAGTAGGCATTACTAACATTTTCAATGATTGATGTTTCATCATATATTAATTATTACAGTTTATCAATAATTTTGTTTAAAAAGAAAATTTAACAGAATATATTATTCTTATTAAAAGTTGCAAATTTCATTATACTGATTCCAAATTTCCAGGAACTAACTACATTTTTTCAACAATAAACCAAGTAATATATTAAGGTTTAATTTATGACATCTGATTATTATTTTATTCTTGTTCAGCAAGCAGATAGCAGGCCTATTTTGAAGGATATTTTCTACTGAACAAAATTGGATCTGCATTTATGATATGCAGGTTTTCTGATTTATTTGGACATGAGGGAGTGGTGTTGGTTACAGCTTACTTCTTTCTTGGCCTCCACTTCAACTGTATCCTGTTCAATTTTGATCATAAGTTTTTCTGTCTCAGCAGACGTCTTGATAAGTTCTGGCTGGAGATCCTGTAGCTCTTGTTGCATAACAGAGACCTGTGAGGAGGCAAACTCTAGCTTCTCAAGCCCAGTTAGGTAGCGGTTCCTTAGTAAGCTGATCTCATCTCGTTTCTGACCCAGGAGTTTCTTGAAAGTCAGGATAAGCTCTAAGTAGGAAGTGGGGGTCACGTAGTTGTGTCTCCGCAGCATTTGATAGAAACTGGAAATTTGGAAAATAGAAAAACATTAATTCCTATCTTTTCAATTCCTGTGATATGGTAGGTAAATGACTCTCTGCTACCTGCTTCATTCTTTATGCAACCTAAAGTTAAGAAATATACTTTATATTTATTTACTTTGAAACCACAATGTACAACTTCTGTTTGTGGTCTGGAAAAATATTATACATAATTTTACTGATAGTCATGCCTGCAGTCTCCATCATGTAACAGATCAAGCAATGAACAGATTTATTTATATTTACTAATACTTAATTTTAAAAAAGTTTTATGAGATGTATGCTCATTTTAAGGCTGCAAAAGTATTATTGACCATATTGGATTTTATCATTCACTTCCCCAATTTCAATGAGTGAATTCTTAGAAAAGCCTATATATCAAATCATAATCACTTTGAAATGTGGCAATCAAATCATCAGCAATAAATCTTACAGAAAAGCATGCATGAACAAAAAAATAAACCTTACACTGCTCCTTTAATTATTTTAAGAAATAGAAGCAGTGATCTTGCACTATTTACTAGAAATAGGCCAGACCCCAAAACTTACAGGTTTTTTTCCTTATCCCAATTGCCAGCTACTTACAAAGTTTCGTAACAGGAGATGGTGGAAAATTACAGATATTATTCAGAAAAACAACTGTGATCAAACGGCTGGACTACAGATGGACCCTTAAGTGCTTGTCATAACAAGATACACTCCACCCATAAGGATGGCATATAAAGAGATAGAAAGAACAAAACAAATGAAAACTTCACCTGTCAGACATCTCATATACACTCTCATGGAAATGTTTGCACATGGCCACTACTTCTATTCTGACATTGTCCTCCAGCTCCACTTCTTCCAAGAATTTGTTTGCCACCATCTCTAGGGCATCAGATGGCCATGCCTGTAAAAATACAATTATTCCACTTCATTATTTCTTTTGTTCCCTCTCACAACAATAATTATATAAGCAATAATGAAACGGAAATCATCAATAATGCCAGTTGACCATCTTAAATGCATGCTCCCTCTCAGGAATGATACCTATACTTGAGAAGCATTGAATTTTATCTATACAATGTCTGATCCTGTAATTATTTAAATCTCTACTCCATGAATTGGCAGGAACATAAAAGATCTTTCTGCAAATGGTTTACAAATATCTTTTTTAAACAGTAGTCAGATATCAGAACTTAATATATCTTGTGGCTGCAAAAGGTCATATAATTGGTGCTTGCCATGCATGTTTGATTTTGTTGTTGTTGTAGAGTTTAACGCCATTTTTCAGCACATGATAGGCTATACATGGCAGCCATTATTATTGGTGGTGGAACAACCCATGAAAACCTCTGACCCATGAGAAGCTACTGGAAAGTTTTCTCACATAACTACATTAGCTGAATCTTAGACTCGAACCCATGCAGACAGAGGTGAGATGGCAGTGATCCGTAACGAAAAGTGCTTTAGACCACTCGGCCACTCGGGGCCCCTGCATGTTCGATAAAGTTAATAGTGTGATTTAAGACAGTTTGTTACGTGCAAATGAACAAATGTCTAAATCTTATTTATTCAACTCCAAAAGATGTCAGATTGTTTAGAATTATCTTTTGTAACAGGATTAGCACTTATAATATGTGTTAACAATATATATTCTTTGATGTAGCAATTTTAAGCTAGTCTACATTTACTGCAAAGTAGTTTCCTTTGCAAACTTTTTACAAATGAAGAGTATTTTTTTGTATTTTTATATACTGATGGGGAAAAAAAGCTTGTAAACTGAGATAAACTGTACTCAAACAAACCTGAATGACAAATTTGACTCCAATTAATCAGATCTAAACTTGCTGAGTATGATTATACTAGTTTACAGCTTTGCATTTCAAACATGGAAAGACGAACTGATATGCAAGGCTGACATGGGTTTCACATTATGCAGAACATTAAAAGCTGTAAAATTAGCAGCTTCCCCTTACCTGGAACCAGTCTATGGTACAACAGTTGATGAGGGAGGGGAACATACGGAGGCGGTTCCTGAAAGCATCTCCAATAGGACTCATTGCCAGCACAATGTGCAGGTTATTTTTGACACGGTCTATGAAGTAGTTGTACATAGAAAGGGGTGTTGCCTCCATTTTCTTGCCCTGAAATAATAATAATATCAACAATAATAACCAATAATCTGTTAAACATTACATGATTAGGTAAAAATTTGCAGTAGTATTTTACCCCTTTTTTTCTTGTAATATATGATCCCGGTACATGTCAAAACAAAGAAATGGACTGATCTTGTGAAACTATGATCAGGAAAGACATTAATGGGAAAACTAAGATTTTAAAAATAATTTATAACCTATTCAACACTCGGCAGTAACATTTTTAAATCTAAGCACATAAAAAATGTACTTTTCAAATGGAGGGGGATGACATTTTGGTAAGATATTTATCTGAGAGGGCCTGTAAACATTAAAAACTCATCAAACAAACAAGAAAATATTTAGCCGACTTCATAAATTACGCATTGTTCATACAGATACAGTGTATCAAAGAAGTGCAATCATGAAAATCAAAGGCTGATTCTGAGTCTTTATAAGGAAGATATATATATATATATATATATATATATATATATATATATATATATATCTTTACATTTGCTATAAAGTAACTAAAAACATGACGTGTTTGTTGTCTCTTTTAATCCAAACTTTTTCCAAAAGTTGAAATTTGCCCAAATATATTTCACAACTTTCCATTTGACCACCACTTTGGTGTACATAACATATGCCCAACAGGTTTACAGGATCATAAATATAATCATATTTGAAACATTCACCATTAATTGTGACAGATACAACCATTTTGTGAAAAAAGATAATTTTAGAAATTATTTCGTTATGAATATGAAAACATTATGTTAATATCATTAAAGTCATAAGAAGATTCTATTTCCATTCATTATTTACTGACATAAACTACTGATGTACCAGTAAAGTTAAATAGTACTATGGTACATACCACCAAAAATATTACCATGGTAAACTGTTATGCAGGTAATGTTGCACACCTACACAAATCATCCAACATTTTGATGATATTTGCCTATTTACCAAGTTTTATTAATATTAGATCAGAAATAAAATTTCTCAAGTGGCAAGAAGTTCAACCAATTATGCAAGATCACACCAATAATACTCAGAATAAAATACATAGTATATAATGATGAAAGTTTGATAAGCATACATAGTATTTACCAAGTTTGAGAAGCATCCAGAGTGTATGTGTGTGTGTGTGATTTTGATTTTTAACACAGCTTTAATAAGTTTTCAGTCATTTCATATGATGTCTGCAGTGTGGCAGTTTATGGGGATATCTAACGCCAGGGCATCATGCCACTGCAGCATCATGTCCCATCCAATCACATTTATCCTGACACCAGGCTGCCCAGTCGTAACACTAACCACTTAATGCTAGGTGCCAAGCAAGGCAGCTGTCATTTTTATAAGTCTCTGTACAACTTGGCTAGGGTTCGAACCCACAACCTCCTGCATCAGAAGCAGATGATCCAAACACTTAGGTCACTATAAAAACTGGAGTTACTAAAGTGTTGACACGCTCAGCCAATCAGATGCAAAATCACCTCATTAATACACATGAATCTTGCTCATAACTGTAATCATTTAAGCTATTGATGACTTAAGCCTGTTTACCAAGTTTGATCAGAGTTGGATCAGAAATATAGTCCCTACAGTGGTAACAAGTACAGGCATCACATGCATGATCACCTGAATAATACGTGTGGATCACATGCATTATCAAAGTCATGCAAGGTCATTATTATATGGTATATCTTCAAAGTCTGATCAATATCAAATAAAAACTATGGCTAACAAGCTCAGCCAATCAGATGTGATATAACTACATTAGCATGTTTGAATAAAGATCATTACCAAAATTGTTCAATAGTACAATGACAGAAGAATATGTTTCTAATTTGATCAGTCTGATCCAATCTCAGGATCTCAGTTATTATTGAACTCTTTCAACATTTTGATGATATAAGCAATTATTCCAGATTTGATTCAACAGATCTGAAGTACAAGTCCACTGTGTTGGAACTATTGCTGATGTTGTTGTTGTTGGGTTTAACGCCATTTTTTCAGCACACGATAGGCTATACATGGCAGCCAGTATTATTGGTGGAGGAAAAACCCAGGAAAACCCCGGAAAGAACCACCGACCCACGAGAAGCTATTGGCAAGTTTTCTCACATAACTACATTAGCCAAATCTTGGACTCGAACCCATGCAGACAGAGGTGAGATGGCAGTGATCTGTAACGGAGAGTGCTTTAGACCACTTGGCCACTCGGGGCCCCAGAACTATTGCTGATGGATGTATGACAATGAACACGAGGCTACAAGCTGCAAACTGAATCACTATATGCACATACAAGATTGCATAGTGATTTATTAATAAATGCATCTTAGATGATTACCATAATTTTTCGTGTGTATTCATATCATTATAGATGTTGTAAAAGCGCTTAGAGCTTCTAAAGATTAGGCACTATACAAAGTCCTCATTATTATTATTATTTTTTGCATTATTATTTATATGAAGTTTTATGCCAATCCATCAAAATCCAAAGTATAAGCTGTGCTAACATGGTTCTGTCATATATTGCATTAAGTTACAAGACCTAAAGGGCAATAACTCTAAAACAAATTTAGTGAACAAAGTGATTTATTTATATGCACATCTACAGGTAATGATCATAATATTTATGTTTCAAGCCAACGAATTAAAAAAATGTGGAACTACATGTAGTCCTGTTCATGAGTGCTTGTTGAAGGGTAGATGGATCGACATGAGGATGGAGGTGAGGTAATAAAAATTTGACTACAGAATCCTAGATCATGATGAATCCATTTACATACATGATAAAAGCAGATAAGGCACAGCTTACCTGGATTACACACAGAAGGAAGATTCAGTGTATCAAATACTTAATTATATACAGAAAGAAGATAGTGTATCAAATATCATGATTACATACAGACAGAAGATACAGTGTATCAAATACCATGATTACACACAGATGGAAGATGCAGTGTATCAAATACCATGATTACATACAGACAGAAGATACAGTGTATCAAATACCATGATTACACACAGATGGAAGATGCAGTGTATCAAATACCATGATTACATACAGACAGAAGATAGTGTATCAAATACCATGATTACACACAGATGGAAGATGCAGTGCATCAAATACCATGATTACATACAGACAGAAGATAGTGTATCAAATACCATGATTACACGGATAGAAGATACAGTGTATCAAATAGATACAATATTACATTGGCTAGGTAAGATGTAACAGTAAGCTCTTACAAAGGAATATAGACAGACTTTTCAAACATAACAGTAAAAATATAATCTATATTTCAGCTGTAAAAAAGCATTGAAAATATGAACTTGAAATGATTTGCAATACATGCTTGTATTACTATGAAATTACATAAAATGTGTTGCATGTAATAAATCATTCTTGATTAGATGATTTATGTGTATTATACCTAAAATATGTGTATCATTCTGTGATCTGCATCTATTAACACGGTTCACACAAGACATTTTTTCAGAAAATTCAAGCACTTATTAAGGGTACAAATAATTTTGAACTATAATTAACTGCATCTAAAGTTAGGAATGGTGTTGATCATGGTATGTGAATATAACAAAATTTTAATAACAATGAATTCTTTTCCAGGTGTGCAAAAGCATTTCAGGTACTTTGCAAGATTGTGTGAACCCTGATTACATGTGGACTCAAAGATCTGTATATATGTATGTATGTATAAATAAGGCTCAGTCGACATCTAAATTTCTGCCATACATGCAACACAATGTCACCAAATAGTACAAAATAAAAACAAAGGTTAATAAGACCTGCTGTAGAATGCAATTAAGCCTGATAGTATATATGAATGCGGAATTGGCACCAACTTCTAGTATGTATTCTAGAATAAGGAGTTGCCTGTGTTTTAAAGATTAATTATAGCACTGTTAAAGTCCATTTTTCCCTCATTTTCAACTGTCTAATTATCCATATAGTTGTGTATATGGATAAACCAAAAACGGCAACTCACTCTAGATTACACAACAACTAGATGTAAGCAAAGTACTTACACCTAGGCAAATGATGTTTACATGCAAGGTCATTATATATGTTCCTATATAGAATAAACTTAATTTAACTGTCAAGGATGCAAGATATTAAAAAAAGAATATTAAACTCTGCCCAAATATGCTGTTTTACTCATTAATAAGCAAATAAATTTTTGTCTATAATCTGATAAAAAGTTTATTCAGAAGAACTGCCACCAACTTATAAAAAACATCCCATGAAAATAACAGATAATACTTTATTATTAACCAGAAGAATGGTGAGCGATTTGATTACATAAATATACCGACATCTATCCAGAATCCCTTCCCTACCACATACAGTATAAAAAGGGCATAGCTCATCTGAAAATGGGGAGTATTTTTAACGATTCATCAGCATACATATATCTGATGATAACCTTAATATGGATTATGTTTCACAGTAATCATCTAAAAACTACAAGAGTAGTTACATTCACAAGATTCTGTCATATACTATATAGAGGTGTTAAGTCAAACTGGAGTAACTCTTACAAAAATTGCAAGAGCACAAAAATTTGTAAACATGGACATCTTAAAATAATGACCATATTATGTAACAAATTTCACAGTGATCCATAAACTACTGCATGACAAGTTGCATTCCCAAGATTCTGTCTTACACTGCAATGTCATAAAAATAGCAAGGGCAATAACTCCAACAAAAAATGCAAGTGCACAGTAATTTGTAAACATTTGCATAATCACATGATGGCCATGACATGTACAAAGTATCATGGCAATCCATTAAAATGTGTGAGAACTAGGTGTGTTCACAAGATTCTGTCACACAATTCATTCAGTTGCAGGTCAATAAGTGCAATAACTATTACAAAATATTTTTTAAGAGCAGTGATTTCTTAACATGCACATCTTGAGGTGATAACCAAAACATTTACCAAGTTTAATGGCAATCAATTAAAAAAATGTGAGACAAGATGCATTCATAGAGACTTTGTGAGATCTGCATTCAGTTGCAAGCTAAAAGGGCAATAACTCTTGTAAAATAGAGGAAGCAAAGTGATTTGTTAATATGCAAATCATTCTACAGGTGATGGCATAATATTAACCAAGTTTAATGGCACTCCATCAAATACAACAGGACTATATGCACCATTGACAGACAGAAGGATGGATGGAAAAAACAATTCTTATTGAGTTACTGTAAATAATAAATTAAATAAATTAACAGAAATTACACATACTCTGCCTTTACAACAATCCACATGATGCAAAGATAAGATGTGGTTCACAAAAATGGACTTATGTAATTGTCAATATATATATGGTTTTGGCAGTTGGCAGAAGTATTTGTGAACTAAATATGCCACCGACATCTTTATGTCAGGTTATAAATAAAAACTATATGTGTGTTTGTAAAATACTATGTGCCACCTAAAATAAAAGAAAAATCCCACAAACATGTCCAAGTAAGCAATTACTTTTCCAAAATTCCAGAGTTTTCATTTAAACAATGTTTATGTCATAAATTACATTTTGTGGGGCAACTGACTCTTTAAAAACAAAATCAACACAACCTGATAAAAACTTTTTTTATTCTGACCTCATCATGAAGTTAGCACTGTTTTTAAACCAATGCCAAGACTCAAATGAGACTTATATTACTCCAAAGACGAGATCCAACAACCATTTGTATCATACTGGAGTGTCATAAACTGATTATCTGTACAATGTCTGCAGTGTGGCAGTTTATAGTGATGTCTTCTAGCACTGAGACATCATGCCACAGACATGTCTCAACCATTATCCTGACACCATGCCGACCAGTCCTAACACAAACCTCTTGATACTGAGCACCAAGTGAGGCAGCTGTTAGAGTTAGTACCATTTTAGTATGTATTTGGTATGGTTAAGCTGGATTTCAAACCCATGACCTTCTACATCTGAGGTGGATTCTCTAAACATTAGGCCACGGGAGCAGTCAAACTATAAGTATATCTGGTAATGACTGGATCTACTCCATGAAAACACAACCATTTCCATTTCTAGACATTACCAAGTAACACAGATAAGCAAGTAAACATGAAAATCAATATAAATATAAACTATGAAGGACAGAGTTATCTGGATTAATAATGCATGTCATGATAAACTCATATCAAAATTTATTTACTAGGAAAAGGAAAAGAGTTTGTGCAAGTACATACTGAGTTATGTAATTTTAGATAGCATCATACATGTTTTGGTCACAGCTGGGGTCAAGGATGTACCCACTCACCCATGAAGCTACCACTTTTAAATAAAACTCCAAACTCATCAACATGTACCTATTATCAAACTCATCTGTCAATGGAAAAAACACATAAACAATCCTTCTGTAACTATCACATTTGGAGTCACATGCAATTTTCAACCAAATAAAGAGCCTTATATTGATCAAAATCATTGAGATTTAATATACAAAAAACTAATAATTGTATCCCATATGTTACTTGAATAAAGAGCAAAGTGAACCATCAATGGGCTGATTTCCCACATTTGAACCATCAACGGGATGATTTCCAACATTTGAACCATCAACGGGATGATTTCCAACATTTGAACCATCAACGGGATGATTTCCAACATTTGAACCATCAACGGGATGATTTCCAACAAAGGTTTTAAAAAATGCATAGAAAATGAGCTAGTATGGCTCTGGTATGGTTAAGCTGGATTTCAAACCCATGACATTTCACATCTCAGGCAGATATACTTGGCCACAGGAGCAGCCAAAGTATAAGTAAATCAATCATGCAATCATTCATGCACATAGTATTCTAAAACACTATAAAAGACAGAATATTGAATGAACTGTCTTTTTGTTCTTGTTATTATATATATATATATATATATATATATATATATATATATATATATATATATAAAAAAATCCAAGTGGTTTCTTTGAGAGATTTTCAACCCATCATTTTTGACTACATTGTACTTTCCATACTTAATCCTCTACTTTCCCCTCTTAATCCTCTGAATAGTACAAAGGTTATGCTGACCCTCTTGAAAAAAATATCCTAGCAACCCCTGCAGATTAATTATGTAAAATTTATTATTAAGGTCATTTATATATGGTACCATTTATCTGAATATATGTTCTTTAACGTTTACTTGCTTAGGTCAAGTCGTTTATATGTAATTGCAGTAAAATGTTTAAAAAAACAATATGTTTAACACCAAAAAGTACAAATTTTAATTAAACCAGTTTTCAGCAGAATAAATGTCGCACCTGCAATTCATGTAAGTCTTAAAAATGGATGATAATGGTAAAGTCATCAAAACTGAGGAAATGTAATACCTTGACTCAAAATGCTTAAGCAGGTGAGACAAATCACTTCAATGGCCTGAAATTCCCGAATTCTGACAAGAGGGATTTAATTTAGAACAGATGCAAAGGGTTACTCTGGACAGTGTAACTGGCCCATCAATCATTATTACCACATGCTTAAATCATATGACCTCACTTTATGTCATGTAAAAACTACAATTATTACTGCCTTCTCCCTTGGAAACTGTTCTTCTACAATACTATCTGGTGGGATATACTACCCTCCCCTTTGACTTGGACACCATACCCACAATGCAACACAATAGAAGAACAGTTCCCAAAGAAGAGAATATCAGTAATGAAGTTTCTGTAAAATCACATCAAAGGTTATTATGGATAGATTTACTGACTCATGGATGTACAGACAGCAGTAAAGCAATATGCCTGCCATCTAACACTCTGGTGGACAATATAATATGTTAAGAAATGTAGTAAAACATATCTGGACAGAGTTTAGCTACTTGGGGAAAAATATTGATAAATATGTAGTCATAAAACTTAGGATGAATAAGAAAAGCTCAAAAAATAATATTCCTCCATATCTTGCAGTTTTTCTACGTCAGTTGTTTAGTTCTGTATTGAAAAAGCCACCAGTTTTTCCTAATACTTACTGCTGACAACAGTTCTGTATTGAAAAAGCCACCAGTTTTTCTTAATACTTACTGCTGACAACAGTTCTGTATTGAAAAAGCCACCAGTTTTTCCTAATACTTACTGCTGACAACAGTTCTGTATTGAGAAAGCCACCAGTTTTTCCTAATACTTACTGCTGACAACAGTTCTGTATTGAGAAAGCCACCAGTTTTTCCTAATACTTACTGCTGACAACAGTTCTGTACTGAGAAAGCCACCAGTTTTTCCTAATACTTACTGCTGACAACAGTTCTGTATTGAGAAAGCCACCAGTTTTTCCTAATACTTACTGCTGACAACAGTTCTGTATTGAGAAAGCCACCAGTTTTTCCTAATACTTACTGCTGACAACAGTTCTGTATTGAAAAAGCCACCAGTTTTTCCTAATACTTACTGCTGACAACAGTTCTGTATTGAGAAAGCCACCAGTTTTTCCTAATACTTACTGCTGACAACAGTTCTGTATTGAGAAAGCCACCAGTTTTTCCTAATACTTACTGCTGACAACAGTTCTGCCTCTAATATTATAGAGCACACTCACAATTTCTTTATTTAAGATCACAAATAAAATGTACAAGGTCAACATTGTTTTGAAGTTAGGTACTGCATTACACATGATTGATTCTTGTAAATTATGATGTATATGTCCATTATATACAGGTATTTGCTATTATAAAGCAAACACAAAAGCAAGTTTAAATGAAAAGTTATAAGACATACTGGCTAAGGAAAGTAGGACTATTGCTGATAAAAAGCTCCTGAAACCAAAAATAAAATTTTGAATTACCTGAATGTGCACCAATAAATATCTACAAACATCTACACATGCATGTACCTAACGACTAGGTTAATAAGTAATGTATTGAATCATATTGCTGCTATATACCGACTAAAAAGTTCCATTAAATTCTTGTCTAACATATTTTATAGTCAAGCATTGTACATGTATTGCTGTTGAAAAAATACTTACCCCAATTTTTTCCTTTTATAAAAATAAAATATAAAATAATTATCTTCTACTTTTTCACTAACACACACCTGTCCACCCCCTTAGAAGTGAACACACTTAATTTAAATGAAGCGATCATACATCTTATCAAATGTATATTTATGTATTGTTTCTGTGTGCTACAGTAATTATGTAATTAATAGTCTACAGATCTCTCTACAACATCATAATTAATTGGAGACTTATAAGTACTAAGGTAAACTGTGTATTTATAACTCTGTGTGTGTGTGTTTGTGTGTGTATGTGTATGTGTACGTGTATGTGTTCTTTAAGAGACATAGCCATAACTTAACAACATTTTCACAAGTATCAAATTTCGCTATTCATATATTATATATAAAATTTCTTTCCTATTTCCATGTCTCTGCTAGATCTAAAATGGCCATGAATGATTTTCTGTTTTCACAACACTGTGGAAAGTCTGCTGTACCTACAATATGACTTATACACCCAACAGTACAATCAATATTATAATCAAAATACACACGAACATCTTATACACTTTTTCTTACATTCTTTTTGGCTACTCATTATAACAAATAATAAAAATAATAAAAACTAAATCTCTTTCAGTCACTTTAAATTTCAATAATATTTAAAGTAAATATTCTGAAGATAACAGTGTAAGCATGACACATATTGATAATATATAGTGAAGAATCATCAAATTTGAAAAATGTGTCCTAACAAATCTCTGCTTGTTGGCAGATGGCACCTCATGTTTTAAATCCATACTTTAAGTGAATTTCATGTAACATTTTGCCTGAAAATATGTTATTTCTGGTTCATCTGCAGTCTCAGTGTCATATAAGAGAACAAATTGCCAGCCAGCCTGCCTGTATCAATATAATTTGCCTTTTTTTTAACATTACTTCCCTTGTTTGCATCAATCTAAATTTTTAGACTTTGCAAAAGCTTTTACATGAGAATCATGTTCTGCAAACATTCAAAGTGAAAATTCATAATGATAACATACATCAATATTTGTATAGATAGCACAAACATCAATATATGTAGAGATAGCACGAAATGTTCAACTTCCACAATTTGAAGTAAACAATGCAATGTATTGGATGTGACAGAATACTTTCAACATTTAAAGATTTAGACATTGCCTCAAAACTCGAAAAATTAAATCAGGTTATGTGATAGCCATTGTTAACATTTGCTTACTGAGAAGTTAGATTTCTTTTCTCAACCATTTTTTCAACAAAACAAAAAAAAAATAACAACAAAAAAACAGCTTAAACTTCAAATGATAATCATTTGCCACACAAACCTCCTGTCGGGCAACACTCTGCATTTTCTCTATCAGCTCGGCCTTCTCATCAGAAGCAAAGATATTGGGAACATCTCCTGTATTCAGGATCATACTGATGTCCTCCATGAATGACTCATCTTTGATCTGGGTGTCAGCAAATAGGAACACTGTTGGTTTGCCCTCATTGCCTGTTTTCATTAGGAGCTGCAAAAAAAATGTAATTCAAATCTGTATAAACCAAAATTTAAAATGGCAATGGGAAAAAACCCACATGCAGAGACGAGAACAGAAGCCCAGTTTCCATTTAACCCCTTTAAAAAATGAAATGAAATTTAATAATAATTCCCCATCTCTGTGACATACTATGTCATTCCCAATCTTATAAACATGACCTTATTTAAATTGTTATTCATCTTTCAACAATATTACCATAGTGCTTTGTACATCTTGTAGTGAATGCATTTATGCTTCACACATTCATCACACATCATTCCATGATCATTATTCTGTAGGAATGCCTATTTCTCTCTCCATTTTGCTCTATGCACATGAGCATATTACACTTTTTAAATGTTGGTACAGTCTAAGCTGCTAAAGAATTGCAAATATTTTCAGCTGCATATTCAGATGCCTGATTTCAGTTGCAGATCCAGATGCCTGATTTCAGTCACAGATCATGATACTTGATTACAATTACAGATCCAGATGCCTAATTTCAGTAACAGATCCAGATACCTGATTTCAGTCTCATATCTAAATGCCTGATTTCAGTCACAGATCCTGATGCCCATTTTAATTGCAAATCCAGATGCCTGATTTCAGTTTCAGATAAAGATGCCTGATTTCAGTGTCAGACCCAGCTGCCTAATTTCAGTCTCAGACCCTGATAGCTGATTTCAGCTCATATCTAAATGCCTGATTTCAGTCACAGATCCTGATGCCCAATGTTAATTGCAGATCCAGATGCATAATTTCGGTTTCAGATACAGATACCTGATTTCAGTCTCAGAGCCAGATACCTAATTTCAGTCTCAGACCCTGAAAGTTGATTTTAATCTCATATCCAAATGCCTGATTTCAGTCACAGATCCTGATGCCCAATGTTAATTGCAGATCCAGATGCCTAATTTTGGTTTCAGATACAGATGTCTGATTTCAGTCTCAGAGCCAGATACCTAATTTCTGTCTCAGACCCTGATGTCTGATTCCAGTCTCAGATCCAAATGCCTGATTTCAGTTTCAGATCCTAATGCCTGATTCCAGTCTCAGATCCAATGCCTGATTTCAGTCTCAGAAACAGACACCCGATTTCAGTCTCAATTCTGGATGCCTGATTCCAGTCTCTGATCCAAATCCCTGATTTCAGTCTCAGATAAAAATGCCTGATTTCAGTCTCAGGTCCAAATACCTTATTTCAGTCTCAGATACAAACACTTTATTTCAGTCACAGATCCAGATGCCTGATTTCAGTCTCAGATCCAGATGCTTAATTTGACAAAGAAAAACAACCATCCTCAGAAAAAGCTGGAATTTCTGAAGTTTTATCTGCTTGCAGACTACAAAGAAACTGGGCTCTGTCATTGGATCAAACAAATGTACCCAAATTTAAAATATAAGCCATTTCTTGGGGTATGATTAGTGGTTTAAATTGTGCTAAGATTATGAAAAATGCAGAAACCCCAAACTCCCATGTCCAAGAAACAAATTTACCAAGTTTCATCCATTAATCTTCTATGGCATTCAAGAAAGAGTGAAATGGAAAGTGTGGTGTGACAAACCTTCAAATGATGCTGTATAAATGCATCAGGTTTTACTCTTAATCTCAAATGGCTTGAATGTTACATAGCTGAAGAGTGTGTGACCAAAAACTTAAAATCTTGAGCTGTTACCTTTACCCTAATGATAGGACCTTCAATTGTGTATGAGACACACCTTCAATGATGATTTATGAATACCTCATTTGACCCATTCTTCCAAAAAGCTTTTAAAGGTAATGAGTAGAAATGAAAATGTGATGGACACTTAAATTAAAACATGGGTACCACATTCCCTGCCTCTTGGGAAAAGGTGGGTGGGTGGAGCAAAGTATCAATACCCATTTTAGCTGTTTGTACTGAATCTTGTATATAACTAAACACAAAAAATACATTCTTATATTTATAAATTTATAATATAAAAACACACAAGATGTTTTGTTCTTGATTTTTTTAACTCGTTAACCCTGCATAGCATATATCTGCATCATGAAGTAGTAGCATGCTTCTGAGCTTTACAACATTAACACTTTTTATGAAACACAAAAACAGGTGGTATTATCAAATGGAGGAAAGATGTTGTTATAAAATACAGTGGAAACAATTACCAGTTTCAGAACCAGAGTTTGTGTCAAGATTTTAACCTTTGTGACCTTGGATCTAATTTAGACTGGTCTGGTCTGTAATGCGCAAAAAATGTTTGCAGAAAGTAGTTTCATACTTCTAGTAAAATGAGACCATGTCATGAAAAACATTGGTTAAAAAAAAAAAAAAAAAAGAGTCCAATATTAACCCATTAGCACATCTTTACAGATCTTAACATCTGATGACATGAAAATCTGTTAGAAACAGAAGTTTGGATCCATTCAGAAATCATTCAATAAATGTGTTATAAACCCCTAATTTCAGGAGAAAATGAAAAGAATTTCCGGGAAAGATGAGTAAATTAGTTATTCTCCACTGTATGTTTGATTAGGATTTTTATTGTAGCTTTAACAATTTTTTTATTATATCACTACAATGTCTGCAGTGAGGCAATTTACAGTGATGTCTAGCACTGGGGCATCATGCCGCAGACATGTAGCATGATGTTCCACCCAGACACATTTTCCTGACACCAGGCCAACCAGTCCTAACACTAACCTCATTATGCTGAGCGCCAAGTGAGGCAGCTGTTAGTAACATTTTTGTAAGTCTTTGGTATGACTCTGCCAGGGATCGAACCCATGACCTGCTGCTTCTGTGGTGAATGCTCTAATGTGACAAGGCCAATGTATTTGTATGGTGATATTAAACATTTTATTCCGACGATGCAGGTATGGAGTATCGGCTGATGTTTGTTGTCATAGTAATCCTCAGGATTGGACTTATTGAGTTTCGGTTATCAGGGTCCTTATATACTTCATATCAACCCCTTGCGGCTCAACATACAGATGTTGTACACACTTTACGACCCTACAAACTCCCATGAGTCTCTCTTCCTGAGGCATTACTATGCAACACAAAAAATTAAGAGGTGGGTTGGTGCAGTGTGCTGTGGCATACTTGCCCCAATTATGTCAAAGATTATTTTATATGTACAATAAAGTGCCTATTGAACCTATGCATTGTGTTTTATTTAAATGCATATGAATTGTAAGCCACTTTTCTAACACAATATTAGTCTGTATCATGCCTTATCAATGCAGAATAACAGCTGTGTCCAAAGATTAAGTGCAAAATTAATATTCTTGTAAAATGATATCCCATAATTACAAGGCATCACAAACTTATTTTGATCCCTGAAAATGATGGTGTCTGAAGAAAAGCAGAAAATACAGTAACATTTTTGTGCAGCTCTCACCATTATTATTTTTGGTCATGGATCAGTGACATCTCATCGAAATATATAAATTCAGACATTACTCCAAACATTGGGCACTGAAACAAATCTGAGATCATTCACAAGCCATGAACATTATATATTTCCTCACAAACTTAATAATACAAAATTCTATGTCTTTTGTCTGACTTTTTACAAAACTTAAATTTCACCTGTCTTTAAAAAATTTCCTTACTTCTACCTGACCCATGAAAACCTTAAAATCCTTAGAAGAGCATGCTTTGTATATGATACTTCAAAGAAAAAAAAATACTCTGGAATGGACGTCATTAAAAGAAATCTCTTTTGTTACATGCTTAAGAGAGTCAAGCTTATGATAGCTTCACAAACCACAATAGAAACCTACTTTTTTTATATCCTCTCTCCATTCAGTTGCAGTGTAATTTCTGGTGATCTCAATCTGGAATAGATCATAATCGGACATAAATGCTGCAAGCTTGGCAGCACTCTGGCGACCACTGCCTCCAATTCCTGATAATAAGAAAAGAAATTAAAATAAATTTATATTGAGATAAAATCACTTTAATTTTCAGAATATTCATTAGCCATAATTTTCTGTAATAGTGCCAAAAGATGATTTGTTTAAAATAATTGATGATAGATAATGATTCTTTCTCAAATATGCTAGTTGTGAATTTTAAATCCAATCTTCATACAGAGAAAAGGAGTTATATTGTTTCATTACTTGAGACATGTCACTGCATAATTGACTTTGCAAGATCTAAAACAGTTTGGAAAGATCTTATTTGATGAAATTTTATGTGATGCAGGCTTTTCTTCTTATATTTTAAAATGTGGTAAATCTCTTCATCTCTAACAAAGAAGATATCAAAATTTTTGAAACACTTTGCAAAGCAGAGAACGGATGTACAACTAAAATGGGAAGACTTTTTCAAGCCAAAAGAAAATGTGCCATTTTGACATACACTTACCAACCAGCAAGGCATGCCCATTATCCTGAAGTAAAACTCGGCTAACTCGTGAAATGTGCTCAATAGCAAATTTGAACATCACTAAACGCATAGGAGCTTTGCTGATCATGTTGTACTCATCCAGATAGCTAGAGTGACACACAAGAAAAAAAGACAAGCATGAAAGAGTGAATACAAAAATAAATTGTGGATGAAAAATAACAAGCACATCATCAAGAATAACAATGTGAAGGTAACTTCTAATGGAATATGTAGTGATTTCATAAGGGGGGATTTTAGACATTTTAAGATGATTTTATATGAAAACAATCAATATGGATAAACCTTTATACATCTCTCCCTTAATAACTCATACACAACAGGGTCCAAAAACATTGACCATACAATAAGCATGGGCATGAGTTACTGAAGTACCTCAGAATACTCCAAAGGACATCAAGAAAATTGTAGGAGTGGGGGTGGGTGAGGGAACTGGGCTGTTTAATGACTGAATCCTTGTTTTACAATTGCATTGACAGTATATGTCAATAAAGTGCTTTTTCTAATGAAGTTGTTTGTTATTCTGTATAAATTACATTTATTTTCAAAATGTCCAACATCTCAAAGGTCAATTATATTATTCCTCCTGGTTTTTACAACCATCATGTGCATGCAAAAACATTTGTGAACATGTCACTGCTTTTTTGGTTTATCAGTTAGGCTGGTATGTAATAGTATAGTGTGAAGCAGTCAGTCTATGAACCAGATCAATTGTTGATACACCACCAAACAAGATTTTTTTTAGTGAAACTTCTTATCATCCTTTCGAATTCAGGAACTCTCTGAAACTTGTTTGCCCACAATAGTCCGTATATGTGAAACAAAGCTCTTAATTTTACAAGGATTTATTGCATTTGGTTGTCGCATTTAGGAATGATTCGGTTAATTTATAAGTATTTGATTGATGAATTGAAATGAGTTTGCCTGACATATGACACGGGCCACTAGATCTTAAGCATGTAAGAATTACATGATTTTCAACTTTTCTTTTATTCCAACTTTTTATTTTTGGATTTAAAATACATGACAATACAAAAGAAGGCCAGCTTTTGATTGAGTGCAACAATACAACAAATACTTCTGCAAGTCAAGTATCAAAATGTAGTTGGACTTAATTAGGTCCTCAGAGAAATGCTCACAAACATAGCTGTTACAGTAGATTGACACATTTTACATTCAAATACATATTGCATATAAAGATAATTACACTTAAAAGGCACTAAAACACAAATTTCTCTTGATAGCAAATTATTTAATTGGTATTGAGTTATTAAAGTACACACTAGGCATGACATTTTGACATTTTCATGGACCAAAACGTCCTTGAATATCATTAATTTTGGTGTACTAAGAAATGTCATTTGGAAAGATAATGTAATAAATTATTCTTATTAAAAGTTGATAATTTCATAATACTATTAAAATTTTCAGGTCCTGTCAACTATTTTTATCCATAAAACAAGTGATATATCAAAATTTCAGTTACCAATTTTGAGCATGATTTCAAAATATACTAACAACATGTTGCAATTAACAATTTGTTCTAATATTATATGGTGAGACTAATGCTAAGTGGTAAACTAATCATGCACACAAATAAATTAGCAGCTAGACGGTAGAGAATATTTTTTACTGGTGGTATGTGTAAGTTATCAATTATTTAACTTATTAATACATAATTTCTCTAATGCTATTCTTGTGCCATTTCTAATTTTACAAACACTGAATGTTTGATCTTAAAGGGAAAAAGATTCCTGAAAACTATATAGCAGATTTTTTTAAGGTTATGAGCATTATAATGTTCTCTAGAAATTTTCAATAACTCCAAAACTATTGGCAAATTAAATTTCCCCATGTAAAGTACATTATTTAAACTTTATAAAGCTTAAAGTAGATTTGTGACTACAATCGCTATATTGAACTCATTCCTGTCCATCTCTACTATACTTACTTTTCCATAACTTTGGTAAGCTCATTCAGGTTTGTAACCTCATTGTAGACTCTGACCTCTCCACTTGCGATATAGTCACCAAAGAATAAACTACGGACATTATCATCCAACACTTTACCACTCTTAGACAAATGACCCAAAACTTTATCAATGTTTACTTTGAAACTGTTTTGGCACTGTTCTTTCACAATGTTGAAAAATGTTTCCCTGAAAAGATGTGAAAAGCAATATCAAAGATATAGGATAAACAAGATTACAGTATTATCAGAACAGGAAATAATCATTCACACATATGGCAAAGACTTCGGAAAATAATTTATTTTGATAAATAATTTTTTTTAAATGGAAAAAAGAATAGATGGCAATAGTAAATCTTTATAATATAGAAAAAACTCTTAAGTCACACAAAATGAATGAAAGTAACATACTGATGCAAAGCTTTGTCTGTTTTAATTCACTAATCCAAGAATAACATGTGCCAAATTAAAAATATTGTTCACCCATACAGTCACATAGTACATTGACAGCCCAAGGTCAATGCTGTTTCCTTGAAATCAACAATCTTGATCTGCCAATAAATTATGTGACTAAAAATCTGGCTTGACAAGCAAATAAGACCATTTCAATGCCAGCCAACACATCAAGATCAAATCCCATCTTAGAGATATAGGGATCAACCACCAACATAGAGATCAAGCCCAAACCTGGAGATCAATTCTCAAATTGGAGTCCAACTCCACATGGAGATATCAGCACTAAGCCTGGGGATTAACCCTTTTAAACGATCAACCCAAACATGTAGTTCAACTCCCAATATGGAGATCAACCCCAGACATGGAAATCAACCCTACACCTAGTGAACAACTCCCAATGTGGAGATGAACCCTAAGCCTGGAGATCAACTTCCAACATAGAAATCAACCCAAAACAAAAAGATGAGCGCTCAATATGGAGATCAGTTTCCAATTTCAAGATTAAATTTGGTTTACTCAATCGTTTATCAAGCAATTTTCAAATGAACTAAACCCATGTGACAACATTTTACTGCTGTAGAACAAATGACCTTTATTTCTGACCCAATAACCTGAATATTGTGTATCATAATGGACTTTAGAGGCTGATGTGTAAATATAAGAAATTATCTCAAAGTTTGATTCTGTGTCCTAATGATAGAAAATATCTCCATAGGGCAAAACAAGTATTTTTTACATTTAGTACTAGTGTCATAATTTAACAAATCGTGCTGAGATCCTTCAAACTTTTGTGGAAGAAAAGCAATGGAATAAAATGTTTCTTTTAAAGTTATTCCTGATCATAAATTGTTTGAATGCATCCACTAACTTACAAATCCAGCACTCCCAAGCTAAAGAAGATTCAAAATATCTAATGGCTTGTTTTATCAGCACAGGTGCTCCCTTTGGATATAGAAATGCCAAATCTCATCAATCAAATCATTAGTTACTACTGATGCAGATGTGTATGCTCTTTCAGAGATGCATCAGTGAAGAAGGTGTGAAGCTTGTTCCCATATTATGACCAAGTAAGTATTACTGAAGAAATATTCTGCTCTAAACACTGGTTTCTTCCTCTGGTACATTACATGTCAAGAAAATGGTAAGAAAAGGAATGAGTTAAATCACCTTACCGAAGAGCACACCCTAGCTCTGGTCTCATAACATGTGAAGCAGTTTCTAATCTCATGTCAGATGCAATCTATGTTTAGCCGAAGATCCAGACCTGACAACTCTGACGAGTCCGTCTCAGTAAGGCAGTTGATTTTTTTCTCCATAAGATTAGTTTTAAGTAACGTGTAACAAAATATCAATAACTGCTATTATAAAGCCGGAAATCTTAAATTAAAGGTTTTATGCATTGATGATAAACATTATGTTCAATTGAACAGTTTGTAAAGTATGCACAGATTTTATTTACCAATAGTACTGTTGCACAAACTCTAGTTTCAAACCATATGCAGCTCAATGGCTTGTTTCTATCTCTCAACTTGACAAAAATTTTGGAAGTTCTTTTCTATTTCACATAATGATGGCCATCATATCTCCCACAAAGAAACATACTCAAGCTGGCAAGTGATATCCTATAAAAGTAATTGTGTCCTCTGGCTTTTATTCTCAGAGATCTGAATACTCCTTGTGATCCTTCTGTGTTGATTATTAACACTTTTCTAGAAACTAATTTTCCCTTTCCTCTTATACATGCATCGCTTCCTGGACACCATTTTAAAAAATTCTATATTCAACAGTTTGATATTGCAGATGCTTCCCAAACAAATAGGTGCATTTGTTAGCGTGTGGGGTGCTGCTGTAAAGTTAGTCAGGTTCCCTGACTAATTTCATTAATTCTAAAATGAAACCCAGATCCAAATAAAACACGGATGAAACAATTATCCAGATTTTTCAGCAACAATCATTTTTCTGTAGTTTTTTGGCTAGTATGCCTAAGTTTGTATTTTAAGGGTAATTTTCACAGACTTACGGCAAAATCTTAAGAGTTGGCAGGTCTGCATGATCAATGAATGGATCTGGTTAAGATAAAATATGTACACACACAAGTAAAATAACCCACATCATTACATAACTGCTGAACAATCTGGAAGGTAGCCTATTGTGCTGCTAATATAGGTCCCAACAGATCGAACTGAGTCCTTTGGGAAGAAAGGCCTGTCATAAAAGCTGGAGAATGTCATCTCTGATCTCCATCTTCCAGTTTGAAGTATAGCAGCAGGGAAGCAGATGTCAATGTCCTGCAGGCTGCAGCAGACAATCCAGTGGATCCAGAACCAAAGAACCTATTTGGAAATATTATATTTTCCTTCAAGTGGCAAAAGCAAGTGAGCTCACACTCTTCTGATCAGCTGTAAAGGCGTCAGGTACCATTCCAGTGCTGTGATGGGGTCCAATAGATGCTCTTGGAGCAAAGCATAAAAAGAAGTCTACCATTACAATTTAAGAGACTGATTTCTTGCAAGTAGAAGCCTGACTTTAATGATGAAAACATGGGCTGTTATGAGAGAAAATGAACAATTTTGAAGAAAAAGAAGACAGTATTGACTGACTGATTGAGGCAGGAATCTCACTGATTCTGCTGTTGTGGTTACATTGGCTCCAAAGTGGGTTTTATTTAGAAGGTGAGTTGCAGGGGCTCTACATAAAATTCAAAGATTGCCTTATTCAGCCACAACAGAATTCATGAGATCTTCCATTTCAAAAAAAGGAGCAAAGATTTTAAGTCAAGACAAATGTAAATTTGCATTGAAGTCTAAGAAGTCTTTGTTCTAGATCATATCCTCCCTTCCAAGATGGCAAACCTTGTCTCAAATCATATAACAGTAGTCACTGATTGTGATGGGAGCAAATTTCTCAAGAACACCAAAAGGAAGATAGTAAATGATTTCTGGTGGATGATCCCGCATCTTGATGCTAACTGTAAGCCAAGTGAGATCCTCCCATGTACTGAGATGAGACCTCATGTAGTTCCGAACATTGATAATTTGTTCTAAAGTGCATTCTTTTCACTGCCCCTGTGATATAAGGATCATCAGAAGGTGTCTCATGAACTCATGGTCCTAAACAAAAGGAGATCCATAGCTGCATTATGACAAAAGAAACAAATAAATTTCTAGACTGAAATTAATTCCCTGAGCAAATTGTAGACAAGACACTATGAAGATGATTTTCATGGTTCATTAACACAACACACAAAATATGCATCTATAATGATTTATGTGCAGATACGAAAATAAGTGGAATATACTTCTCTACGAAAGCTTAGACTGATTGCTCAAAACCAGAGAAACTGCTAACCAGGCATTAGTGGAAATAAACATAATATGATGTTATCCAGAATTCACCCTCTATCCAAGGCGAGTCAAATCTCATCTGACTTCACCTTAGGAAGCAGCAGATAGTACTTTTGCTGCCAAAGCAAGCCAAGAGACATTGTAAAACTATTTTTTAACATTGAGAGGGTTAGATCAGATACAAGCATCTCTTTACTAGCTGTAGTGGTAGCACAGAAATGCCAGCAAACCCCACCCCCAATTTTCCTGTAGATTGCTATTATTTGTACCTGTCTGCTTGGTCAATGAGACGATCATAGAAAACTCGGTACACTTCATGTACCCACAGTCGTAGAAGCTTATCTGTCTCCGTCATGACACTTGATGGGACCAGCAGAACGCCACGAATAACTCTGGAAAAGTCTCGCAAGTTGAAAACATAGTGACTTTTGGTGGGAGTAGGTAAGAAATTTGCAACAGCTTCCTTGTACACTCCCAAAGTGGCCTGAACCAAGAGCTGCAAGAAATTGAGTCGATAAATAGATAAATATATATTAAGTGACACATGCATAAAATGGCTAAGATTAAAATGTCTGCCTGTTTATTTGCCAGTCTGTGTGCCTGTCTATGTGTGTGACTGTCTGTATGTCTATCTATCTGCCTGGCTGTCAGTAGGCTTATTTGTCTATTTGTATGATTGTCTGTATGCCTGTCTGTTTATCTGCATGACTGTCTGTATGCCTGTCTGCCTCACTGTCTGTATGTCTATCTGTGTCTGTGTGACTGTAAACCTATCTGCATGATTGTATGCCTCTCTATGTGCCTGATGGTTTGTACGCCTATCTGACTGACTGTATGTACACCTATCTATGTGCCAGAGTGTCTGCAAGCCTTTCTGTCTCCTGACAAACAATGCGCCTATCTATCTGCCTGTCTATATTCTTGTTGATCTGCCTGCCTGTCTGTATTCTTGTTGATCTGACTTGACTGACTGTATTCTTGTTGATCTGCCTGACTGTCTGTATTCTTGTTGATCTGACTTGACTGACTGTATTCTTGTTGATCTGCCTGACTGTCTGTATTCTTGTTGATCTGACTTGACTGTCTGTATTCTTGTTGATCTGACTTGACTGACTGTATTCTTGTTGATCTGACTTGACTGTCTGTATTCTTGTTGATCTGCCTGTCTGTATTCTTGTTGATCTGACTTGACTCTATATTCTTGTTGATCTGCCTGACCGTCTGTATTCTTGTTGATCTGATTTGACTGTCTGTATTCTTGTTGATCTGACTTGACTCTGTATTCTTGTTGATCTGCCTGACTGTCTGTATTCTTTTTGATCTGCCTGATTGTCTGTATTCTTGCTGATCTGCCTGACTGTATTCTGGCTGATCTGCCTGACTGTCTGTACGCCTATCTATCTGTCTTACTGTCTGTATTCTTGTTGATCTGCTTGATTATATATATACTTGACTATCTACATGACTGTATGTCTATCTCAGTTGTTACATGAAACAGCAAACATTATTACATGCCAACTGTTCATCTACTCATCTGTATGCTCTCAAATACTATCTGTGTGCTCCCACATACCATCTCTGGGCTCCCAGATAGTCTGTTTGCTCTCAAATGTCAGATTTTTTTCTTCCAATAGAAAGCTGGTGTTAAATGCCTAAGCTGAACAGGCTTCCAAATTAACCCTCAGGAATCTTGTCCACATTTCAAAGTGAGTTTTATGACATTAGTAACCATTCAATCTAAATTTTTCAAATTCAAACTTTAAATTATTTCTCATCTAACGTCTCTTTCAAAGTTTATGCTCATTAATGAGAATAGCTGTATGAAAATTGGTAGCGTGTTTAGAAATTATACAAAGTAAAGCTCAGTTGCATATTACATCACAGGAAAATGAATTGAAAACATTTTTTTAACGATATCTCTACTCGTCTACGCTTGCTTCATGGTGTCGCCATAATATATAACATATGTAAAAAGTACAACGAATACAAAAAACTGCTATCTTGCAGTTAAATGCGTTATGGTAAACTAATAAAATGTAGTCATTTTTATAAGTTGTATTTTACAGTTGTTACAGTTCATATGATTGACGTCCCCACTTTTTTTTCAGAAATGAAGCCCTATACTGTCCACAGCTTAAATCTGCCAACTCTATTTTTGTACTGTCATCCATAAACTGTAATTTTACACTTTGGTCCCCGATTTTGATTTCTGGATCCGGAACGCATATTTCTTGATTAACGGAGCAAATTATCGTTTATGAATTCCACTCCCGTTTATTTATGTCCGGATAGCGAGTTTCCGGGTAAATGGAGTCCGGACTAATAAGGCTCCACTGTATGTATGTGTATATATATATATATATATATATATATATATATATATATATATATATATATATATATATATATATATAAGGAAATAAAGCTGGACACAAACCTTTCCATTTCTGACAAAGGATGCATCAAAGCCTTTCTGGAAATGCCAGTCTGTTATCATTGTGAAGATCCGGGTCATGGTTTCATCATCAAATTCATCAATGGTGATGACATTCATATGACGAACAAATCGTCCACTTACATCATTTCTACCACCACCTGGTGGACCCATGGCTGAGACCAGGAGCTGGAGAGAACAAAAAACAAGATTTCATAAATACTTTAGTAGGCCAACCTCATTATATAAATATTATACTCAATTTATTTCCCATTAACTTTACATTGCCAGAATCTTGCAGTATTTCTCCATAATGCAGTGCTTCATACTGCATGACACATGTCCAAAATAGTATCATCTGCTAGAAACTACTTTTTTGTAAACAAACAATGTACGCTCAAATACTAGACACTGGAGGTTTTGATCAATAGAATTTGTCTGTGGATGAACTAAATATGCTGTCTGATTCATTGGAAGTAAACATGGTAAAGTTGACAATGTGAATGAGTTCACTGAGTCACAAAAGAAAATTTCAACAACGCAAAAGAAATGAACATGATATCCACAATATCCAGCAATGGCTTTATCAGAATGCAAGACATGCAGAATTGAAAATACAATGGAGTTAATTAAAACATTTTTTTAAAAGCAGAAATGTTCATAATGATTAGCAAAACAAAAGGTTTGAGCCATGAGTCCCTAAAAATATATTATGACCATGGCCAATCCTGTCCCTTTCAGAGATGTCACACACATCAATCCAAGCACCAAATTAAAAACAAACTGAAAGAGGAGCCATAAAGCCTCTAAACCATGATGATAATGAATGAAACATTTCTTACAGTTGGCAAAATGGGCTATCACACCCCAGCTGCTTTGAAATTTCCCTTGTTTTACTTTTATCCACAAATGTATTGTAGCTGGAACCCTACAACAAAGAGCATGCAAGTGACACAGCATACAAATGTGTCATGTACAGCTGGTAATAACAACGGCAATAAAAATACTTACCTTTCTGCATCTTGAATTTCCTTGAAATTTACTTTTCTAATTATTTCTGCTTATCAGAATTACATGGTTTAAATTTTTGTATCCACAGTGTGAAATTGCACTGCACTTTAAATGAATGAATCTGATATTCCCAAATAAACACCATTCAATGTGTCTTCTTGAGAATTCAAATTAAAAAAAAAAATTCTCTGCCTTATGATTCCAAACTATCAATGACAGAACAGAAACACATGTGCAGCTTGCTTTAAGACCACTCTCTTCAACCACATATGCATCATACAGAACTGATCCAGCTAATAACTCTAGTCCATCACAATCAGATATGAGAATTCAGTTGGATGGACAGAGAAATTCAATCCCTCCATTCCAGACCACATGGAAAAGCTATTCCAATGAGCAGTCATTCACAATATGACAATAAATTAGTTTTAAACAGACCAAAGTGAGATTTCTTTTTCAAACAGAAAGGTTGCTGGGTGGTGCTATGAGCACATGAATATTGTGGCAGTGTATTTGTTGGACACCAGGCCGACCAGTCCTAACACTAACCTCTTAATACTGAGTACCTAGTGAGGCAGCCGTTAGTACCATTTTTATAAGTCTTTGGTATGACTCTGCCTAAATTCAAACTCACAAGCTCCTGCATCCGAGCTGAATGTTAACCACATCATGTTGTATTGATTCAAGAAATGTCTTGCAACTGTATGTTATCTGTGTCAAAGGTGTGGAGTGACAGAGAAGACTCTTGCAAGGGTGCCAAGATGTAGATATGAGACACAGGTTGTCAAAGATAATAAGATACGCTGGAAGTTTGCTGTGTTGTGTGATGGTAAACTCCAAGCATTGGCTTTGGCTCGAAGTGCCATCAATAGACTAAGACTGGTGCCTTGTATCTGGGAATGTTAAATGGTATGACACATTAACAATAGTAGTGAGGAAATGGTCTTCTGCCAGTCAGCTTTGAGTAGTGAGGAAATGGTCTTCTGCCAGTCAGCTTTGATATTCTCAGTTTGCTACTGGATATATGGGAATGTTTGCCACTTAATCTGCTGTTTATGTGTTGTGTGTCCATAACAAAGCAGCAGGAGCCAAACGTGATGTTGCCTTGTGTTTGACACTCTTAACTTTGTACTTCCTGGGTTAAGTGCTGGACATGTCAGATAGAATGATCATTGTACCCAGTGCATGAAAAGTCATGATGCTGGAACAAGAAACAATGAGGTACTTGGCCATCTGAGGTCAGGTCTTTAAGTCCAGTACCAGTTATCAAAAGAAAGATCACCTTAATCCATAATGCATACTGGGCTCTCCAATGCTGGACAACATGAGATTTCATACCATGGCAATCCTGGCATGAAAACCTGTTCAGTGCTGGTATGACCATTAGTATTGTGGCAATGTGGGCAGTGTTGACACTACAGTTGTGCGAGGGAGCTGGGCAGCAAAGATTGCCATTTCTTCATAGGCAATTTATAAGCCTCGAATGAGTGTGACATTAGGACATTCACCAGCATTATCAAAGAGGTTGACTGCATCTGCAGCTTTGCCAAACCATTTTCTAGCCTGTTTACTGGCCTTACTCAATAATTTTACTGAAATTATAGCCCACATGTGCCTTGAACTAAATGGTAAATTTCAAAACCATGATCTGATTGGCATCCCAAACACATAATGCAAGAGGGATAATAAACCTGCAAGAGTCCTGCCAACTATTATCTGTACGACAAAACAAAAATAATTGCATATAGAGGCAAAATCAGTGAAGCATCATTTACTGTGAAACTAAGAAATGAAAGAAATGCCAGAGAGTAAATTCATTCCAATTGAAATAAGGTGTGATAAGGAAGGAGTACTGAGATGAAAAGTAAATAATAATGACCATTAGAAGTAAGATAATGCTATATCCTTAGTGTACAAGAAAACAACAGATCTGCAAATTATCCATCCATGATTAAGAAAACAGTGAAATTAAATGGGAGAGTAGATGGTGTATATACTTTCCTTATGATGTGACAACTCCATGGATTACTCTGATTTGTGAGCATACAGTTGACAAGAATTTATAAGCACTCTAAACATGCTGTTAAGGCACAAATGGAAGAACTGATGAATAACAGAATTTGGCAGCAAGTCAAGGGTAAAGTACTCTTACGAACTTACCCATCAGTTAAAAGATCATATTTAAGCATTTTTTTATATAAAGCAAACCAGAATCATTGTTTTTTTTAAAAAAATTACTAGATTTGTGAGACGATGAATGGACTCCTAATGTATTATGATTGATCTCACCATGCAATTTCACAAGCATGTATTCTGACTACTTACACATGAATACCAGTAGAAACAAATAGATACTACTACAGTGTCTTCATCTGCTTAATTTATTTTACAAATCTCAGCTTAGAATAAAATTATGGATAAAATCTTGCTTTGAATTAGATCCCGCGATCTTATTTTTGCCTCTAATTTCATATACACGATGTTGTTGTTAAAAATTTGTAATACATGTACTAGTGACACTAAAGTATCTGCACTGTTTTCTGGTCTGAGTATCTGAGGTTTTCCACTTTGACTAATTGTTTCTATCATACAAATATGACTGACGTAGGATAGTGAGATTGTAATCTGCCATGTTCTTTGCAAACTTTAAGTGTGGCTATCTATGCTTTTTTTTGTACAAGACCTTATGACACATACCACATACTCTCACTGGCTCATTCATATTGGTGTGTGGTAGGTGGTATTTCAGGTGATAAAAACCAGGAAATCTAAAGGAACCACTAAATTGGGATAGGTGAAATATTACCCTAGCATGTGTCAGAATAAAAAAAAAATGAACCCACGACTGCAGAGGTGCAAGGTGAGTGCATTATTATTGCATTATAAATGTCCTAACAAAACCTACCACATCAACCAGGAAGAGTTTGGTGGTGTCCTTTCTGTCATACCAGTGGTTGTGATCAATCCACTGTCTCAGTAACTCAATAGGAGGCTGAGCACCATACTTCTCTTTGGCTGGCATGTTCAGGTCATCCACAAACACTACCACCTTCTTTCCCATGGGAGGACCATACACGCCCTTCCTCCGCCTGTAAAGAACAGCATGTTGTGTCCATAAATTATATTATTTTACATGAATTGTAACAGTAAGTTCTTACAACTTGAGTTTATGTAGGTTATAAGGCTGGAAAACTAAAGCACCCTGGGAAATTATATGCACTAGATTTGCAATCATGTAAAATGGAACTTGCTAGAATAGCAGGAAGAAATTGGTATCAAAGAAGTACAAACACATTGTCACTATAATACCCAAATCGCTAAGTATTTTTAATTTGATTTCATAATGTTACAGTAGAAACTCCTGTACTCCTGTATTCAAGGTAAAACTATCCATTTTTTATTGGCATCAGAGTCTAATCTTTTGTAATGTGTACCAATTTTCTTTTTAAAATTATTTTACTTAGTGCCCATACTATTTATTTGACTACTAACTATTAGTACATCTTTCTGATGTCCATCAGATTAGTGTTGCTACCATTTACACAAAATGAAAATTTAAAATCATCTGTGGACATTCCCACCCCATCTCTATATACAATATTCACATTCTGTTTATTTCACACAGAATTTTTCTCATGTATTATGAATAAGCGGAAACAAAATGTCGTACTAAGTAAACTTCACAAGTGTATAATTGTTCGCTTAAAATGAAGACAACATGATGTTGAAAGAATGTTCAAAATACCTGTCAAGTTTGGACATGATGATATCTTGGGTCTGGTTAGCCGATGTCCTGGCAGAAAAGTTGATACAGTTGGGAATATACCTGAAAACATAGATATCACTCATAAAGATGATGAATTACTCTAATAAATCAATAAAAAATTACAATGATCTTCAAAGTATCATACATATGCATGCGTACTCTTATACCGTACAACCTCATTGTATCATTAATACACAGTAATGTTATATACATGCCTCAATAAAGACAGACTTGTGAAAATATACAAGCAACCTTAATAATTGTTTGAAAAACCTATCAAATGTTTGATGGAAAGAGTTAATACATTGCGACTGATTTTCAGTTACAATCCATTGCAAACATCTTTGTTCTCAGCTCTCTTACATTATTCCACATGTGTGTGTGATTTGGATTTTTAATGTAGCTTAAACAACTGTTCAGTTATATCACTACGAAGTCTGCAGTAGGGCAGTTGATAGTAATCTCTAGCACTGGGGCATCATGTAGCAGACATGTAGCATGATGTGCCACCCAGTCACATTATCCTGACATCAGACCAACCAGTCCTAAGACTAATATCTTAATGCTGAGCACCTATCAAGGCAGCTGTTAGTACCATTTCATAAGTCGCTGGTATGACATAGCTGGGGATCAAACCTATGACCTCCCGCATCTGGAGCAGATGCGCTAACCACTAGTTAACTGAAGCAGTCACATTATTTCGGTGTTCAAACCAATCTAATGCTTTCTTAAGAACCGCATCTTTTCATTTCAACATACTGTATTTCTTCACACACCACAGACCAAATTGTAAACAAGTCCCCTTCTATTATTAAGACTATGCAAATTTATCCCTAATAACCCCTTTTCATCAAGTATGTTAATTTCCTCATATGATACTGGTTCAGATCTATTTCAACAAATGCCTTACTTTTTTATTATTTTATCGTTAGCATTCTGGATCGCCCTTGTCATTGAAAATGTATCATTATCAGAATTGATTCTATTGCGGCCAAACATTTTTCATTTAAATTTTCTATTCATGCTGTTTATGACTGATCATACAGCAGTAAACACCTAGTTGACAGAATGAAACTTGCAAACAAAGTATTAGATCATATAGAATTTCATCTGGGGTCTCATGTTTTCTTCTGTGAAACTATAGAACCTAGTTGCTTCTCTAAAAGTATTTTTGTGATATTTTGATTTTTTCACTCATGAGTGACTGAAAGGACATCATCAACTTGCATTCTATTAAACTGATTTGACAGATTAGCTGGTTAAATATTTTTCATCCCTGTTTACTGTAACCTTTCTTGACCTTTGCATCTCCAAGTTGCATCCATTAGATTATTATCATAGATAATTCATCACCATAAAGTTCCAAAACATGAAAGAGTGAATTAAGATTTCATATCTGGGTTTCATTTGACAATATTCATGCTCAATAGAAAATGGTTCATTCATGTCATTGTCCTCCCTAACTTCTAAAAAAATGTCAAAATTTTGGACAAAATTTGAAAATTCAGTACCTTCATTAACCATTTCTTGCATGATCATGGTCTGCCTTTTTTGCTGACTTTCTTGATTATTTTGGTTTTCAATTAAACCCATATTTTGCATGAAATTTTTTTAGTCTTCAAAAACATGCCTTATATTGCCAAAATTAACTTAAATATAATCATAAACTAACCATATAACAAAAATCACAGATTTTCCAAAATAATGAGTTCCCAAATCATGATCAAACAAATAGTTCTGCTAGTACTTACACTTCTTTTGGGAGAGACAGGAGGTAACTGTTAGCGATGGCTGACTTGCCAGTTCCTGTAGGCCCCACAAACAGCACTGGCTTCTCATGGGACAGGAATGTTTGAAGGAAGAATCTCTGACGAGCAGTTTCATTGGTCTGAATCGTCAGGTCACTAACCTACATAAATAGGTTTTTCAAACAAGTCTTTTACATAATGACAATGCCTTGTAAATTTATACTTAAAAAGATACAATTGTCTTCAAAAGATAATACTAATAGTTTTCAATGGATGTGCTTACATTAGGGATGTGTTTTAATTAACAGTGATTTCCTGAGTGTAATCAAAAATTACATGGCCCACTGTTACAAAACTTTTCACTCTTTAGCAGCCACCACAAACAATAACTACATTGCAAAAACAAATTCAGGATAAAGTAATCTCATAAATGAAAAGAGTACTGTCAATGATAGATTATATGCCCTTCCTGTGTTAGAGGTATTCTAACAAGAGTTCTGTCAATAATACATTATTTGTCCTTCCTGTGTTAGAGATATTTTAACAAAAGAACTGTCAATGACACATAATATGACCTTCCTCCATGCAGGAACTAGTAGAGGATGTATCACTCTGGAGATTATTACCCAAAAGTTCAAAATGCACTCAACCTTTGGTCATGGTGAGCAGTTTGAATTAAACTTGATGTGAGAAACCATTGTTTTGCTTATTAAACTTATCAAAATCATGACCTCTGACCTTATAACCTAAGAATATATAGGTTTCATTTATTACCAAAAGTACAAGCCATCCACAAAGTTTGGTCATGGCACACTCTCTTGCACAAAACATTATTCTGCAAAAATTTCAGTTTTCTTTTAGCACAGTGACCTTGATGCTTGACCTAATGATTGAACACTCAATAGGTCTCTTCTATACCATCTATGCAAGCAAAACCATGACCAAGGTATACAGTCTAAAACTAAAATTATTATAAAAAAAGGTTGTTGTTCTTCCTTTAGTCACAATGACTATAACCTTGACCTCCTTATTAAGATCTTCACAAATTTATATTTTCTGAAGTAAAATGCATTTTTTTTCTTCATCACTACAATTTAGGTATATCTTTGAAGTCTGTAATTATACAAGATTCATTGGCAAAGAGAAATGTGACATGGACCTGGTCTACAGATTCTACACCAAGTCACTCAGTCTTACAGTTTAGTGTCACGCTAGGTGGAGACAACCTGTCTGGGAAAAAAGTGAGCTAACTAGAAACAATGCTTATTTAAGATGTATTTTAGTGAGCAAATTGAAAACAATGCTCCTAGTAACACTGCTCATTACAGTTGTAGTTTAGTGAGCTAACTATAAACAGTGTTACTTTCTGAGATGTTTTAGAGATGTAATTGGAAACAATGCTTCTTTCAGAGATGTTTTACCTTGTATTTACTGTAAAAAAATGTATTCTGTCAGAGTAACTCAAAGGTGTAAGAATGTGAAAATTTTAACAACATGCAAATTTTAACATTAGCGGATACAGGATCAAAGCAATCCATTTGCTGGATGGTGGGGAAAACAGATGTGTTGTCACACTAAAAATTAACGTTACCTTCTGTGCCAGTGTGATATGCATAGTTTGTGATCTTTATTTATCTATCTGTGAATTAAAACTAACTCTGATAATAAAAAAGTTAACTTTTGAGGAAAGATCTACATCACATCCCTTTGTCAGAGCTCAATATTATAAAAACTTATCTGTAAAGGCAGGCAAAATTTCAATTCAAGCGTTGCTCACAAACCATATTAGGCTTTTTCTTACTCCCTATTCATCATTTGCCTTGCACATAAGCTCTCTTTTGATCTCAGCAATTTAAGTAGCTGGTTAATCCGTATACGTTTTACGAGTGGAAAGCCGTTTCTGAGTCAGATTATAGTTCGCTGTACAAAGAATCGTTCCTCGGTTTCAAAGTCATTTCTAAACTGTCAGTTAATAGCAACATTAGTGTTCTGTCATGGTAAACAAAACAAACTCAGATCAGTAAAAAATTTTTATGAGTCAGTGGTAATTTAACTTATAAGATGGATTAAAGTCAGTAGGATATGGTGTCTGGAATGTAAGTTTGGGAGTGAACAACTTATACATGTATTTTATCATTTTGTTGAATTGTGCACTAAACTAAATATAATAATAATAATAATAATAATAATAATAATAATAATAATAATAATAATAATAATAATAATAATAATACATTTAATACTACTGCTACTACCACTACTACTGCTATAACTAATAATATTAATGATAATGGTATTCAGTACATGGTATTTTTTTAAGCATAGTGAGGTTACCCATGTACAAAGATTAGCGTGGCCTTTTCCTATGGGTGGCTGGCTAAAACAAAATTGGCTAATAGATACTTCCTGATAAGGTCACTAGCAAATGATATTCTGCCCATTTTATCTGGATGATGGGCACCCTGGCAGTTTCTCTTATATGTGAACACCAAAACTGAACATTCTGAAAAAGGCACACTGAAGCAAAATCAACTTATACATTACAAATAATGATACTAACAGAAATCCTCATTTGCGTTCTGTTTATGTATGTACTTTTTGTAAGAATATCTTGAGATTCAGTTTATTTCAACTTCCAAACACCATATAAACTCAGTGGTAAATCTGCCAGCATACCACAAATATGACTGCTGATGACATCATTCAAAAATAATCTATATCATTTTCCAGAGTATTATATAAAAATCAAAAACATTCATTTTAACCAAGTGGATATTGTAATGTTTCTCCTAGTCCAGACTGCTTTTAAACTTTTTTTTTTGGGGGGGGGTAATAAATTCACTGACATGATGTGAAACATAATAGGGCATTTACATGCATTTCACGATTCTTCTGATGCAAGAATTCTGGACAAAAATCAAGTTTGTCTGTTGATGATGAATTATGGAAAGATTGGCTCCTAAAGTTAACAATATTACATTCGTTGTTGGAATTGGATTTTCTAATATTTCTGGATCTACCAACACCCCCTCAAGAGAAGTATTCTGAAACTTATAGAAAGGTGCAAGTCATCATCCTACCTTGGCATCTGCAGGAAGTATAAATAATGATTTATCCAAGGTGTCCATCCAGTCAATCCAGGATCCACTGCCCTTCTTTTCAAAAGAGAAGTCATAGATTGTACCTCTTTCTGGAATGGTGATACGCTGCAAAATACCAAGACAAAGTTTACAGGATATAATATATAATTGTTTTTAACTGCTGTGGGACTAAACTTGTGGTCAGAGGATGGGTTTAAAGTTTTGGAGGTGTCATGTGTAACTATGTTTTGTGTGTTACTTTTTCTGAATATATATTGTAGTTGTTGTTGTTGTAGGGTTTAACGCCATTTTTCAGCACACGATAGGCTATACATGGCAGCCATTATTATTGGTGGTGGAAGAACCCGGGAAAACCCCAGAAAGAACCACTGACCCACGAGAAGTTATTGGCAAGCTTTCTCACATAACTACATTAGCAGAATCTTAGACTCGAACCCACACAGACAGAGATGATATGGCAGTGATCCATAACGGAGAGCACTTTAGACCACTCGACCACTCGAGGCCCCGAATATATATTGTAAGGATCATTTACTAAATGTGCTAAATAACATATTAAATAGCTAATTTTGTTTATGATTGTGGGTTTGTACTTTAAAATAAGATCACTTGTTTGGTAAATATGTTTTCTTGCCTTTTGACCATTAGAAGGTGTAGAAGAAATCTTGTTGATGAATTTGAAGGCATTTTAATTCTGGTTATTGGTTTCCCTCCTAGGAAATTCTAAATCAGCTAATTTCTAATTGCTTGGCTGCTAAAAGACTTAACCTTGTTAGTCAGTTAGAATGATCAATAAATGAATATCTAACCCTCATCCTGATTCTGAAATTGTGTCTTCATTTTTTTACACTAGATGTTTGCCTGAGAATTGAATATCCCTATCATAAACATTAGTCTAAGTAGAATCTGCTTTAGTTGTGTTCAGTTATAATTTAAGAGGATTTATTTATATTAATTATTCAACTGAATTGCATGGTCTTTTAAACTTAAGGAATTAGTAATTAATACTGTGAATTCAATTAAAGACATCTTGGATTAAAACTGTGGTACATCAAGACTTTTAGCAAATGAAACTATTCTATTGACACAGCAACAAAATAGAGAGAACTACAAAAGGAATGCCACTGGAATTTATTTGAAATACTTGATAATTTTAGAATATTGATAGAATATTTGGGACTATTTAAGATTTAATTCTTAATACTGTCATTTTAACTTTGTATTCTATGAGAAAAAAACAATTTATTGAAGTTTACTATACTCTGTGGTTTTCTCTTTATTCTGTTACTTAGTTCAAGGTCATAGAATCATAAGAGATGTCAAAAGCAAAGCACGTATTTCAGATCTAAGCAAGTCATTTTAGTTATGAAAAGCTTTCAAGTGACTGATGCTCGAGTTTTTCAAGTTGTTATGATTGTATTAAGAGCATTCCCTGCTACATGATTATGACATATCGCAATGACAGATCTGGGTTTATGCTGTTTGATGTACATTTTATACTAATCAATGTATTAGCTGACTTTATTTTGTTACCTTGATACTCTTTGGTTTTGGGTGGTCAGGATCAGTCCCACTAAGGACATTCCTGAAGAACTGGTCAAACTTCTTGCGACTGTCTCCAGCAAGGGTGGCTCCAACTGACCAGATCAGAGAGAAGATAAACAAGCCCTGTAGCCACATGGTGACCTGGAAAATAAAATGATATTGTTGTAGAGATGCTGCCAGAATTTTCACTAAAGACAGATCTCCCTCCTTCTCCAAAACATGATGGGGAGTAGACGAAAAAGTGAGGAGTAAATAGTCCTTGCTCAATATTTACCTAAAACTTAAATTACTGTCTCTCTTTCTTCCTGCTTGATGTGGTTAGTTCTCTAATGAAATCAAAATCTTCACCTATAGCTATACAAACAATAATCTGTTGATTGTTTTTTTTAACTTAATCTGTTCCTTATTTGTCAAAACATTGTTCTGCCATGAGAACCCCCTTACATAGTCTGGTGTATAAGGGAGAATACATATAGCTAACCTAACCAGCTTAAAAGGGAGTGTTCATAACTTGAATGAAAAGTAGTAAATTCAAATCTAATAACGCAGCAACCTGCACTTACACCATATTTTGACTGTTTCATATTAACGATTACCTGAAACTACTTTTATCATAAAATTTGTTTTAAATCAGTTTTTTTTTCATCAGCACAGTTGTATTTAATAACTTTATGAAACTGAGATTGACATACCTGTTGATTAGACAAACCCTCCTTGGTAGAATCTTCAGCCACATCTGTCTTCTCCTTCTGTTCCATGCTCTGGAAGATTTCGTCCATCAAACACAGGTATAGCCTCATTAGCGACTGTACCAGATGCATCTCTGATGTAGTCAGGAATGTCTTGCAGTTCTTACGGATAAAGTACAGACATGGATCAATCAACCATTCAAAAAGATCATTAACAAGTTCCAGTTCTTCACTGGACAGTCCTTTTGGTAAGTCATGTTGCATGAATGATGTCTTCATAGGCCGCCAGCCCATCTGATGGGGTTCCAGGTAGATCATACCACAGCGACTAACAGTGGCAGGTGATGCCTGCTCCAAATCAGCTGGTTCAAATATCAGATTCATCTTATTGCTCATCTGGATGATCTCACCACTCATTAAACACAGCTGAAAATTAAGACAGTAGAAACCATTGACACAAGAAGAATTATATTATGCTAAAAATGCTCTCAAGAAGTCATCCATCTTAGGAAATTACATAGTCACTTTTCTGAGCTCACAAAAAACCACCAGAGAAAAGAATCCTCTTTTCACAACGTCTCTTCGTTTTATTATTTTAGTCAATACTGGATCTGTATGGTGTAGAAAATATGTTGCATACGTATTATCGTTCCAATTTTCTATATTAAGCATGCTTGTAAAACCAATTTTCAATGAGAGTTGTAGCTATCACCTTTTTATTGTCATCCAGTACTGTATTCATGTTTTCAATCCAAACTGCATCTACTGGCCCATCAAACAGGATCCATTTTCGATCCTCATTTGGGTTGCTGGCATATTCTCTGAATGTGTTAGCAAGAACACCTATAAAAGAAAATATTACTAATAAATCTATTTTATTTTAATTTTAGGAAAAAATCAAGCCAAATGGTCAGTTATCATTAAATGAAAGAGGCAAAAAGAGGCTTTATATATATGTGTACTGGGTTTACTGACAGCAAAATAAAATTTATAGTTCAAAATATGTAAACAAAATGCAAGGAAAGGACCATGTGGGAATATCTTAACATATGTTAGATTAAAATTATTTTCTTTTTTAAAAAGCTTTCCTGAAGGAAGACAGCTTTGGAGTAAGGTTAGCTAAGTAGAATACTTATTTCATCAATATTTGCCTATAAACCACTGCAATAGCATTGTATTAGTCATATTTAAGCAAGCAGTGGAAATATGGGACTTCTGCATGAAAGACAAAAATTAGCTGCCCAGAAATGAAAATCAGCTGTCCAAAAGAAAGTTAGATGGCTTGAAATGAAAATTAATTGCCCAAAAGAAAGTTAGATGGCTAGAAAGGAAAATTAGTTGCTCAGAAAGCTACTTGCAATAAGAGTAATGGGAAACTGTTAACTGAGTAAATCATTTTAATAATTACATCAGAAAAAAATTATTACTATTTACTGCACAAAAAGGATTATATTTAGAGAAGGATTATATTTACTGAGAAAAAAGAATTATATTTACTGCACAAAAAGGATTATATTTACTGCATAAAAAAGGATTATATTTACTGAGAAAAAAGGATTACATTTACTGAGAAAAAAGGATTATATTTACTGAGAAAAAAGAATTATATTTACTGAGAAAAAAGGATTACATTTACTGAGAAAAAAGGATTACATTTACTGAGAAAAAAGGATTACATTTACTGAGAAAAAAGGATTATATTTACTGAGAAAAAAGGATTATATTTACTGACAAAAATGGATTTCATTTACTGAGACAAAAAGGATTATATTTACTAAGAAAAAAAGATTATATTTACTGAGAAAAAAGGATTATATTTACTGAGAAAAAAGAATTATATTTACTGAGAAAAAAGGATTACATTTACTGAGAAAAAAGGATTACATTTACTGACAAAAATGGATTTCATTTACTGAGACAAAAAGGATTATATTTACTAAGAAAAAAAGATTATATTTACTGAGAAAAAAGGATTATAGTTACTGAGAAAAAAGGATTATAGTTACTGAGAAAAATAATTATATTTACTGAGAAAAAAGGATTACATTTACTGAGAAAAAAAGATTATATTTACTGACAAAAATGGATTTCATTTACTGAGACAAAAAGGATTATATTTACTGAGAAAAAAGGATTATATTTACATGAGAAAAAAGGATTATATTTACTGAGAAAAAAGGATTATATTTACTGAGAAAAAAAGAATTATATTTAGAGAGGATTATATTTACTGAGAAAAACGGATTATATTTACTGACAAAAACGGATTACATTTACTGACAAAAACAGATTATATTTACTGAGAAAAAAGGATTATATTTTTAGAATACTCTGACACTGCAGCCATTTAAACTGATGTGACCCCCGTAAACATGCATGTAAAAAAACAACTCAAAAATTAATTTTGAAATTTATAAAAGTCAGACAAAAGCAAACAAACTTGTATCCATAAAAATTAGTTTTATAGTTATCGTGATTCTTCTAGTGCTGATTAAATATTAATTCAAATTTCAATCACATAGCTACTGAATTTGAATGATAATTTCTAGTTGGCATATATACTGAAGGCTTCTTCCCTACCCAACAAAAGCTTGGGAGATGCTGAATTGGCAGAGTAAACAAATTTTAATGTATTTGTAAACAGAAGCTATGCATGTAATGAACTGCTCACCATCAGTCCATTCGTGAGAGACAGGGTCAAAGCAACCATACAGCTGACCCATTGTGATGGATTTTGGGTTGATGATGCGGTATTGGGTCTTAAACTCTGGATAGAGATTGGCAATACATAAATCTCCAAGACCAGCAGCTAAAATTTGGTAGGACTGGGTTTTCCCACCAAGAGGTTCACCTACTATCATGAGACCATGGCGCACCAAGATCATCTCATAAACCTACAAGAAGAAATATCATTATTTAGTCATTTCTATTTCAGCTAGACTTCTTTCTCAGTGAGCTCAACCATTTACCATGTGGCCCCTCCAGTAAATTCTTTTCAAATGTGGTTGCAAGTTTATCATAAGCAAAAGATTATACAAAAGAAAACTTGCTGAAATGTGCCACATCAGAGAATGGGTTTACCATCAACTAGGCATATCCCGCAAAATTGGGTTAGTGTTGGAATTCCTGCTGCCACAGCTCTTAATGTTCATTTGGGGCAAACCATATTAAACAATTGGATATAATCTTGGGAAATATACTTCATGATATCAAAAATTAAACAGTGTAAATCTTTAATAATTTTAAAATAACAACTCAGACTTCAATTTGACTCATGGCTGATCTAGAAAGTCCCTAAGGCCTTAATTTTGTATTTTTATTCAATCAATGGCCAAAACCATCTGTGAACTTACAAATGTGTCTCAAGACAATTCCATACTGTCTTCATTTTACTGACTAATTTTAGGGTCCACAATTCATTTGATAAACATCAATTGTAGATAACTGGACTTGGCTCTAACTGGTTTCTGCTATATTACTGACACTGTTATAAAGTAGCCCCCTCATTACAAAGCAACTCAATATACCAAGACTCTTTTTATTACAAGGGTATTCTCATGAATAGTAAAATACTAGTAAACTGAGTGTATAATAAACAGGGTTAAACAGACCAACAGCACAATTCTGTTTATAAAAATTATAGTTTTAAATATAAAAAGGTAAATTTCCAGCAAAATAATTTGACAATAAACCATTCTAAACAAACATAATAAAGAAGTCCTTCAAGATAAAATGCAACGAACTTAAATTGTCAAAAAATAAAACGGCTTAAAACTGCTACAATCTTCTGTAAGGTATATACTTCAAAATGAAAGTAAATATTTTCACTTGTATAAAAGATACCAAAGTATTTTTAAATGTATAAAAGAAAACAAAAAGATTAAAAGAGTAAAGTCCCTAAAATAAAGGATCAATCATCTGTTTTTACATAATCTGTAATCATTAAGAAACTCAAAAGATTTTTTTCTCCAGCAGAACAATAAAATTGGCAATATTTTATAGCTGCAAATTAATTTGTTTCACTTTATGTTTAGCCAATAATCAATCGTCATGAATAGTATTATATAAACAGAGGGAGAATTGTAGCAGAATAGAAATAGATTGGAATAATGAGGTTCTGCTCTGTTTGGTTTTGTATTTGATATAATCCCCAAAAACATATTTAGTATAGAGATAAAAAAGAAAAAGAAAAAAAAATCTTTTTAGACCGAGTTTCCTCCAATCTGAAAGAATTTTTCAAAAGTAACATCAAAGTAACATCAATTGTGATTGGTGAAAAAAAAATCTCAAAATATAAAGCTTATACTGATGAGATTTTTAAAAGTATCTAGGCCATACCCTTTACTGGACATCCCAACGAAAATTATGAATCTTATTGACATCACATTGGTGTAAGGTATCAACTAAGGTAAACCAAGAAAAACAACTCTCAGTATGGTAATAAAGTTTCCAAAAAAGAAACCAAGAACTTTTCAATCAATAAATTAACAATTTATATACTTGCTTATAAGTGGACTCCAACAGCAAACAAAACCGATCCTGATCAGCCATCTTCTAATGTGCTGGCATATCAGAGTCGATGTTGTTTGTTCCACTCATTACTCCCAACAAACTGCATATACCCAGATCTGCCAGAGCAATATGTAATAGCAGATCTGGGTCTGTGCAGTTTGCAGATGGATTTGACTGATAAGTGAGTATACATGGTAGTGTTATACCCTAATGCCCTAATTTCTATTTAAGTTTTTGTTTCAATAAAACAGTTTAATTAATCTTCAATAGATTACCAGGACAGAGCAATATCATTCATTTCCAGTGTCCATCCCCCAAAACTCCAATGAACACAAGGATATAGAACAATGCGCCCTTCCATGTTTCTTAAAAGTGGACTAATAGAGGCAATTGTCTATCCCTGAGATGTGTCCCATGATGTTGTTCAAGCTGAAAAGGTCTTTGAATTAAAAACTGATTATTTATTTTGTGATTTATACCTTTTTTTTTACCATTATATGTTTTCTATGCATGGATACCTGTATTCAGCACAATATAGCCATGCATGATTGTGGTGATGTAACATTAAATCATACATACATACATACATACATACATACATACATACATACATACATACATACATACATACATACATACACCGCTCCGGTGGCCTAGTGGTTAGAGCATTCACCTCGGAAGAGGGAGGTCGCGGGTTTGATCCCCGGCCAAGTCATACCAAAGACTTACAAAAATGGTACTAACAGCTGCCTCGCTTGACGCTCAGCATTAAGAGGTTAGTGTTAGGACTGGTCGGCCTGGTGTCAGGATAATGTGACTGGGTGGGACATCATGCTACATGTCTGCAGCATGATGCCTCAGTGCTAGACATCACTATAAACTGCCTCACAGCAGACATCATAGCGATATGACTGAAAAATTGTTAAAGCTACGTTAAAAATCCTAATCAAACAAACAAACAAACAAACATACATACATACATATATTTCTAAATTTAACATCTGACATACAAATCAGTAGCTTTGGATTCAAACATATATCTAGTAACTAAGGCCCATCCAAGAAGTAGACGTGTACGATATTGAATTCAAATTAAAAAATGAGTGATTTGCATCAGTTATTACCACAAAATTACATATAAAAACTTGACTCATTAAATTCATGAAATTACATGCTTCCAAACACTGAATAAAGTAAAATACCTGGATAATCTTTTCCAGAAACCATGGGACAGGCTGCAGGTGTTTCTTGGCAATATTGTCTTTCATGGCTTCCATGAAGACTCCGTAATCTGGCTTGGGACATGCAACTCCAGGAAACAGATCAGAGATGATACCCTCAAAGAGTGGCACATCCTGAAAATTAGCCAGTATACAAAATGTCAACCAAAGCTTAGCAGATGTTTCTGAACTCACAAATCCTTCAGGTATACATTAATGTATGCATTGATTAACAGTATTTTCTCTAGATATTTCTATTATTAGCTCACTGTTCTCACTAGGTAATTAATCCCTGAATACCTCCTTTTCCCCCATTGTAAAGATGGAATAAATTATTTGAACTATATCAAAAATCAATATTGAGACAATATATTTGTACTAAAGAATAATATCATTTCTTCTCAATATAATTTATATATATACTGAATAGTTTTTTAATGAGTTTTCTTGGGAGGGGGAATCAAATAATGACACAAGCTAAAAACATTCATACAAAATTTTTGTCTCTAAACATAGCACATGAGTATTTTGTCAATGTATCTTTAATTGTGCAGTTCCAAGTTATAGGATATAAGTAAAATTGTACTGTACATTGTTCGCACAAGAGACCTACTCCCCATTTTCATGAGAGAAAGTTATTAAATGCGGCTTTGTTCACCAATAAGCTTTTGGATACTTCCTGATTGTTGCCACCTGTCTGCTAACAGGCAGACCATAAAGAAAGAAATGAATGAAACACTGCACAGCCATTTCTGTAACTGTCAGGAAAAAAATGATTACCATAGAAAAGGGCAAGCAGCATACAAGTGTAACAATGACTGATTGTGGCTGGACAGAGAAATGTATTAAGAAATTAACCTAGGCTATTAACTAGCATGTACACAGTATACATGTAATCATATACTCATTATTCCCACTATAAAAACAGTCATATAGACAACTTTCTTTTGCATACCAGGACCCAGCAACGTGGAATGAATTGCCCACTGAAATTAAAGACAAAGACACAGTGATCCATTTCAAGAGTGCTCTTAAAACTCACCTTTTTCGACTGCAAGATCAAACTTAAAGACCTAATAATGTTTCCTACCTTAAATATTTTCAGCATTTTTATGTTTTCTAATTTCATAGTTTTTTTTTTTGTTTATTGTTTTATGTAGTCATATCATTATAGATGTTGTACAGCACTTAGAGCTTCGAAATATAAGGCGCTATACAAAGTCCGCATTATTATTATTATTATTAGTATTATTATTATTATTATTATTATTATTATTATTATTATTATATAACCTGGACTATTAACTAGTATCTTATCAGTATACATGTAATATATTACCTGGGCTAAGAATTTGGGGAGATTGACATCCATGATTGCTTTCAATAGTAACACTGGTTCTTCCTCTTGTTGGAATTTCAACTTCAAATTTCCTGCAGCTGTCAGAACTGACTTAACGGCCCGCATACCATAGTCATAGTGATGTTGTGAGGATAACTGTTCTGAGCACAGACGATATGTGGCTACAATCTTACCAGATAAGCTAAAATGTAAAATATTTTAACATTTAGCCAACACCATACAATTAATTTATACAAATGAAAAATTTACTAACTTGACAAAAAGTGAATAAATAAGAATTGTTCTATGTGGAGCTTAAAATTTGTGTCAACCATGGGAAAACAACACTTATTTAAACTATCATTCTCAAGACAATTCTCAGTTCAGAAGGAGAAGCCAAACAAAACTGAGAATAAATTCCTTAACAAGAGACCCAAGTGGCCTTTAGATTGCTCACGTAGCTGACATCTGCTTAACAGTCAAATGAAAGAGCAATTGGCCATGAATTCTGGGTCAGAAGGATGCTTTCTGATTAAATTTCTTACAATGTTGTTGATTTTAAATGTTATCAAATAAAAATATTTCAAGGGTTCTCTAGTTTTTATAATTTCATCCATATTTGATGCTCATCAGCATTGTTTGCCCACTATCAAAAGCCGTTTCTACTTGTAGTAAAAGTGGTCATCCTTCATGGCAGATTTGAACCATTTGTACAAACTTTCAAGCCATTCATACCAGGATTCTTTATGTCAGTTTGTTCAAAATTCTGTATAGTATATTTTGAAAAAGAGTCATTTTAAGACTTTTTAAATATTTTAAGCTAAAAATTGTCAATCTGTAAAGGCAAATCGGGATCATCTGTACAAATCTGAGAGCCATTAGCCTTTTTCGTCAGATTGTTTTCTTTCAAATTCGGTCAAACTCTGTCTAGCAGTTTCTGAGAAGAAATCCTTTAAAATTGTTTCAAATTTTGTTATTAGTGGTCATAATTGATGGCAAACTTGCAATATCTGTACAAACCTGAAGGTCATTATTCCATGATGCTTTGTCTCAAATTTAATCAAATTCTGCTGAGTAGTTTTTAAGAAGATGTCAGTGAATGACTTTTAAAAGAAAGACTATATTTGATTGCTGGAAAATGATGACTGATGGGCTATGATGGCATTCCCTCTCATCTGTTTGTGTGGTCTAGTCTCCACTGGCCCCTGAATGGGTTTGTTTGTAACTCACCTGACAATTGGAATATCTATCGTATGACCAAAATTGCAGCTCTACCAGCAGCTATGGCTATAAAACCCTCACAAACAAGATACAGTGATTAGTCTGATTATAAATATGGCTTCAAAAGTGGTAACAAGCATGATACATGATAAATAATGCACAATGGATGCAGGACCATACCAGCAGTTCCCATGGCATTATGGTCGAGAAAACTAAAAATTTATAACCCTCTACACCACGATACCTTCTGTCAAATTCTGATAAGCAGTCTTTTCAAAGTTGTTATTTAAAAGTGTTTCTATTTTATTATTAGTGATAACATCTTACTAGGGATCAGCATCACTTGTTCAAAATTAAAATTCATTAATGTAAGGATGCATTCCTGTGATTCAGTAAAATTATATTGTGCAGTTTTTGAAAAATGATTTAAAGTTTATGCCATAAAGCATTCTGTCACATATGGTCATTTATTTATATTGATTTTTGAGTAGTTGCTGTTTTAAAATTTTACTAATAGTATCAATATTAAATGAAAGATCAGCATCCAGGGAACAAAACTGAAAGGCCCTAATGCCAGAATGCTCCCTGTAAATTCATATGCAAATTGGTCAAGTGCAATTTTATAAGAAGTTGTAAAAAGCCACTGTGAATGGACAACGCACAAAACACAATGAACAATCCACAACTAATAAACGACATAAAATGAGTTTGGCCTTATGACCAGTTGATTTAAAACAAGATTTTGATGAAAATTTCTACATGCAAAGGGAAAGTCTACAGATACTAAGCACAAATACTGATGCACATTTTACTTTATAATAAATAATTGCTCTTCTTGTAAACTGGAGAAATTAAAAGTTTCTGCTGAGTATCATCAAAAAAGTAAAACATTTCTGAGTAGATAAGTAATATGTTCTTTGACACTTACTGTATACAATAAAATAATTTCTTATAGGTCCACATCCAAAACTGATATTTCTCATTAGTTTCAGTCAATCACAGGTCATAATTCTTTTATATGGCAAGTTCTGTATACTTAAGAATGAAGGTAATAAGCAGAAAATGGCTACCATATACTCCTAGATGTAAACAATGCAGAGTCAGATCTGTTCAGGCATAATGATCCCATTCACTAATTGGATGAACAGTACTGACCAGACATAATGTGCTGATAGGTCTCAATCTACATTGCTTATAATGAGTACAGTATGTTCTCATGAAGTTAAAAAAAACTCAGATGTTGTTACCTTCTGGCATCCACGAACCCCATGGAATACAAGCTGATCTCTCCAATCATACCATAGTCTGGCACCATCATGGCCACAGTTCTGAACAGCACCTGCAAATGACACAAATGATATAAAAACACTAGTGAAATATCATGACATTACTAAAGACGTTGTGCAACATTATGTTGTCACGATGGTGTAAGTCTAATATCTAAAGCAACTTTTTACTGTTAATTTACCATAGAACATCAGTTTGTTGTATTATCAAGAGAATCTTGCCTCCATCCTCATCTCAAATGAAAATATGTCAAACTGGTTAAATAATTTAAATCTTTTGCAAGAAAATGCTCAAACGCTTCTTTAAATTATTCAAAATGTTTCATAAATTTCTCTATAAAATAATGCACAATATATGTAATTATCTTTTTGATGAAAAAATTACTTTTGCTGTGATCAATTACCCTGTCAGTTCAATATTATCTGGTGAAAAAAAAATTACCTGTCCTAAATGGAACAAATCAACTATTATGGATGAGCAGTAATTGATTTCCCTCTAAAGCAGTTAAAAAAGTTAATATTTTAACTTCAAGTTGTCAGGCAGTTAAAAAGGTAAATATTTTACCTTCAAGTTGTCAGGCAGCTCCTGCCTGCCGGCATAACCTGGATTCATGGTGATAAAGATAGTGCAGGTTGGGTTCAAGGCCAACTCAGTACCCTCAAAGATGAAGCGTTTAAGGCCAGCGGCCACAGCTCGCTGGATGCTGGCAATCTGCTGGGCCACCACAGACAGCACTTCCAACTCAATGCGATTAAACTCATCAAAACAAGCCCATGCACCAGCCTGTGCCAGACCTTTGAAGAATTTTCCCATAGCTTTGTAGTCCAGACCATCAGAACAGTTGAACACCACACACTATAAAAAATATTTAAAAATTATTTTTAAAAGTCATAAATACATGGATCTTATGACTATTTCATAGTAAATATGTTCATATATTGCCCTTCAAATTGCAAAATTTCCTAAAGTTGATAGTAAAAAAGTGAATCTGACTAATATTTTAATCTGCCTTATTAAAGAATATTGTACATACACACCTGTAAGCTGGATCCAACTGCAAACAGAACAGACCCAAACCTGCAGTCAATATGTCAGCTGATCTAGGTCTATGCAGTTTGTTAAGACTAATCAGTAGAACAAACAAAATAGACCCCAACCTGCTAGCACATGCGATGTGTTGTTTGCAGTTTTAATCCATCTTCTAAGTAAGTATGTATGGTAAATGTACTGCTAGATATATGCTATGTCAAAAGCTTACATTTATCAATCCTTACAATGAGTTCAACCGAAAAACTGAGTTCGGCTTTTAAATCTGCTTTGGCTGTTTAATTATCTTTAATAAACAGTTATTGCTCATCAATATCTCAAAGCTAGACAGACTATAAAAGAGTGAACTCTCTGGTAGAAACAAGATGTATTGAATAAAGAAAAGACCACAAGAAAAATCTGCATGTAAAGAACCAATAAATGAAAAAAAAAGTAAAAAGCAAACTTTTGTGTAAATTATGTTTATTCAAGAATACTTACCCACTATAATTATTGTGAGGTATGCCTGAATACCTCTATAATCCAGAAACTGAAGAAAAATGCACAAGCATGCTACTTCTATCATTGGCCTCCTTCCCTATAAGATGAATAGACCATTGTCCTGATATGACAGCAGAACAACTGACAGTTACATAACCAATGATCATAGCACTCAGATAAGGAGAAAAGAATGACTCTTAAGAATTGAGCAACAAAACCTTGATAAATTCAGTAAAAAACACCAACTACACCAGTGAGAAGGTTGTGCTGAACACAAAAGGTCTGGTGTTCATCTGGTCCACAGTTACTGGAGCAACCAGACCCAATTCTTGATGCTAAATCCCAAAAAAAAGAAACTCAATGAAAGTTGACGACTGTGCATGCCAGCCATGGGTTTTTGTTATATCTCAAATCCAAACAATGCATTATAAGGTGACAATCACAAAGATTGCCTAATTCCTCATGGGGAATATTTAATCAAGGGGAATATTTAAAATCATGGGGAATATTTAATCCTGGGATAATCTGAATATGCTGAGTATATTACCAGCTTCAAAAAAACAATACCATAGCTTGAGAGGTATATCCTATTTTCATGCCTTAATGGGGAGAAGAAAAAATCATTTTGGGACCCACAGCCCTTCTTCAATATTTGCAATAAAGCATAAGTGTAGGGACAAAAACTTACATAGCTGTTCCATCTCTATGTGTTGATGATAGAGGAGAAAGATTTGATAACCATCTATTGATTCTCTGAAGATGAAACTGGTTATCTTCCTGCACAGATTCTCTTGCCAAGAATGACATGTGTTCATTATAGTTTTCATTTATAAAGGTTAATAAGAATGACTTTGTTTCTATGGGCTCCAGTTGCCACATGCCATTGTCAAGGGAGGTAATTGGTATGTATATCAACTGGTCATAATGGTTTCCATACAAATTTTATGCATCTGGTTCATATTAAATTACCTTGGAGACTTTAAAGTATGTTGCCATCTGAAGCGTTATTGCATAAGAGTATAATGTTGTTGAATTGCCCTCTGTCTCCAAATAACACTCCCTTGTGACAGAGACTGTTGGGGATGAAGAGGTGGGGATGAGGGAAGAAGAACTCAAGGGGCACTGCATGCAATGGCTACAATTTTGTTTTTTCATCTATGTGGTACACAGACATGAAAGACAAAATTTTCAACTTTTTTTGAAAACTGAGAGTTGAGACATGGTGAAGTTTGTATGTTATTGTGGATGGGAAACATACTTGAAAGAGAAATATGAATACATACAGAGTGGAACAACAAGATTGAGAAGTGGTGATACAAAGACAATCAACAAAATAGACACTTCATGGATGAGATTGTAAAGAGGGGAGGGGGAGATAAACATACAAGGACCAATTGAAATATTTCTCACTTCTAGAGAGGCTTCAAAGCAATTTTCTATGAATACTATCATCACAACAATTCTGCAGAATGTATTGTCTCATCTGATTGATCCTGCCTGATCCAAACCCAAAAGAAAATTCACCAAAGCAAGTAAAGTAGGTCACTTTGACTTACCTTTTAAGGGCACTGAACAACGGTCTTCAAAAAGAATAGACTTGATATTTAGTTAGAAGACTGTACTTGCAACTGTGTCAGAGAAAAGCATTGACAAAAATGACAACAAAAGAGCTGTCATAAAATAGTAACAGTCTTGCCTATGTTCAAAACTACAAAAAGATATAAATAAACCTGTTTGGCAACAGCCTTTGCTAGATCTTTGCAGGTCTCTGTTTTTCCTGTTCCTGCAGGTCCCTCAGGGGCTCCACCCAGGTTAAGTTTCAAAGCTCCCATCAGTGTCCTGAAAAGCAATAAAAACATTAAATGCAAATGAAAGGTGTAAATATTGTTTTTAATGGCTATAATTATACACATTTCACATCATACAAGTGGGACTAATTTTAATGAAACATTTCTCTTCTCACTTCCTGGTCCAAATGTTCCATAGTAAACTTGCATCACAACAGATAACATTAATGGGTGAGTTCCATTTGACTGTTATAATTTGAATATTTGACCCAATCAATTGATTTTCAGCTATAAAAAAAACATGTAATATCAAATTAAAAAGAAAACTTTCAAAGAGTGATTTATGACCAAGGGATAAAAACTCTCTTGCAAACATATCTTAAAATAAGCTAAATTCTCTACATATAAATAATTACTCAATTTTGAACTTCTTGTATGAGCAGTTGTCAATTTCTATAGAGTTTAGCAGTAGAGATTAAAAACAGGTATGATTCAGACTTATGGAACATACATAATGGAAATGGAAAAAATGCTTGCTTTAGAGTTCTGTGATCCAGGGTTCACTCCTAAACATTGGCAACTGAACCCATTAATGGTTGTCTAATTCTGCAGTTTTTGAAAGTTCTCCTACCACATTTTCAGCATGTTTTCAGATGGCACAAAAAATTACTTTTTTGTCACCCAAAGATATTAAATCCCTTAATTTGGTATCTAAAACAAACAGAAGATAAATTTGACCCCCACCCCACCCCACAAGGCTAATGATAGGATAATGAATGAAAAACAGGCATTACTTGCCTATTTTTGTCTATTCAACACATGTTCATCCACCATAAAATGCAGATATATTATGTGTATATTCCAAAAGAACTGCCATACTAGTAATCTCTCAATCCACTGTTTACCCTCTACAAACCAGGTATCATTAAAATTTATGTTACAACTTACAAAAGCATGCAAGCTTTATTTCTGTGTAAAAAAGACACGAAAACAAACTAAGAAAAATGATTCTGGAATTATGATTCTGAACAATGACAGAAACATTTTGGTATCAAGAGTTCAAATCATTGTACAGTGACTATAGCACACTCCATTATTCTGATATAACATGGTCATGATGTGGATCCATTAATCTCATACACAAAGAAAAAAATCTTTCTTAAAAGTATGAAGAAAAAAATGTTAAATATTTATCATTTTGGGGAAGAAATAACATATGAATAATACAAGTCGATCATAGCATGGCTATAGAACTTTTTTTAATGTATTTTTCTCATACATGAGTAAAGTTTTTCTTTTTAAAAATACAAAAATTCTGCCACAAATCTGTATTGGCGACAGTGTTGGCTGTTTAAACTTGTATATACAACAATTGGTTTGGAGTAAAGAAATTCAGAGGCCACACAAAAGGAGACCACAAACTTGATATAAAATGCAATGAAATTTATCTATTGTTACATGAACAAATCTTTGTTCATACTGACAAACCATCATAACAATGCACTGTTATATCATAATCTGCTGATGTTGACATCTAGCATGAGTATTGTATGTTGTGAGATATCCGCTTTTTTTGCTGTTGACATTTCTGGTAGCAGAGATCAACCAGATGAGGTATTATATCGTAATCTATTTTTCAATGGATGTTTGGCCGCTTGCAAGTAATTAATACATTTACGTAGACTGACCTTTGTATGACATTTATTTTTTAAAATGATGGAGCAAATCTTCTTAGAATATTTTTAAGTTTTAGAAAAAAATATGGTTGAAATGACAAGGTTTTTAAAATATTATTCACACACACACACACACACACACACACACACACACACACACACACACACACACACACAAAATGGTGTCCAAGAATATGATGTAAATACAGTATTTCCACCACTTTAATGATATCCCTCTGGTGCCCCAGTGGTTAGGGTGTCTGACACAGATACACGAGGTCATGGGTTCAAACCCCAGCTGAGACATACCAATGACTTTCAGGATAATGTGACTTGGTGAGCCATTATGTTACATGTCTATGGCATGGTGCCTTAATGCTTGGTATCACTATAAAATGCCACTGTAGATATAGTGATATGACTGAATTTTTTTTAAAACCTATATTACACACACACACACACACACACAATTTAATGACCATCTTTAAACTCTACCAAGAGCCATCTTTAAGCTTGATCAAGGGACTCAAAACCAAACTTACAAAAAAACTTGAGTATCCTGGCACTAGTATTTAAATAAATATTTTTGTTATAAATTTTACCAAAATTCCCATCATTGATTTTCTTACCTGTAACACCTGTCTGTCAAAGGTGTGATGACAAGACGTGGTGTGTTCCCAAGATACTCATACCCATATTTGATTTCTGTAGTTATCATGCGCACAAGGACATCATTCTCCCAGTTATAGCGAAGCTGTGCCAGCCAGTCAAATTCCAATGCACTGCTGACTTTACTGCTCACCAAACCGACTACCGTATCACGAGCTGTAATAACAAAAAAAGATACATTTTACCAAATAATGCAAAATTTATTATCTTTTTCAAAAGACTACTTCGATACATTCATTGCACTTTCAGAAGGTAGTACTATCCAGTCTGACAAATTTCCTTTTCCCTATTCAATAACTGCTAAAGATAGTGTACTTTAGACTAATTCTGGCTTTTATTTTAAGTACAGGGGAGCAGTCATTTTAGTTAGCTGTGTGCTTAGATCATTTACAATTACCACAAGCACAATATCCAAAGAAATTTCATCCACTGTACATGAAAGTAACATAGAGTTATACCAACATTTTCTCCAATGTGCATGGCTCAAAGGTTACGAACTTTATTAAACACCTTCCACTCTTGCAGAAGTTCATAATATCTGTAGAGCACCAACTTTAGCCCATTAAAATTTAAGATGGTTTTAGTGTTTGTGGGCCAAAAACTCAGCTTTATGAAATCAAAAGGCACCATTTTGAAGGTGCTAAAAATGATGATTACTACAAGACTACATTTCTGTTTTAAAGTTAATGTTTTATTGTGTTTATTTACCCATTAGCACATTCACCCACAGGCATTATGGATTAATTTTCTTATCATTTTAATCTGAACTCAAAATTCATCACACACTAATATTATAGACACAAAACTTTCACAATAACGCTACTTAAAGTCAATTCTGGTCAATGTATGTACACCACTCCCTCGATAACTCGCACACATTGGGGTCCAAAAAAGATCGGCCGCACTATAAGTGAGGCACAAGTTATCAAGAGACCTATAATAATAAAAGGATCGATACAAAGGCAAAAGAGTGGGTGGGTGGCAGATTTTATATTGTTGAAAACTCACTTTATAATCATGATGTGATTAACTGTGAATAAATATCTATTCATAATGGTGTAGTTTATTTTTTCCTCATAAAGTAACATTAATTTCAGGATAAATTACCGCATATTGAAGAGTTAATCGAAAACATTATTCCACATGGTTTCCGTTCGCTTAACCTGTGTACCGCTACACAATTTGTGTATTATGTCACTAAGTTTTGTGCTGAATTGGATACATTTTATTTTTATAGTATGATCCAAATTAGACATATTTGTTTAATACAAAAGATCAACTCTCTTTTCGAGAATGTCAATCAATCGATTGATGGATATATTTGATTGTGGTAGAAGTAAAATGAAAAACAAAAAACAAGGGTTAATCATTACCAACATGAATTTAGTGTGTCTACAAATTGAAAATAATGTAAATTAGAGAACGATAATAAAAATGCCGGTTGTGATATGCTTGACAAATGACTTTTGAAAAAAACTGTGAAATTTTTGTGTTATTCCCTGATTTCGCTGCCGCCGAGCAAAATCATCCCTTGCTTGATTAGATGCATAAAACATAAGTGATAAAACAACACAGGTATTTTTTTAATGGATTATTTTAGTGCAGCAAACACTTCACCAATTTGTTGATCAAAACAAAGCCAGCAGGTAAGTGACTACTCACGGGTTTCAATGTGACAGTTGATTAACTCTTTTAATGTTTTCAAAGAATATGTTGCAATTGAAATGTTTACATAGAAACAGAAATTAAGGATTAAAATGTGGTTTTCACACAGCAAGATATTTAATTGCTGTTTATTTCATTATCTGTTGCCACCTGTTAGCATTTACCTGACGTTTTCATTGAATGCTATTTCATCAAACTGTTTATTTACAGTGTATTGATGACTATTTATCAACAAATAAACCCTAACATAATACATGTATGTGATATCTTATTTAGAATTTGCAAATTTCACAATATGAAATCGATCTTTATGGGCATTTAATCACCATTTTTGATGATAAAATGAGAAATGTATAAAGGTTTAATTTACTAATTCTTATCATAATTTTTTCACGTTCAGCATATTTTGAAAGATTTTGAATGTATTTGGGATCCACGCCAGACACCGTGTTATAAGCGGGTTCACGAGTTATCAGGGCGCAAGTTATCGAGGGAGCAGTGTACTTTGAATTCTAAACCCCTGCTCTAAACTATAGAACAGGTAATGAAAAACGACATAGAAATGTATAATGAATGATGAAGATAGACCAATAAAGTGTGAATTTGAGAAATAAAGAGAAATATAATTGGAGTATGCTTTCCTATGAGAGAAAACTCCTTAAATGGCTTCAAACAAAAGATACAAGTTGAAAAATGTGAAATCTCTAAAAGTGATTGTTATTTGGATTTTTATCGTAGCGTTAAAAACATTTTGGGCATATTGCTATGATGTCTGCCATGTGGCAGTTTATAGTGATGTCTAGCACTGCAGCATCATGCCGCAGACATGTAGCATGATGCTCCACCCAGTCACATTATCCTGACATCAGACCAACGAGTCCAAACACTAACCTCTTAATGCGCCAAGTAAGGCAACTGTTAGAATCATTTTTGTTTTTGTAAATCTTTGGTATGACTCGGCTGAGGGATCAAACCCATGACCTTCTGAATCCGAGTCAGAAGTTCTAACCACTAGGCCACTGGAGCAGTAAAATCTTACAAAGAATGAACTTCCTAGTACAAGTGGAAGTAGTAAGCACCAATTTTTCAATCCAAGGGAGATCACTCTTGTCTAACCCCCACCGATAGAAGCAGGCATCCTTTAACTTAATTTATATTGCTAAACAAAAAAATTGCTCTGGTGGGGGGAGTGGGGATTCGGGGGGGAGTGGGGTTTCAGGGTGGGTGGGGTGTAGTGGTCATGCTCCTGATTTATTACGATTTCGCAATTTAATTGCTTCACTCTTTGTTTTAAAGAATACAAATATTTCCTATTGTACAATTTTATCACTACAGTCAAATTCTTAAGAAACTCACCTTTGCAGGGTGAGAAAATTGGCCTCTGAAAAATTGATGCTTCATTACTACTATAATTTAGTTTAGTGGACACAAACAAGTGGCTGTTACAAACAGGTAAATGCTTAATAAAGGTAACAAGAAGATTTTTGATTGTACAGAGTCATGTTTCATCCTTTATAATATCTCTGCTTTTCAGAAAATCCCAATGTCTTTTATATGATAAGCTGGATTGTGTAAAATCCCAATGTCTTTTATATGATAAGCTGGATAGTGTAAAATCCCAATGTCTTTTATATGATAAGCTGGATTGTGTAAAATCCCAATGTCTTTTATATGATAAGCTGGATAGTGTAAAATCCCAATGTCTTTTATATGATAAGCTGGATTGTGTAAAATCCCAATGGCTTTTATATGATAAGCTGGATTGTGTAAAATCCCAATGTCTTTTATATGATAAGCTAGATTGTGTAAAATCCCAATGTCTTTTATATGATAAGCTGGATTGTGTAAAATCTCAATCTGTGATGAAATTTTGTGAAATTTAGCAAAATTAAAGATCCAATGACTCCAATCTACTCACCATGTACATCCAATACAGTTAAGGCCCCCAAAGTGACTCTGTGACCACTCTCCAGTTTGCCTCGTACAAGCTCTACTAAACCATCTATCTGGGAATTGAGCTGCTTAAGATATTTCTGAAAAACAAATAACTCGAAACTGAAATAGAGAAACATGCCTTTGCAAATATTACTGTCTAAAAGATAAAGGTCATACAAAAAAAATTTTAAGTTCCTAATTTCTAATGTTACTTTTAAGATAAAAAGTATATTGGTGTTTCTGTCCAAAAAAGACAAAAGTGTGTTTTCCTTTGTAGTCTTAATACATAGGTTTCATAGAATTTTAAGTAATAAAATAAAGCATCCAAAGAGTTTTTGAAAATCTAACAAGACTAAAAAATGTTGTCATCAACATTGTTACCATTTCAGTTCATGATCTGTACATGATGCATATTGTAGATTCATCACTCACACAAATTTTATCAAATTTTAAATTCAAATGCACCAAACTCATAAAAACTAAATCATTATGAACTCCAATATTCGCCATAGGAAGGATATGGAAAACGGCATTATATACCTACCCCGTGTTTAATAAAGGATATGGTAAATGGCATTATATACCTACCCGGTGTTTAATAAAGGATATGGTAAATGGCATTACATACCAACCCTGTGTTTAATAAAGGATATGATAAATGGCATTACATACCTACCCCATGTTTAAAAAAGGATATGGTAAATGGCATTACATACCTACCCCATGTTTAATAAAGGATATGGTAAATGGCATTATATACCTACCCCATGTTTAATAGTCCTCTATGTTGATAACTGAAATTTTGCTCAGAGATTTTGTTTCTTTTAGTCAGTGACCTTGGCCTTTGACTTTTGACCCCAAAATTATTAGGCTTCTTCCTCACTCCTAGTGCAAGCCAACAACAAATTTTTTAAACTAAAGATGGCACGGAACTTGAATTATTCTGCAGAACAATATTTCTTCTTTCAGCTACAGTGATCTTGACCACTGGATCCTTAACTCAGTCAGATTCTTGACCATTGAATCCTTACCTCAGTCCGGTTCTTCCTGACCCCTAGTGCAAGCTATCTATAAAGTTTGGTAATTACATATTGTTGAGAACTCAATCTATTGTGCAGACACCATTAGCCTTCTTTCAGTCACAAACCACCATGACCTTCAACCTTTAGATCCAAAATTTGATAAGACTTTCTCACTTCTAGTACAAGATATTAACAAAGTTTTCTAACTACAAATGGCAGAAAACTCTGGATATTGTTTATTTCAGTCACAGTGATCATGACTTTTCACAATTTGATCCAAAATCAATAGGGTTCTTCCTTGACCCAAGTACAACCTGTCCACAAAGTTTGATAACCACAGATGATGAGAACTTCACTTATTATATAGAAAGCATTTTCCTTCTTAAAGTCATGGTGACCTTGACCTTTGACCTTTAAGCCTGAAATCAACAGGGTTCTTTCTTCTTTAGCCAAATGCAAGCCATCAGCAAAGTTATTAATGGATGGATGGATACATAGCAGTATAGGCAAGATCATAATGAATGTTTTGCCTTATAGCAGGTATATAAAAAAAAAAACTACAAATATGTAACGTAACCCTATATGGAAATCTGTATTATAAACTATTTCTTATACTAGGATATGATGGACCCAAGAATAAATTTCATGTATACATACCGCAAGCCCATCAGGCTTTTGCATAGCAGCTTCTACTTCTACTGTCCAGTAGATGGAGCTGACACACAAAACAACTTGTCCAGGCCATTCCAGCACCCAACGGTTTCGTGGTGTGTTTGGATATGTGGCATTAGAATCCATTATCACCTTCCGCAAGCTACTGATCATAACCTCTTCAACCTGTAGCAACCATTTCTCCACCATACCCTGAAAGACGTTTGATATTTGTTTTGTTGAAAACATACATACAACTTGCAACCTGCTTTCTGAACTGGAATTGTCTGCAACATTTAAAATCTCTAATTTATTTATTTTATACTTTGTATTTAAAATGACAAAGTCATACTGCGAGACTAAAAATTAACTACCTGATATCCATGCTAGCATACTAGAGATAATTTCATATTCTCAAACACAAAAATAAATTTCAAGAAGATGGAAAACTTATTATTGATAAAGATTACATATTAATTATAAGGTATTTTCATTTTAAATAGAGACTGTTTAGCCAGCAGACATTTTTTTTCATCATAAGATATGTTTCTAATGACTCATAATGCTGTCTTATTTTTAGTAAAGGCTGTGAAACCTGCTTTAAAGGACATTTTCCATTCGAATGATACTGGTTTTATTTGAGACCTCCATATGAAGGATATTGTTTTTAATGGAAACCACCATATGAAGGATACCTGCTTTAGAGGACATCTTCATATCGAATATGACTGCTAAAGAAGATACCTCTAAATGAAGGATGACTGCTTTAGAAGATGCCTTCAAACGAAGGATACATGCCTTAGAGGTAATCTCCATATAAAGAATGCTGGGTTCAGAAGGCAAATATATATGAAAGATACCTCCTTTTGAGTTAAATGAATAAATGATGCAATTTGGCATGTCTACGTGTCATCATTAATAAGCGAGTCACAAAAAAGGAGTATAGTCCATTACAATAAAAATTTCCAAACTAACAATTCTAACAAAACCTAAATCATTTCTCTTCCAATTATCTTACATTAAAAACATTATTTAAATATACTTATGTTCCCTGACAAGTCTCAAAAATCAGTTGTACCATTGCTAAAATATTCATATTACCTTTGCTTTGGCTGGGAAGATTTTAGTGTTGAAGGGAACAGTTTCATTCTCAGCTGAGATCATTCCCAGAATCTCTTGCTGTTCATTAAACTCTAAGCGACTGATTCCCTCAAAACACTTCTTCAAGTGAGGCTGTACTCTCATCGGGTCCTTTGTCTCTGATAAAATCTCCAGTAATTCATCATTGGACAAGAAGAAGAATCTGTTGTGGAAAATATAAGAAACTTTATGCAACAACAAAAAAAGTCTTGAGAAGAAGAAAAAACAAAATCACACTAGTATTTTTCCTAGCCTTGACCTTGATGCAGGCAGCATGGCCAATGTGTGTGGCACACTGACTGTTCATGAAATATAAATGGTTCAAGTTTAATTAACATGATCAGTATTTCAAATAGTACATTCAATGATTCAAGTCTTGAGTTAATTTCCCTTGCTATAACCTTCACCCTGAAGCAGAAGACATGGCTATGGCTATGACATGCAACACACTACATGATATATAAATATATAAATTGCTACAGGTTCATTAAAATATTAAAGTGGTAATTTGTTTTAATGAAGACAAGGTTATAAGTCTGAAAATTATATTTTTCCTTGCCATAATATTATTACCATTTATGTAGGGTGCATGGCTATGGATTGAAATTTATGTAGGGTTTGTGGCTATGATATGACAGATAATTATTGACATTTATGTACGGTGTGTGGCTATAATATGACAAATAATTATTGACTAATATTTCATTAAAATATTGTTAGTGATTTAAGTCAAAAAGTTAAATATTCTTTTGCTCTGACATTGACATTGAGGTATGGGATATAACTATGGTATGTGACACACCATCTATATATGATACATTTGCTCTGACACTGGCTGTGAGATAGAGGCATGACTATGGTATGTGACACACCATCTATATATGATACATTTGCTCTGACACTGGCTGTGAGATAGAAGCATGAGTATGGTATGTGACACACCATCTATATATGACACATTTGCTCTGACACTGGCTGTGAGATAGGGCATGACTATGGTAGTTGACACATCATCTATATATGACACATTTGCTCTGACACTGGCTGTGAGATAGGGCATGACTATGGTATGTGACACACCATCTATATATGACACATTTGCTCTGACACTGGCTGTGAGATAGGGCATGACTATGGTATGTGACACACCATCTATATATGACACATTTGCTCTGACACTGGCTGTGAGATAGGGGCATGACTATGGTAGGTGACACACCATCTATATATGACACATTTGCTCTGACACTGGCTGTGAGATAGGGGCATGACTATGGTATGTGACACACCATCTATATATGACACATTTGCTCTGACATTGGCTGTGAGATAGGGGCATGACTATGGTACGTGACACACCATCTATATATGACACATTTGCTCTGACACTGGCTGTGAGATAGGGGCATGACTATGGTATGTGACACACCATCTATATATGACACATTTGCTCTGACACTGGCTGTGAGATAGGGGCATGACTATGGTATGTGACACACCATCTATATATGACACATTTGCTCTGACACTGGCTGTGAGATAGGGGCATGACTATGGTATGTGACACACCATCTATATATGACACATTTTCTCTCACATTGGCTGTGAGATGGGGGCATGACTATGGTATGTGACACACCATCTATATATGACACATTTGCTCTCACATTGGCTGTGATGTAGGGGGCATGACTATGGTATGTGACACACAGTCTATATATGATACATGACCAACAATATATAACATTTTATTAAATATCCTCCAAGTTACATTTTTCATTATCATGACTATAACCCTAATACACATCACAGGAAGAAGGAAGTCCACTCCAAATTTCATCAACATGAATAAAATTCCTGCTTCATATCTATAACTTAAAATTTGTTCAGATGAATCTTAATGATCGTTTGTACTAAAAGGAAACATGAGAATAAATCCTATTGGCTGCAATGACAAAGTTTAAGAATTTAAGAAAATATTTTACTTCTAGTGGTCAAATCTAGTGCATAGTATTATTAAGATTTTATATTGGCTACATTTGATCTCCTACAGCATTAACAGATTTCAAAGAATTTTCTTTAGCTCACTCCATAATATCATGTAAACAATCTTCAAGGACCATACCCACAACAGATATGTTCTTTTTTTTTCAAACAGGGAATTATATTTTTCTCTTAAAAAAGTAATGTGCAGTATTTTCCCTGTAATTCACAACAGAATGTAGTAATTCAATCTCTACAGCTTTTAAGGGTCAGGCAAATTTAGCGTTTTCCTTTACCATCATTTGTGCATTAGAGATCCCCAAGGTTTTAATTTGAGCCCCCAGTTATGGCAACAATTTTATAGTGTTTTACTCAATCTGACACTAAGGGGATTTTTCAATTCCAATCTGGTACCACTAGGGGAATAAAACACCAGTCTTTTATCCAACCACTGCTGGGAAAGTATCCAGTTATGATAAACCTGATACTAAATAATCAACCACTGCTGGGAAAGTATTGTTACGTGCTTAGGCTCGAATAAACAGTAACATAGAAAGAGTGAGAATAACAAGCTTGTAAAAACTTAAACAATTTATTGAGCACAAATATTTCCCAGAAAAGAAAAATAAACTTACAGTTTTAAGAATTAATTCCAAAATTAATCCAAAAATAATTTAAAATATTATCCACTAGAGAAATTGCAAAAGTCCTGGTAATAAAATGTCCAAATAATTCCAAGTTCGAATCCCAGCGAAGTATCCAAGATGGAAGACGATGTCGCTTGATGAAGTCAGTTCTTGGTAATAAAATTCTATGAGCACAATTCTTTTCCAAATAACAAAATAAATCCTCTTGAATCCAAACAAATTGAAATAATTTCCAATACAAAGTAACTCAAAACGACACAACTTAATACTCTTACAGCCCCAGTTCTACTAAACAGTTCGCTCCAAAACATAATTTATATACCTGTTTTTACGTAAACAAGAAAGGGGTCACATGATTTTCTATAATCTTTTAGAACAAATTTACGTTCAAAAAAACACGTACACACCATATGACCCAACTAAAAATACAAAGATATTTATACAAAGCTCCATAATGTCCTTGGAACCAACCAATCATTTTAAAAGCTTGTTTACAACTCTGAAGCCAGGTCAGAAATGAGGTCAACACCTGGTGTTTATTTTGTAAAGTACAGGTCATCTCCCAATGAATAAATCTTAAACTTAAAATGTCAAATTTGAATCTGACAAACAAACAATAAAAATAAATATAAATGACTTATATCAAATACATGTAACAGTATAAAGTCATGATAAACTTGATACTAAATAAACAACCACTGCTGGGAAAGTATCAAGTCATGATAAACCTGATACTAAATAAACATCCTAATTTTTACCCAAACAAAGACATTTATATTTGTTACTTCGGGAATAAACATTTTGAATTTTTGAACACTCATAGTAGTTTAACTGTTGCAAACTGAATATTACCAGTGACATGTCAATAGAGCTACAAACACAGCTGCCATTTAAAAGCCATGTTAATGTTTAAAAATTCTGAAATATAACAAAAGGCCAGAGTGCACATGGGATCACCCACCTGTCTGACAATTGTCTTAAATGCAAATGCATGGACATTTGGCCAAAACATCTGTGTGCATATAATTTCTAACATATAAGGTTTTCCTAGTTTTTAGTAATTACTGCCATACATTTTTTATTGTAATAGCAGCTGTATTGGGTCGCAGAGCAGCATCATTTGAGCAAACTTGAAAAGTATCGGGGTATGACTTATGATCAATTTCAGTTCAATTCTTTTTGGAGCACTTCATGAGTCAAAGTCACAAAATTTCCAAGTTTTAAAAGCCTCCCTGATAAGATTCTTTTTATCAAATTTTGTCAAATTCTCTTCAGCAATTAAGTTGTTTAAAGGTTTTCATTTTGAACAATAGCAGACATATCTGTAGGTGGATTAACATCATTTGTACAACCTGAATGACTTTATGCTACAATGCTCAGAACCATCCTTGACATCGGTGAATACAGTTTTTAAAAAGAAGTTGAATAAAGCACTTGTGGATGGACAATGGATGTCAAATGCTGACCCACAACATCAGCTCATTAGGCCTTTTTGCCAAGTAAGTGATACTCATGACTACAAAAGGCTGAACATTGTATTGGCAGTACTAATAATATTGGATGTTGCTATATATAAATTGCTGACAATTACTCGTAAAGCTTCATATAAACATATCCAGTCTATTAATCTTGTTCACAGGCTGACACAATATTGTTCTGCCCACCATGCGATCTCAAAGCCAGTGAAAGAATCATTAATTTCTTGCATAGCTGTTTCCCATTTAAGTTGTTCCAAATCACATATAGTACAGGTGCAGTCAGTGAAATTGGTTACTTTTAGCCCACAGTTATAAGTGTCTTTATGATACCTCCCAGTGGACATGGGACAATCTGTAAATCCATCATAATTTCTGTTCCTTTTTTCCAACAACTGCCCTCTTTTTGTTTATCATCACGAACTGTGACAAAAAACAGGCGGGTTCGACTTAAAATGACTTCTACTGTAATGGATGGTCAGATCAGTATGGAATGGCATCACACATAACAGCAAACTAAACTTATGTCAAATGGTAATTTGAACATCCTATGGTAATTTTAACTGTAAAGTTTAGAAATTCAATTAGTGTAAAGTTTACTTTATAAATTGATTAAGATAGGCCAAACCATAAGTATGCTTATCAGTAATTCAAAAAATCAATTTTAGGTATACTAGTCGGCCTGGAAAGGAAAACATTAATTACAAGTAAAACATTTCTATACAGTAATACTGCATCTTTCTATGAACCTATATGAACCTGTAGACTGTCAGTAACTGAAATTCAATGTGAGTAAATGTTGTATCCATTCCTCCATGGAAGGTGTAACAAATATCATGAACTGCTATCGTAAATCTTGAAAACATTTAAAAGTTTGGTATTCAAATCATGCAGTAAGTACATGTGGACTGTATTTACCACTAGTACAGTTGCACAAACTTCAGTTCCAAACCCTATGCAGCTCAATGGCTTGTTGTTATCTCTCGAATTGATGTAATTCTTGGAAATTTTTCCATTTCACATGACAACAGCAATCATATCTCCTGTTACAAGACATACTCTAACTGGCACATTATGTCCAATAAATTTAATTGTGTCTATTCCTGCTTTTATTCACAAGAATCTGAATATTCCTTTTAATTCTTCTGTGTTGAGTATTAACACTTTTCAAGAGGTTTATTATTTCTTTCATCTTCATCATGCATCACACTTGCTAGGCGCCTTTTAAAAATAATTATATAATCAAGTTTGATCATATGGATGCTTTGCATGAAAAAATACGTGCAGCTTAAGTGTCTGAAGTACTGCTGTAAAGTCAGTCTGGTTCCCTGACCAATTCCATTAACTCTAATATGAAACCCAGATTAAAATCAAACATGGATGAATCCATTATCCAGATTTTTCAGCAACAACCACTTTTCCATAATTTTTGCTGTTATGTCATAAGTTCTTATATTAAGGTTCAGTTTTGTAAGACTTACGAAAAAATCATAAGCATTGGCAGGTTTGAAGTTCATTGGTTTATTGCTATCTATTTTATGTACCAGTCAATCATATTGATGCTATTTTTTTCCCTACTAGATGCTACATAAAAATACTCTTGTTCCAAGCATTATGCCCTCAAATTTATTTGAAATGCAAAATTTTCATTCAAAATAAAAATAATTCAGAAAAATCCAGAATAGCTGTCATCTCTGGTGACTATTTAAAATATTCATATTATTCTCCAAGGTGAAAGAAAAATTCAACTTTGTGTAAAAGTTTTCTCCATATAATGCATATTAATGAAATGAAATATTATGATTATCTGGACTAAACATGTGTTCAGATGAATCTTGATTATCGGTATTTGATTGTATTAGGTTTAAACTGAATTGGATATTATATTAACCTTGGGAAGAACAGTCTCTTCTTCTCCAGGTAGGCATTCAGTCCTTTCTGGATCTCCTCCAATAGAATGTTGGCATCTTTCAGTCGACTAAGCATGTTGGGCTGAGCTGTGGCTTGCAGACAGTGGGTATCCTTGGAAGCCTCACCCATAATGTCACGCCAAACACTGTCCACAATGCCAAACTTACGGCCTTCCTCTGGCATCTGTGCCATGATGTCCTCTGAGCTGAAGATGGGTTCCAGGTATAACCATGTGGCTTGGCACTGTATAAAATAATAATAACTTCTAATATACTAGGTGAAAGAATGTGCTTTTAAAAAGCAACAAATTTAACTCTGGTTTGTGACCTTCCAATTGAAAATGTTAAATCAATCTATACCTACATCCATGACTTTAAAGTAATTCCTGAAAGATCACTGTTAAAATATGAGAATATTATACTTTTTGAATAATTTACATTTTCTTTTACTTGTATAATGGTCAAAGCAATCAAATATAACAATGATAAGATCATTGTAGGCTGTTGTTCATTTTGTTACAGCAGGCTGAGTAAAATGTTTTAATATGAAAGTAAAGAAAAGTTACATGTCGCCATTTGTCTAGGTACATTTTTAAAAGAATGTTAAATGTCCCTAATTGTTTAAGCACATATAAAACTAAAAGAAATGGTATATGTCCCCAGTTGTCTAGGTATATATAAAACTAAAAGAAATGAAACCTGTCAGCAAATGTTCTGAAGAAAAAGATTAGAAATCCATCAAATACACACACTGAAAAGCAAACATTCTACTGCATACTTTGAGAAAAGGGCATGTTACCATAAAAAATGTTCTGCTAAAACAATCTCAGTACAACTGTGATGGAAGAGAAAGCAGGAAGTGTTTCAAGCTAATTTTCTGCTGTTATAAACCCCTGTAACTTTTAGTTCATTATACTTTTCCTGCACAAGCATACTGCTACTGATGGATATTTATGTCACTACACTAGAACAGAACAAAATCCTAATGTCACCATAATCTCATTGAAATTACTTCCCATTTTCCCTTTAATATGCTATCTTGCTATAATGTAATAACATTGAAATAATGAATAATTGTATCACTTAAACTGCTGTTACGTATATCTGATTTAAGTCATTTATTTTTGTTTTAATTGTTTGTTTGTCAGATTAAAATTTGATATTTTAAGTTTAAGATTCATTCATTGGGAGATGACCTGTACTCTACAAATAAACACCAGATGTTGACCTCATTTCTGACCTGGCTTCAGAGTTGTAAACAAGCTTTTAAAATGATTGGTTGATTCCAAGGACATTATGGAGCTTTGTTATAAACATCTTTCTATTTTTAGTTCTTGAGAGTAAAAATAACTGATTCTCATCTGGGTCATACGGTGTGCACGAGATTTTTTGAATGTAAATTTGTTCTAAAGATTCTAGAAGATCATGTGACCCCTTACTTGTTTATGTAAAAACAGGTATATAAATTATGTTTTGGAGCAAACTATTTAATAGAAGATGGGCTGTTAGAATATTAAGTTGTATTGTTTTGCGTTATTTTAAATTACCTTGTACTGGAAATTATTTAAATTCGTTTGGATCAAGAGGATTTATTTTGTTATTTATCTGGAAAACAATTGTGCTCATTGAATTTCATAAGACCAGAACTGACTTCATCACGTGACATCGTCTTCCATCTTGGATACTTCACTAAGATTCGAACTGGGAATTATTAGGACATTTTATAACCAGGACTTATGCAATTTCACTAGTGGATTATATTTTGAATTATTTTTGGATTAATTTTGGAATTAATTCTTAAAACCGTAAGTTTATTTTTCTTTTCTGGAAAATATTTGTGTTCAATAAATTGTTTATTAAGTTTTTACAAACTTGTTATTTTCACTCTTTCTATGTTGCTGTTTATTCGAGCCTAAGCACGTAACACTGAGCATTGAATATAAACATGGCAACGGTGAATATCATGAAGATGTCTGAAATATAACATTTACCAATTACAGCACTAGTAGACTGCAACTATTTTGCAATAGCTACATCTCTTTGCAATTTGATGATGTTACAAAAGAAATATGACTATATTAAAATAAGGAATGTTTTCTACCTCATCTCGAATTTTCCTAATATGATGTGTGTAGTAGTGGTCTTATTTATTTTCTGACAAAGTATTGTGTTCATTTACTGGTTGCCATGGAAATAGCATGATGAAGAGAATAAAAGACAATACAATTTTCTATATTTTTTTTATTTATTGAGGACTGTTCCATAAAAACATACATGGTACACAGGGAAGGCAGTTTTTAAACAAATATATACCAGGGTACTTCTATTTCACAGAATTCATATAAAAATGATAAGATAATTCTAAATTGCATCTATGGGTGAATAGCCCACTTTAAAAGTGCCTTCCCTGGGTCCCATGTATGTTTTAATGGAACAGCCTTGTTGTGCTATCAACATAATATTCACTCAATTTAAAAAGATGATATGGTAGTTTTAAATCTGGAATTGTAAAGAAAAAAAACATGGATACTGACAGAAGATACTCAGCATCTGTGAAATTGGAATATATATACTCATCTTTCTTACAATTATGGACTTCTATCTGTTTAAGTAACAAAATATGACAAGTCCCAATGGTACAAACAAAATTTGAAAAAAGTGAACAATCTGAATATATTTTGGGTTTTTTCATTTGTAAAGTATAATACTGGGAATGAAATCAAATGCAGCAAACAAATGAGGTTCCGTTTTTGACACAGTGATTCTCCACCTCTTAAGTGGATACAATGCAAGAGCAACAGAATGACAGTACTACATAGTAAACATTTTAAATATTTCAGTTTTTGAACACCAGCACTACACGGCTCCGTGAAGATATCTTGAATATAACATTGTCCATAACAGCTACACAATCTGTCAACATTAACATTTCTGTGTGGAGCAAGCCTATACTGATGCATCTAATTTTCATGTCACAATTGCTCAACTGCACATATATCTGCAATCCCAATAAACCAGCCCATGCATACAGCAGTTTTTTGTATTTAAAAGAAATCTAAAATTAAAGAGTCTGATCTGTGTATTGAATGACACATTACCACAGTCTTGACATTTTTCAAAATTATTTTTTATAAAAGAAAATTGGGGTAGAAAATGGTCCTCATTCGATATGAGCCTCTCTATAAAGTTTGTATTTAAAATTCCAAAAATGAATTTTCCATTGGCATGTATGATTCAGATGGTACAGTACATATTTTACTAAGTCAGAAGATTGCAGATGAAGGTGAATTCCAATTATTTTCTCTGTGTGATTTAAAGAAGAAACTGGCAAATTTTGTCCTATAAAAAGGAAACTGCCTTTGATAAAATTTTCAATAAACACAAAATCTTATAACTGGCTAATCATCTACTGTCAAATTGTTTCGCAAAGTGGAGTACCTTAAGCCATTCATCCATGATATCTTGCATGAGGACTAATTTCTCCTCCCACTCTTTCATTTCTGCTTCAAATGGTTTGATAAAAGGGGATCCCCTCATAGTCTGTGCTTTGACAATGTGATCATCCAGTAGCATCTGGATTTCATCAATAGATGACAAGATTGATACACCCTGTAAAAAATATGATGTAAAATATTAGCAAATTCTCATCAAGCAGACAGGAGTAATAAATTATTTTAACATTTATAATTGACATGTATATACAGGAATGAAATGTACAAAAGTTAATAAGCACAACTGGAATGAATCGAAATGCAAATTAACATTATGAAAATGCCATCCTTCCATAAGTCTCTCATCGTACAGCATATGAACTGCTGACAAATCTATGATATACACCATCTATTAAAGTACCGTATTTTCGCGCATATATCCCGCACACGCAGATAATCCGCACCCTCATATAGCCCGCGGGTTTTGGGGTTTTGTGTAAAAAATCGTTGGCATAACCCGCACCTTTGTATAACCCGCAACCATAGATATATTTATACAGCTACAATCGGAAATGAAATCAATTACAGGATCACGGGGCTTCGCTGATGTAGGAAACTGCGATTCTGTTTTCCGTTTTGGTGACAAAATATACCATCTGGTGATATTTGTGGCGACACCAATTTTGGCTGATAAAAACCGTATATACAGTCTTGCGTTTGGAGTAGAGAAAATCAAAGGCACCATGACAGGAAACAATGTACTGGAATATATTGTTAAAATAACAAGTCCTTGTCTCATACTGGCAAACCACACTAACAGTGCACTGTTATATCATAATCCGCTAATGATGATATCTGGCCTTATTACTTTATGCAACTGACTAGTCAAAATCCGAATCCGCAGAAGGCGGAAACGTAAAATGAGTACAGTCAAGCAGATGACACTAATTTAAAAACAAATACCAGATGGAAGAAGAAAAAATACGTTTGCTGACACTTCAAAGAGAACTGATTACCTTTGAAGCACTGATATATACTAAACAAATAAAACAAATCTGTTTCAATGTTCTACAATTATCTGAAGTTGCCACAGCAATAACAAACAGGTATTTGTTTCACCCTTCAACTGGAGCCTTTAGCGGCGCCATCATCAAAGTAAGCCGACGACCTTTGCTCAATAAAAGTCAGGAAAAACACGGTACACAGTGCTTGTGTGCGTAGGAGCTGTGCCTCAACTACAGGCTACATAAACACAGACATTTTTAAATAATCTTGTATTTTTGTGAAGTGTAGATTCGAGTTTAAATAATTTCTTTCTGTTTAATTTAAAAAATGCCGAAACGAAAGTTTTACACAGCCGACTTCAAGCTAACTGCCATTGCGTATGCTGAAGTGCATGGCAATAGAGCCACAGGCACAAAATTTGATATTGATGAGAGTGTAATCCGAGGTTGGAGAAAAGAAAAAGGAACGTTGGAGAAGATGAATCCACGAAAACGTGCTTGTCGCGGACCTAAAGCAAAGTGGCCTCACCTTGAAGCTGACCTGAAGCAGTGGATCGTGGCCCAGCGGTAAAATTAGGTACCGTAGTTATTTCGATTGAAAACAGAAAATACTGATTATGAAAACGTGATGGATATGAAATTTTAAGTTTTTATCCCGAAATGTTGATTTGGTCCCGATACCGTAAGTTGTTGTAAAGTCACCGTAGTAGCCATAATATCCAACCCTAGCAAAACAAAACTAGAACAATATAAGTTATGTAGTTACGTTTTTCAAACAATATGTTGAAATATCATTATGTGTAAAAAAATTGTGATATAGCCCGCACCCTTATATAACCCGCACCCCCCCCCTGCGGGGTTTGTAAAATCTGGTATAATCCGCGGGATATATGCGCGAAAATACTGTATATTCAAGCACATAAAGAATGACATTAACCCTGAGTGATTTCGCATAACAAGTTCTTTCAACTGTTACGAGTTTAGGATCTATTAAATGGTAACAAAGAAAGAGTGTAAACAACAAGCTTTGTAAAATTTAACAAATAATTTTTTCCCTGGATAAAGGTTGTAAAAATAGAAAAAGAACTTACAGTTTTAAGAATCAAATCCCAAAAAATTAAAAGCCAAGAATAATCCACAAATTAAATTACAAAAGTCTTAGAAAATGAAATGTTCTAATAGATTCAAGTTCAAGTCCTGATGGAAAATCCAAGAGGGAAGACTATGACGTATGTTGAAGTCTGTCTTGTGTTTATCTTTAGTTCCTTGTAGAATCAAAAAATTTAACACTCCTGTGTTGAAAATCCGAATAAGATTTTGATAAACTGTGTTTGTCCAAGAATTGAGCACATAAAATATTTCCAGAGATACAAATTAATCCTTTAAATCCAAGTGAACTGAAGAATTGTTAACAAGGATTCAAAAACTTGGCTACAACAACAAAAAATGACTTAACATCATTTGTAAAAGCCCAAAACTGACTATATTTTTCTAAAACAAAGAGTATATCATATTCTAATATGCAGTTTAAAAAAATATCCCCAAATTGCAAAAACACAAAGGGGGATGAGTCATGTGATCATTTATATCATGTACTCCTAACATGACCCTGACTAGAACCAATCAGTTTTAACTTCAAGAATAAAAAGCTGTTTACTTCTTCACCAGTCCCATCTTGATTGACAACAACCAATCATTTTAAAATTAAAAATAAAACTTGTTTATGTGGTTGCCACTAACCTTGAATCAAGGTCAGGATCTAAGTCAACAGTATTTGCTTACCAAAGAAAATTCAGGTCAACCGATTTTCTGAAAAAATATCATCTGATTTACATTACAATAACATGTAATGAAAAATAACAAAGAATTTAAAACAGACAAACAGTATTAAATTAAACAAATATATATCAAATCTGATATACATAACACAATATATACCAATGCTCACCTGAATGTATAATGTGGTTGACGAAACCACCATCATTGGATAGAGACCTTTCTATCCTTGCACGTCAAAGCCTAGTATCAAACCCTGGATGAATGAGATGCAAAACAAATACATCACTGCACAAATATCCTCTGCTTTCTTTACCAGAATGATGTCACCCTAAAAGCCTGTCAAGTTTTCTTGCCCAGAGTTATGTGACCACATATCACTCTCAATCATAAATATTTATCAATTACAACAAGATCTTCAATACAGGACCTTTTAACCTTGTATTAATCTGTCTATGCTCATTTTCCCAGTCTTGAAGAATATGCATCAACTTCACCTTTCCATTAGATTTAGAATAGCTAAGAAATACAATGATATATAATAGTTGCAACTATTTGTGTCTGCCGACTTACAGTCTCTCTGTATGGGATGAGCTCAAAGACCATGTCCTTCCATTCAAATTTCATCTTCTCCATAGCCTTCTCGAGGCCATATTCCTTGGCCGCAGCTGATCCAATATCCTCCAGTCTGAAATAGATCAATTTTTAACATCTTGGTGGCATGTGATTTTATAAATGTTTGAGATAAATGTTCATGCATTTAATAATCTTATGATACTGATTGTACCTTGACTTTGGATCTTTTGAACCAAAAATCAATAAGTATTCATTCTTCCCCATGTGTAAGCCATCCACAAAGTTAAGTCAATGATTGTGATATATAATATTTATATTGTGCAAATACCATTGTTTTCTTCTGTGACTTTCAGCAAAATTGGCTTTTTAACCCAAAAATGTAAACAAGTTTTTCTTATCCCATGTGCAAGCCATCCCAAAAGTCTGGTTTGGGTCTGAAATTTAAGTCATTGTGCATTAATAAGCTAACTCATTTCTAGAACAGTGACCCTGAACTTCAACAGTTTGAGCCAAATTGCCAACCTTCTTTCCACGTGCAAGCCATCCAAATCATTTGATCAATGTATGAGATCTTTAAGAAAAATTATTGTGCACAACTATGTATTCCCTTTAAAGAGACCTTGACCTTTGACATTTGAACTTTTGACCCCAAATCAATAGGCCACTTTCTTGCCCCAAGTGCAAGTCATCCACATTGTTTGGTTGAGGTAGTTGGTCTTAAAGTTAAAGTTTAGAAACCATTTGTATTCCTTCAATTGCTGTGACCTTAATCTTTAACCTTTTTATTCTAAAACTGATAGGCTTCTTCTGTATGCAAGTGAAAACCATCCACAAATTCATGCCCATGATCTAGATCCATTGCCATGATGCAGGTGCCAAAACCAGATGGACATCATAATTTTACACACATCACTTTATGGTGTATAAAAGCTGTATTGTTTGGTTCTTCCAATATCTTTGCAAAGCATGTTTTGGCCAAGTCCACCAGATTCACTGAGGTGGACAAAATGTTGACTAACCAAAGTGGAGTTTCCTGATAACACTTTCAAAATGTGGTAGGCAATACAATCTCTAGAGATTATTTATAATAATTCCAAATATCATCAATTTATCTAAAATAACATAAAATTAAGGTGAAAAAGAAAACCATGAATCAAACTATGGACAAAACTAATTCAAATACAATGTCCTGCATCTTGAATGATGAGACTTGCAACAACAGATATGAGTGGTTCTCCTATTTTTTTAAAAATGAAAATTAATTTTGCAATCTGCTAAAATACAAACACTGATTATTTGATTAACAACAAATTGGATCCATACAGAACCTGAAATATTAGACCAACAAGTTGAAGTAAATACTGTAATGGATTGATTGGGAATAGCATTCTTTAAATCAAATGTTTCTGGCAAAATGGAAACTGAAATGCAAATAACTTGATATACCTGCATGTAAATCAAATCTAACAACATATACGAAGATTGGTCATCACACAAACAATATTGACTAAAACATTGGCAGATTAGGGTCTATTTGTTTATAGCTGAACTCAACTTATATGTGAATATATATGGTAAATTTTGGTCAAGTAAAAGTATGGTTATACTATAATGTAAGTCTTTTCCATAATGAAAGAGACCAGGCAAGGGAGTGGTTCACTTTCTTTCAAATGAGTGGTAGCAGATATCAAGGTTTCTGTTTCATACTGACAGTCCCATAACAAAATAACTAGTGCTAGAGTCTGAAAATGTGCCAGTGCCTTCCACCTCATCTCACCTACCCCTTCATTTTATTATGTAAATAGCTCTTAAATTTGAGAAACAAAAAAAAGGAGAGACAATACAAATAAAAAAAATCAATTTCACTTACTTGTCCAAATGTTTGTTTAAACCAAACTCAAGCATATTGAAAAGTGAGGTGTCCGCTTGTGGTTTCAGATCAAAGCCAACAATGTTGCTCATCTAAAGCAAAAGGCAAAGTACAAAGTGAGTAAATACCTTTGTAAAATAAAATGTAGATGTAAACATAATTGCTGATATAGCTTTACTGGAGTATGATTTTATTTTAAAAAAGAACTTCCATTTTATAAAAAAAAAAACTGCAGTGTAATTACACAAATTGATGGTATTAACATTTGGTGTGTGATGCAATAAGTGTATTTTTTAAAAATTCAAAATTAATTGTACAAGTTGTTGAATGATATCGAAAAACACATGTACATATATAGTTTCAAGTTCATTTAGACTATAATGACTGTTACCATGGTGAACATTTTGGACCAAAAAATGGGTTAAAAGAAGGAAATGCCAATAAAATATGTAATTTCAATCCATACAAAGAAGTACTCTATTTATCCTGATTGTTGTGTGTTCCTTGGATATCAGGCTTTAATGCTTTTATAATTAATGCCTATTATTAGCACCAATAATTATCATAATACCCAATGCTAACAGCTAAGAAGCACTGAATTGTTCAACTCAATTCGGCAAATCTTACCTCTATAAGTAACAAGGCTATGATAGCACTAACAATTTTTGTATATCTAACGTAATTAAATCATGTATATCTAACCTAATTAAACCATGGGTATTTTCATTATTTATTACTTACCATTCCGAAATAGAGAACCTAGTAAGTACATGACAAAACATCAAACAAAAACGGACTCAGTATTTTTTTTTAAATCAATGCTGTATAATATTCTTTGATATTTTCATCTACAAATCTGATGTAAATATGCTGGAGAATAAATACAAAAAATGTATGGAACACAAGCAGGTATGAAAAGCAATAAAACCATTGTAGTACTGGTCATATCTGTTAATATGAATGCATGTTAGACAATCTTCCTTTCTTGCACAAGAAGTCATGTTTGTTTTCTGTTCAAAAGTTTTCAAAAATAAAATGTCAAGAGCACAACATTGTAACTGATTAACAGTTATCAAAATGATGTACTTTAAATCTGTTACATAACAAGAAACACACCAATACTGGGCCCAACAATACTATCTTGTTATCTAGGCATGCCTTTCAATTATATATTGTTGTTCACTTGTATGCATTGCTATAATGGTGATAATGATAGCCAAAATTGCCAATAGCAATAAAAATTCTTCAGTGGCAATTAACAAAAAATATATATTTGGTGATTGAACATTATGGGGAATATGCTGCTGCCAGCATATTTTTGCCTTAAGTTACTACATCGACTAGCATATTTTTGAGGTACTACATAAATGATGGAAGGGAGAGCATATTTGAAAACTGAATATATTATTCAGCAATAAATCAAACTTTAAATAGTTTCAAAAGAAAAATTTATGAGAAAAAGATAAATTCTGAAAGTTGTATGATGGATAATGACTAGGGCTGAATAAGACTTCATCCAGGACAGATGATTTCATATGGCAGTCCATTTCTAGTACACTAAAAGTACAAGTCTGTATTTTTTCAGTACATCATTTGGCAATTGCCTGGAAATTTCCAGTGTATGCCAGGGTAATGGAAAGCTTGTAACCTATGAATAAAATCCAAATTATCTGGTTCCAGCACAAATAATCTTTCTTATGTTTAAGTGTTCTGGGAGATGTTTGAATGTTCCCATATTTCATTCCAGTGTTTAGTCAGGGCAAAGCACAATGTATATAATAAGATATAAAGGCAATGGATGAAGTATAGATTATGCTATAACTCTGCACTCATGAAGCATAATTTTCTATGCTATTAAATGCAACTTCTATGCTACAGATATGACCAGTCAATTCTGGGGTATGATGCCATATTATTATTAGTCACACTTTGAAATCTGATAGCCACTCACTCAAACCAATAATATACAAATCTTACTCAAGAATTCTGATACATACCAACTCCCAGTGACGATCTCTAATACCAGGATTGCAAATGGTGTGAAGTATAGGCAAGTGTTGCTTGAACTTGTCTATTTTTCCCTTCACACTATCTGCAATTCTTCTGGGGCCAGCTTGGTCAGCAAAGGTCTTTGTCAATTTGTACATGGTTCTCCACATATCTCCAACTTCATTCTCAATCTCCTCTGCATTCATCTTCTGGAATGGACCTTAAAATTGGATAAAAAATACATCAAATGTTTTAGATGAGGCAACTAAACTTATAATTAATGGTCAGTTTTCAATAGAATCATACCGTAATAGAATATACTTCTCATCCTGATAGCCGAGAAGTAGACAAGCAAAGGATTAATCTGGGCAACATATTGACAACCACAATACATTTAAAACATGTTTATAGACCAACTCTTGCTAAATTTTTTAAGATCAAATACCAAAAACATTGGTTGAAGATAAAATGTCATTATCTCAGCACAAGAAGAAAAAACTAAAAGCAATTCTTTTAGTTGACATTATTAAACATTTTTCTTGTTCTGAAAGGAGTTTGACAGATGTGACATTATCTGAAATGCAATATACCAATTCAGCAAATGACTGAATTCAGTACAATTGCAATGTCACTGTACAAAATCATGGCAAATCTTGATAAAGACAGGTCATCTTGAAGAAGGATAACAGGTTTACCTAAAACTTTTTCTTTTTGGAAAAATGAAAGAATTTTTGTGTTGATACTGTAAGAAACTCTTGTAGTCTGACAAATGAGTTACATTCCTTTTCTTCCTTCACGTTGTTACACCTCCACTGATTCAATCGCACATCAGAATTGAGATTTAAAAACAAAGATATAGACTGAAGGACATCAAGAGCTTTATTTATATAAGCAATAAATTCAATGGGAAATGAAAATATTAATGATCAAATATAAACTAAACATGAAATTAAATGAAAACACTTGAGTTTGGTATACATTGTGTGCAAGCATGTGCCCAGGGGGAAAAAATGAAGAGCAATGCAGATGGCATGCAAGGCCATCAGTAACAAGACTACTGGATTTTCTCATATTATCAACAAATGGAGTGGAAGCAACTAATACAAGAAAATCTAATTCTCTCTTGTTGCTGATATGCAAGGATTAAGTAAAGCAATTAGTGCAAAGCTGGTTACACAAAGCAACAGAATATTAGGAGCACACAATAAAGAACATCTTACATAAAACTAACTTTATATAAATCACATGTTCATATATTCTGCCTTCTTTGAAAATCAGTACCCTCTTTGTTCATATAGAAGAAGCTTTTCCAGTACTTATTTTCCCAATCTGATTGGAAAAAATACTTTATTTGCTTTTTTAACATAAATGTTTTCTTTCAAATTCAGATGAAAGAAGATGCATTTTATTTTATCAAACTAAATCCAACAGCCACATACAATTTCAACTCTATCTTCTAGGCAGATTGAAATGGAATATTGCAAGGATACAACCACAAATTATGTGCAACTAAAGACTGAGGAAGGCCAAAACCCTAACCCATAAGCTATTCTATTCTTATTAAATTTACTATGAGTATGTGCAACTAGGGACTGTGGAAGGCCAAAACCCTAACCCATAAGCTATTCTATTCTTATTAAATTTACTATAAGTATGGGCAACTAGAGACTGAGGAAGGCCAAAACCCTAACCCATAAGCTATTCTATTCTTATTAAATTTACTATGAGTATGGCCAATTAGGGACTGAGGGTGGCCAAAACCCTAACCCATAAGCTATTCTATTCTTATTAAATTTACTATGAGTATGGGCAACTAGAGACTGAGGAAGGCCAAAACCCTAACCCATAAGCTATTCTATTCTTATTAAATTTACTATGAGTATGGGCAACTTGGGGACTGAGGAAGGCCAAAACCCTAACCCATAAGCTATTCTATTCTTATTAAATTTACTATGAGTATGGCCAACTAGGGACTGAGGGTGGCCAAAACCCTAACCCATAAGCTATTCTATTCTTATTAAATTTACTATGAGTATGGGCAACTTGGGACTGAGGAAGGCCAAAACCCTAACCCATAAGCTATTCTATTCTTATTAAATTTACTATGAGTATGGCCAACTAGGGACTGAGGGTGGCCAAAACCCTAACCCATAAGCTATTCTATTCTTATTAAATTTACTATGAGTATGGGCAACTTGGGACTGAGGAAGGCCAAAACCCTAACCCATAAGCTATTCTATTCTTATTACATTCACTATCAGAAGACAGGAAATCCTAGAAGAGATACTTGGTCAATATGATATTATAATAATACAATCCTGGGCATAGTTTTGGCTACCAAAATAAAAAAAAATAATGGTAATTTACAGTTTTGTATGAACAATATGTTTGATCAATGCTATTTAGAACATATGCAATTAATTACTCTACAACATTATTCAACAGGATCGGATTTACTGACTTAAAGCAGGAATAGAACTTAATATGTGCTGTTGTGGTTGGTCCAAATTTACCTTAAACTCTTCAGTTTTGTTTTAATAACAAAGGTGGTAATAGGTATATGAAGTTATAATACTGTCAATCACCTGTATACAAATGGAAATAAGATAATCCACAAATCAATCTAAAATAAGTCTAATTAAGTGCAAGTGCAGCATTCAGTGCAGTGCTTCATCACTGCATAACTGAAAAAGATATCAAAACTATTAAGGTGACATATATTGTGAAAATTATATAATTTCTTGCTGGCAAATACCATATATACTCGCTTATAAATCACATCCAAATGCCAAAAAACAGATCTGGCATTGCAAGATGCAGTCTGTTATGAGGATTTGCTAGAGCAAACAATACAGAACCTGATATTATGGCACAATATGCAGCGGCAGCTAAGTGTCTATGTTATTTGCAGTAGGACATGACTTAAAAGTAAGTATATACACTACCAGGTTCTAGTGTTTATTCCTAATGGGACAATAATACATTTTGCTACCATATAAAGATCTATTTAGTTTTAATCAAAATTTGTACAAAATGAGAAAGTTCAAGATCTAGGATTGCTATATGATATAACATGGCAGATATACAAATATGCTTCTTATCCAAGTTCTACATGTCTTGAAAACTAAAGTACTCCTCAAAATACTAAAAATTATAATATCGACTAGTAATGGTTTTGAATAGGACAAAACTACATGAAAAATGACAAAATAATGGATCAAAATTAAATTCAATTATTTTATGAGAAAATTCACCAATTATCTACTTTTTTTAAATTAAAAAAAAACTTAATCATTTGGTTGTGACAACAAAATAAATCCTTTACTTGTGGAATTAAATTTAATGCTTTAACGTCATTAATTTTTCAAAATTTTGTACATTTTATTCAGTAAAATTCTAATATAAACCTTTGGCAAGGTAATAAATGAGTAAATATATTTACTACAGTGTGCCAGTTTGTACAAGGCACTATTGTTTTAAATTCCATTTCCTCACAAAATCATTGAAAATGTTGTGCTCAAACAATTTGTGATTAACAACAATAAGGTTACCATTCATCCATTGCTCATGTTTCTGATGGAAGCTCCAGGCCGTGTTCCAGAGCTTGTCATATGGGTCTTTGAGTGTCAACATAGCTTTGAGCTGTGGAAAGACACTGATCTCCCACTCCAGCATCTTTTCCTCCTCATTAATTTGTTCCAACTCTTCACGTGCAGTCTCAAGACTGGATTGCAACCTGTTCAGCTGATCCACATTGCTTTTCATCTCATCCTGACTCATGATCTGTAATAAAATAATTTCACCTTTTAATTTACCAATGAGATCATGACTTCCTTGTCTTTAAATCATCTCCCTACACTGATCATTTAACTCACAAGTTTGCACCACAACATCACCAAACTTCTTATCTGTATTAAATCAGTTTACTGTTTAAAGACGTGCTTAACACAGCTATCTTTAAAGTATGTCTAACAATAAATCACATGACAAATTACCTAAATCAATAAGCCAGAGAAAACCAGAACATGAGAGGCACAAAATAAATCATAAATTCAAGAGATTTCACTCTCACAAGGGTGAGAAAAAAAATGGATTCTTATACTATAAGCAAACAATATTATGGTTACTACATTCTGCAATTTCTCCACATCAAAAAAATTTGATCAGAATTAATTATTACATTTATCCAAGTGTAAATCTTACATAGTGTATCTCATAAAGGTCTGTAATTGAAGTTTTTTTACTTTTGTAGATGCAAGCCTTTTACAATATTCAAGAAATGCCATCTACCACTATTGGAGTATTGGTTTATTACTGTTCCAAAGCAAACAGGAAGATACACACCCCTGTGTGAAAGAGATCATTCACCAGGCTGACATCTGCCTAAAAGACAAGTGTAATAACAGCTTGCCAAAAAATCTGGGCCAATAATGTGTTTTCTGTCAAAATTTCTTCCATTGCTTTTGATTATGTATGTTATGATTACATCTGTTTCAAGGTTTGTCTTTTTTGTGTGTCTTCATCCACATCTGATGGCACAACAGCATCATTTATCCAATATTGACAGCCTATATGCCAGCACGCTTTCTGTCAAATTTTATCTGCTTCTGTTGAATCTGACCAATATTGACAGCCTATATGCAAGCACGCTTTGTCAAATTTTATCTGCTTCTGTTGAATTTGACCAATATTGACAGCCTATATGCCAGCACGCTTTCTGTCAAACTTTATCTGCTTCTGTTGAATTTGACCAATATTGACAGCTTATATGCCAGCACGCTTTCTGTCAAATTTTATCTGCTTCTGTTGAGCAGTTGTGCGATAAAGTTGTTTTAAAAGTTTTAAGTAAAAGTTGCTATATTTGATGTCAGATCAGGATAATTTGTATAAATTTTATATACCAGTTAAGTTAGATCTATTTCTGTCAAATTTGTGTTTCAAACTGTTCAGTATGGCCTTTAAAAAGATATATTATATCATGTTTAGCAACAACACAAATATCAAATGGAAGACTGGCATCATTTGTACAAATCTGAGAGCTATTCATGCTAGGATGCTTCTATCAAAATCTATTGAGTGGTGTCAAATTCCGTAAAATACTCTGGTATAATTTGTCAATCTTCATAACAGGATGTTCTAAACCAAATATTTTGGAAGAAATCTGTTTAGTTGTTTTTGAGATTAAGAATACAACAGCAAATAAATATTGATAAAAGAATTACACATGCCAAAAACAAGATCAAACCAAAAGTTCACTTTGCTTTAGGTCAAGTGAACTATAAAAAGAAAACAAAAGGCAATTTAAATCAAAGGTCTGCAAAAGCAGAATATTAAATAAAGTCTCTGTATTACTGTCAAACTGGTTAATTAGCACTTATCAGCTTATTTTTGACAAACAATATTCCACATGCACTTACATATATTTATTTTATATGCACTCAGCAAAAGGGAATTTACATGTTCAGATCAGAGGTCATGGCTATTTATTTTGATTACTCTCAATAAACTGCATAGACCTAGACTTACTGGTGGGGCATTATACAACAGAACCTGGGTCTATGCAGTTTGCAGTTAGATATGACTTGTACGAGAGTATATAGAGTAACTGAAAGTTTTACCATGTTGATATGTCTAAAAATAAATATTGTGATGACAACATAAACCTTTAAGAAATTTGTATTATTGTTTGAATCTCTCTTTCTCTGCCCAAACAGGTACAATTACACAGGTACTGTATTGGAATCAAAGTTCAGTAAACCTGATTCATTTGCCATGAGCACCCGAAGATGTGCATTCCTGTCATCTATGGTAAGGAATCATATACAGACTTTTGCTGATATTTACAATACAAATCTATTTTAAAAAAAATATGAAGTATGATCACCAACTCAAAAAGGCTTGCAATGAACAACCTTATAACCTGCATGAAATTCTAGCAATCATATGCTAATTCTGCTTTAAGAACATGTAACTACATGTTCACATCTGTGTGTGTGTGTGTGTGTGTGTGTGTGTGTGTGTATATATATATATATATATATATATATATATATATATATATATATATATATATATATATATATATATATATATATATATATATATATATATATATATATATATATATATATATATATATATATCCCAATGATTAAGCTTCTTCATTAACCCAGGTGTAAGTAATCCATTCACAATGTTTGGTCCAGGTCTGTGATGCAAATTAATTTTACTGAGTAGAAACTACTGCTCCTCTTTGAAAAATATGACATTGATCTTTGATCTTTTGATCCTAAATCAATAGTTTTCTTCATTACCCCAAATGCAGGTAATGTATATAGTTTGGTAATAGTACATGGTGGAAATCTTCAGTTATTGTGTGGAAATGAACCAGATGGATGGATAGTCATCATAAATAATAGCCCAAGAGTTGGTGTGTACCAATGTAAATTCAACAAGTCACCACCAACTATCTATATTGTACTGAATTTATTTTTTGCAAAATTACATCTTAGTTTTATGTTATGTATCCTGTTACCTCCAGTTATGAATAAAAGATAAACTGCCTGATATGAGCACATGATACAAACATTTTAATACAGACCTCTTTCTTCTTGAAGGATTCCACCTCTTTCATCATCTTTTCAAGTTTATCCTCAAAGGCTGAAACTCTTCTACGGAGTTCCTCCTCAATGTGCTCTCTCTTGGTGAGGATTCGGTTGTGGTTATGCTCAAATACCGTCTTAATGTGGTTGGGCCAATGGAACACTTGGTTATTCACCTTAATGTCATCAACTGAAAGTAATGTTAAAATATAAGTAACCATTGCATCTGAGCTAATTCAATTGGATTCAAGCTAAAAAGCTCTCAAAAATAGTCAGTGTTTTCAGTAACCATCACAAGGGTAGGCATTTAATATCTTGTGCATTGCACTTGGAAGCAACATATAAATTTATATAATGTATGTGAATAATGCCACTAGGAAACATCAATAATTTTGGTACTTCAAATATTTAAAAGCAACGCTACAAATGGATGCTAATTTGTGTATCTTGCCAGTTAACAGTATTTGAGAAAAGTCATCTTTCAAACTTTTTAATTTTTGTTACTTACATGAAAAAATAGCATAATCCAGAAGGAAAACCAGTCTGCTTGCAGCATCCTCTGTTTCATCTTTCAGCTTGTGTACTGTGATATCTTGAGACTATAATATAGTAAAAAAAAAACTTTGAATAAAAATTAAGAAAGCTGCAAACATGTATATTATTAGAAAAATGTAAAATCTTTCTTCTTTTCAAAGAATTTTTTTTCAGCTTAGTCTAAGATATTTCCACTTATAAATAAACAGCAAAAATAAATATGCAAATCTTACTAATCCAGCTTCTATCTGTATCCCTATCTTATACAGACCTCTCATTGCTGTTTGTTTATGTCAAACTTTTTCATCTTTTGTACACCTCTAATTGCTGTTTGTTTATTAAAACCTTTCTCATTTTTTAGTACACCTCTCATTACAGTTTGTTTACACCAACCTTTCACATTTGTTTCATACACCTCTCATTGCTGTTTGTTTACATCAAACTTTCTCCTTTTTTACACCTCCAATTGCTGTTTGTTTACATCAACTTTTCTCATTTTTTGTACACCTCTAATTGCTGTTTGTTTACATCAACTTTTCTCATTTTTTGTACACCTCTAATTGCTGTTTGTTTACATCAACCTTTCTCATTTTTTGTACACCTCTAATTGCTGTTTGTTTACATCAACCTTTCTCATTTTTGTACACCTCTCATTGCTGTTTCTTTACATCTTGTTTATTTACAGGAAAAGACCTTTGTATACTGCTTATTTGATATGCAGTTTTAGGATATAATTTCAATAGTTTTGTTCTTTTCCAAGTGTTTATATTTCTTACAAATAAGATTAGGCGTTAAGATTCTTATAATATGTAACAATGACCTGATGATATCTACACTGATTGAGCTCAACAAAACATACAGAAAACTTGCCATTTCAGAAATACAATCACAGATTTCAGACATGATATTGTTTGTAGTATCTGATCATAATTGTAAAGAAATATCTTGACACACTGTAGACATTATACCCTTGGTAATATCTCACACTGTGAAGAGGATATCTTTTGTAATACTAAATTGTAACATTATACAAAGGTACAGCTGACATATCACAGCCATTTTACCTTTTGCAATATCACACATCATGGACATAATACGTTTTTGTAATATCCAAGTCTGATATTAAAAAAACACACTGACACACAACAGACATTACACCTTCTATAATATGACACACCATGGAGCTAATATTGTTACTAATATCTGACCATAATATTGTACAAAAACACAATGATACACCAGACATAATGCCTTGTGCAATAACCGCTCCAGTGGCCTAGCAGTTAGAGTGTCTGCCACGGAAGCGGGAGGTTGTCAGTTCGATCCCTGGCTGAGTCATACCAAAGACTTACAAAAATGGTACTAACAGCTGCCTCGCTTGATGCTCAGCATTCAGAGGTTAGTATTAGTACTGGTCAGCCTGGTGTCAGGATAATGTGACTGGGTGGGACAACATGCTACATGTCTGAGGCAAGATGCCCCAGTGCTAGACATCACTATAAACTGCCTCACTGCAGACACTGTAGCGATATGACTGAAAAATTGTTAAAGCTACATTAAAAATCCTAATCAAACAAACAAACAAAATGCCTTGTGCAATATCCCCCACAATGGACATTAAAACTTTTGTAATTTCAAACACATGATAAAAATTATACCTTTTGTTTTATCTGACTGTAATACTGCAGATTAATATCCAAATTATGAGAATGTTTAGCCATTATTCAATTCATGGCTTCATGTTATAAAGAATGCAGTCAGCATCAACCAATTTGAATATTCCATCAACTCAGTGCACAAGTAAATATGCCAGTAATCTTACACATTATATTTGGAATAACAGTTACTGAGATAATCTTCATGTTGCAATGCTGAAGGAAATGTGTATTACATGGTAATTCTAATTAAATGAACAATGATATTAAGGTTCTGATAAGAATATACCATTCCAATTCAATTATTTAGCCGTCACATATCTGTACATAGACATGTATGTTTTTGTTGTACAGCAAATTCAACTTTAAAAGAAAAGTGTTTCAAAAGGATATGTGACGAAAATTGTGCAAACCACTGTCTTGTCTGTAATACATGCAAAGATTTACTCAACACAAGATCTTCAAATAAAAACCATAAGACATATATGTATTGAATATATGCTTATGCAGGCAAGAGAGTAAAAACTACATACCAGATGAGCTGGACCCTACAGAAGAACTGCCTCATGTGATTATATCTTAGCCACTCAGCCAAAATACATATATGCAATCCTAAACCTAATCAAACCCATTCTTTTCAATAACTTGAATTAAGACCTCACAAGGCTTCTTAACTGCCTTGTTCTTACAGCTAATCTGCAGTATCCAATAGAATATCATTAGTGCATATACTTAACAGCGATATTTCTTATCCTGTATGTATATCAGGTTTAGTGAATAGAGCCTGTCACAGTTATGGAGCACAATTACCACAAGTCCTGTTCAACAGTTATATATGCAGATGGCAATAAACATCATTATTCTCAAATGGTGAAGTCAATATGTCTCTGTATACTCAATTTAGACAGATCAAAATAAAGTGACAAAATCTTTGACAATATTGTTATGATACTGCAGATGAAGCAACTGACAAAATAAAATATGTTTAATGTGACATGTCTTGAAGTGACATTAACCTAGGATGCTGCTTACAATATTGTACAAAAGCAAACATTTTGTCAGGCAAATGTAACAGTCCATCATGCAAGGGCAATAGTCTCTCATGTCAGAAAATGTTCACTGGCATCTACTAGCAGGATCTAGTAGAATTTACCTTCAAATCATGTTAAGAAACGTTCTAATTATAAGGGATCAATAGATATTGAAATCTGTCTCTGTACAAAGCTCACCGACATGTTGGTTTTTACTGGGTCAGGTTTCTCCACTTTCATTTTGCCTTGTATCAACAACTTCTCTCTCACCCCCACTTCTATCAACCATAAAATAACAAGTTTTTGTGGTATTTTTTTATATTGATGAAAGGGAGGGAGGAGGAACCTGACCCACAAAGATCAAATTTTTATCTTAAAACAAACCTGGGCCAGTTATTTCTGTGAAGTGCAAACCTGACTTGATAAGATACCAGTCCATCCCTACTAATTAAAAATAAAACCAAGCAGTGAAAGACAACATGCCTGTTATTTCTTTCTTTATGACTGACTTACTGGCTACTTACAGTTTTAAGGTATTCCTGCGTCTCCACAAGTTCCATAGTGGTCTCTGGAACCTCAGAAATTTTGTCTGCCATTTCTTCATATCTCTTGCAAATACTGAGAAGAAAAAAAACCCAAGTAAGAACACTTTTGAAGAAACAGTAACTGGATATATGACAAAGACGATCAAAATGTTTATCTTTGAAAATAGATTTCTGTCAGTCATGACTCAAAGTAAGAAATATTGACTTAATCCGTGAAAAGAATTATTTGGCATAAAAATAATTAAAGTCATATCACTCTTTTTCCCAACAGATTGCTAAGAACTGTGAATAAAATAAATGGCAATGAAAGCAGACAGCATAACAGAGTCATAGAGTGTCCCAACATCAGCCAATACTGAAAAAATTATAGCAAACATCAGAAAGACCAATCCATAGCTACCATCCCCACAGTATCAAAATACTGACTGCTTATGGCAAAAATACTGATTTTCGAAACAAAAACAAAGTTTTAAAACTTGAATGCATATTTAACTATTTAAAACATCTAAAACCATCGATAAAGTAGGACAATAACTTAATTATTTAATGTCGAAAATGCATGTGTTGCACTCTTGGACCCTATGAATGCACACTGTGTTCTGTTTGGGTGCCCATTCAGAAGACGCAAGAGTGCAATGTACTCACTCAGACACAAGCTGTTTACACTATCTGTTTCCACACTTTTTTTTTTCAAGCACTAATAATTTTAATGAACCATCTTTCATTGATGATCTGAATTCTGTGTGATTTGTTTTTTTACTGAACTGTTTTTCTTCTAGCACAAAATAAATCCTATGAGATTTTACTGCCTCAAAAAGTGTGCAAAATAAATTGCTAGCAACATCAGCAACTGATATAGGAAGGTTCATTTCAAAAAGTAATTTAGTAGAACAAAGTTCCAATCAAATTACATGAAAGTTCTCTCTAGTTTTCAAAAATGTTGTAAATTCAGGCTGTCATGTTGATGATGATGCAGCAAATGACATTTATTAGCTTTTCATGCTCTTTTATGTCATGGGTGCCTCCAAGCTCAATAGCGAAATCACATTACACAATATGTAAAACACAAGGATTACTCCTTCACTAGATGGTTTCACAAATCTAAACAAGGTGGCACAATTGTCCTTCCAATTTTTTTTTTTATCTTTACTAAAGAATATTATGACTCTTCTGCTTTTCTTTTTGACATGACTAGAAGTTGAATATTACAAAATGAGATACAGTGATAGCAGCAACTGCATTTCACAATCCAATGTGATGGTTAAAGACTGGCATGGTGGCCTCAATTTCACATGAACTCTATATGCGATATGTTTACTCTCAGAATAGAAATGGGTTCATGTTCTAAACAGTAAATTGCAAGGAAATTTTTTATTTAATTTTTATCAATTAAAAATTTTATAATTAACAAGAAAAACGCCTCATTTAGGTTCAAATAACAGGACAAATACAGAAAAAAACCACTTAGCTATGCCTATCATGGCCTATAAATTAGCTTCATTATACTCAAGAAAGGAAATAAATGGCTCATTCTCACAGCCACCATGCACTTGCGCCTTGTAAAGGACTGGAATCTAAATGAAATGTCATCACATACTCTCAGTTACTCTATAATGGATATTACACAACTCCATCTGTTAATGAGCTGACAACAAACAAGTATTTACTATTAATTTTGGACGTATAATTACTTTTTGTTGAGTTCTCTGTTCTCATCCACTTCAAATGTGACAAGTCGTTCCCTAAGCCGAGCACCTCGGTTAGCCAGCTCTGCATTCAGCTGCACACAGTCCAAGCAGAACATGCTAAGTGGCACTGTTATCCGAAGCAAGGAAATGGCATCCCGGATTTGCTGATATCTATTTATTTCCTACAAGAAAAAAGGATTTTATGACTTTACTTTGATGACATATTTAAATGCAAGTATTTCACTAAAATACTTGAAAAAATCACAAATAAATTTTAAATTATTAACATGACATTAAATCTCTGTTGTAATTAGTTACACAGTAATAGGTAATTCTGCCCTTGAGATAAAATAAAACCCTTGATCTGAGGTTGAGATTGAGTTTTCTTTATCACCCAGTGAAATAGACTCTACAATGGTCTGTACTTCTGAATACAAGACATTTTCAAGCACAAAATCAAGTTTTTAAAATTGTTATTATTTCAGGCCTGCAATAGACAGAGATGGCAAAATTACTGCATAAACATGGGGTAATCTGCCATTATTTTATTCAACCAAGAAGTTTACAGCTGTATCAAATCCAATCAAAATGGCACACACTGTACCACCTTTGACAAACGATGACTCATGCCACAGTCACCTGAATCAGTTAAATGTTGCACTAGATTTTCCAAATGTAGTTGAAAGCAACACTCAACCAAAACAGCTTGGCATTTGATCAAGCTGGTATATATATATATATTGCATTTGACTGAGGAGGGAATCTGTGGCCTTCAACCAAGTCATCCGTTTAATGCAGCAATGGATTTACTGTGTCTGATCAAAAGCAGAAATTACAAATTAATATTTACCCAACAGGAAAGAATTTCTATATTTTCTCTCAAAACCATTAACTACAGGACTGGTGAGCAATTTGCTGCACAACATGAATTTACCACTGCCCTTCCCACATCGCATCCATACCCCATGATGAAGATGAATACATTGTACACTGTACAAAAAAGTGCATAAAAACCTAGATCTGGAACAAATCCAGACATGCCAATATCTAGATTTGAATACAATGATCTTATTTTCATATTTTCTTCACAGCAATTTCAGTAAGACTTAATGTCAAATCATATGGGTTGGTTGGTATGTTGCGCTAAAAAGATGGTATCCAAAACTGCATTAAATCCCAGGACAAAAGGGGGAACAACTCTGAAAACCAAAAAGATTTTGTTGATAGTGCATTTTAATGTAATGACCATAAAAATTACAAACTTTCATGGTATTCAGGCCTGATTTTCTATATATAATCACAATCTATTTCTGATATGAATCCCTTTTATTCTATGCAAAAATTTGTTGGAATAAGGATGTCCAAATAGACAAGATTTCAGTACATATATGTAAATGGCAAATATTAATGAAAAATCTATCACTATATCTTTGTATACATCACAGAACTAACACCTACCGACTTAAAAGCCTGAATGGAATGGCTCTCTTTCAGGAATGCATTCACTTCTTGGTCTGCTTTGCCAGTCAGAAGATCCATGTATGGTTTGTAGATCTGTAAATACCTGTAATTATAAAGGTATTTTACTCCAAATGTAGACAGAAAGTGATAATTTAGTCAATCCATTAAGAATGTTCATAATCTTTTTTTATCCCATCACAACAGCGTATTGATTTGCCTTGTTTATTTATCCACTAGTGGCCTAATTTATGATGAGTTTTTCATATTTTTCAGCCACCAATTAATTCCCCCAAATCCAAGATTGTATCCCCAAATCTGCAAGCTATTCAAGTATGAGGTAAGAATATATGTACCTAAAGGATAATATGCTGCAGAAATGAAAAACTGACAATAGCAAACTAAGAATTTTCAGGATTTTTTAATTTTAATTTCTCTTCCTACACACTAAATTTCAGGACCAATGATATAAAAGAATCTAATGTTGTTTTTTTTAACCTGAGTTCAAGTTTTGTGCTCAAGACATTTTCAAGACAATGTTTGAGACTCATGAAACTAAACCAAGCTTGAGACCGATGGCACCAGACCAAGCTTAAATGATAATACTAGGACAAGCTGAGACCGATGACACCAGACCATCCTTAAGACTGATGATACTGGGCCAAGTTTGAGACTGATTACACTGGACCATGCTTAAGACTGATGATGCCAGACCAAGCTTGAGACTGATTACACTGGACCATGCTTAAGAATGATAATGCCAGACCAAACTTCATACTGATGATACTGGGCCAAGCTTAAAGACTGATGATGCTAGACCAAGCTTAAGACTAATGATACTGGGCCAAAAGCTTAAGACTGATGATACTAGGCCAAGCTTAAGACTGATGATGCCAGACCAAGTGTAAGATTGATGACAATGGGCCAAGCTTGAGACTAATGATGCTGGACAAAACTTGAGACTGATGGTGATGGGCCAATCTTGAGAATGATGACACCAGACCAAACTTAAGACTGATAACACTGGGTCAAGCTTAAGACTAATAACACTGCACAAAGCTTTTGACTGTTAACAATGGACCAATCTTGACACCAGACCAAACTTAAGACTGATGACACTATGCCAAGCTTAAGACTGAAAACACTGGGCCAATCTTGACATTGATAATGCCAGACTAAGCTTAAGACTGGTGACACTGAGCCAAACTTAAGACTGATGACACTGAACTAAGCTTAAGACTGATAACACTGGACCAATTTAGAGATTGATGATGCTAGGCTAAGCTTAAGACTGATGACACTGAACCAAGCTTTTGACTGCAGACACTGAGCAAAGCTTAAGACTGATGACACTGAGCAAAGCTATTGACTGATAACACTGGGCCAATCTTGATATTGATGATGCCAGACAGACTAAGCTTACGACTGATGACACTGGGCCAAGCTTGAGATTTAATGATGCCAGACCAAACTTTCGACTGATAACACTGAACCCAGCTAAGACTGATGCCACTAGGGCAAGCTAAAGACTGATGATGCCAAACCAAGCTTAATACTGATGAACTGAGTCAGGTTTGCAACTTATGATTTGAAAACCCTTTTTAAGCATTACAAATTCTGATGCTGTTCTATCAATATACGTATGTCAATCTACTTCATATGTACCTAACAAACACTTTGCAGTACATACATTAAATATTCTGTTCAAATACTTGATACTACACTAGTGCCAAATCAATCGACCTTTTCTCCTTTGCCTTTATAAATTAAAGGGTAGAGATGCCAGGAAATTTATTCATGTTAGGGTCAATTTCTGTTTGTTTTGGAAATGAGAAAAATAAGCAGAAACATACATACATATCATAATAATGTTTTCTCTGGTTCTCAGAAATTGAACTATTTTTTCTAGTAAAATATGTTATTCGCAAATATTTACCCAATCATAATACCTTAAGAGAACTACTACCTTGCAAATCCAGCACTCCCTGATAACTTTTAGCTAAAAAAAGGTAAAAGTTATCTGCCCACCTAGCGACTCCAACTGTCAGTTTTGTTTGTTTATTTTTTTTTAGGGTTTAACGCCATTTTTCAGCACACAATAGGCTATAAATGGCAGCCAGTATTATTGGTGAAGGAAGAACCCGGGAAACACCCTGGAAAGAACCACCGACCCATGAGAAGCTACTGGCAAGCATTCTCACATAATTACATCAGCCGAATCTTAAACTCAAACCCACGCAGACAGAGGTGAGACGGCAGTGATCCATAACGGAAAGCGCTTTAGACAACTCAGCCACTCGGGGCCCCTTCCATCTTCAGAAAGATGCTTCCGAAAGGGAAAAGTTTCCCTCCCACAAATCCAGTGGAACCTGCATCCTATCCTGTTAAGCTGTTCAGCTATTCAGAAAGATAACCTATGCACCAGAGCTAAAGGTTCCACCAGATCGAGTTAATCCCATTTTGAAATGAAAGGTCTTGGAGGTAAACACTGGATAATACGGATTCTGATCTCCATCCCATGGCATGGATAATATCAGTTAGAGAACAGCTCCAGTCAAAGATGATGCTTGTGGCAACAGCTCTAACCACTTCAGCCGATATAGGTAACAAATTCATCTGAGCTGGAATTACTTCTCAATAAGCAGAGCAAATAACCCACTTAATCTATGACTTAAGGGTTTGTTATATCATCCTGTTCCCGTTTGTAGGTTTCAAAAAGGGGGCAATCTCCCTTAAAGCAATGTCGCTGCCTTTCAAAATTCCACTTTCAAAGCTCAACCTGGGTCTTGCAGGAGGCCTAGAGTTGAAGTGTCCAGTGTAGACAATGAATTTGTTACAAAGATCTGGTTACCTATGGATGGAAGGCTGTTCTTCGCGATGAAAGAAGGAACTACTGTCATAAGTGAAACTGGTCCATCTTGTTGGAACTGCATGTAATTAGGGTCCCCTGAAAGAGCATGTATTTCAATGATTCTGCCTGCCATCACTAATGTGATGGAGAAGCAGTTCTAGTATGAAAGCTGAGTCAATAATGCCCTGGAAAGTGGTTTGAACCGTGTTTTATTCAACCAGGTTAGTACACCACTCCCTCAAAAAATCGCGAACCCGCTTATTTTGCAGGGTTAGGCATGGATTCCATTTTTTAAACCAGAAAATATCCCAAAAATTGATCCCTATTTGTTGAACTTGAAGAAAATATCAATCAAAATTGGTAACAGAAGCAATGTCATTGAATGATATATCGCAAGTTTTATCATCAAAAAACATTATGAAATCTCAAATGTAAAAATAGGTCATACAATTTGTTACATTTTCATTCTAAAAGATAGTCCTTGTACACCGGCAGTACTTTAATAAATAAATTTTAAAAAATAAATAATTTTTTATCAATTGAAATTTGTGTTTAAATTCTATCTTTTAGTTTCTTTTAAGTATAATCATCATTAATGCAATGTGGCCTCTTGTAATTAAACGTAAAGTGCGTCAATCTAACATAACAGCTCTGTCGACCCTCTGTTAATAACTGAAGAAAAGTTAAAAGGCATGAAAATCTTATAAACTTAAAATCGAGCGGCCCTGGTCATATGTCTGGTGAACTAACTACATTTGATCAATTGAACACTGTTAAAATGTTATTGTGTATGTAACATAAACTACCTTAAATTAACCAACTCTTTCATAACTGTGAACAAAGATAGCAGGGCAGCCAAGCAAAATTAATACTTTGTAAAATAAAGAGCACAGATACAGACCATGTGGACAAGCAAGTTTCCGAGAATTCTTAAACTGGTGGTACTTAGAGATATCCTCAAAGATAATAAGAAGATTTATTATTACTTCCAATGAAATCAAGACATTAATATCATACAAACTGAACATGACGAAAATTAAGTTTCAACACATACCAGTGCCTCACGAAATGAATGTTGCTTGTTTTTGATAAAAGGAAACTTCTTTGGTGGTATAACAACAGTTAGTCTAGTTCCCTGCTCTGTGGACTCCCGATTTGGAAGGATTCTATTAACACCTCCACGGGAACCAGACTTATCAAGAAAAACAAAAAGCAGTGACATAATACACAGATTTTTCACGTACACGTGATGGTTGTTGAAACCAGTCGGAACAATATTTCACATGTTGAACATTTTGAAAATAAATGTTATTTAAACAGAATAAGAAACAACTTCATTAGAAAAATCACGTTATTAAAAATTTATTATCGACGTAATTGTAAAATGAGGATTCAGTCATTAAACAGCCCAGTTCCCTAGCCCACCCCCCATCCCCATTTTCTCAATATCAAAGCAATATTTTTCAATTTTTTAAGGTTCCTCAGTAACTCATGCCTTTGCTTATAGTGCAGCCTATGTGTACCCCATTGTGCACAAATTATCAAGGGAGAGGTATATCAGAACAGAGAAAATTTATTTGCCTTGTATTATCAAAGTTGGAGAGAACGTTGGATAAATCTTTGCTTTGTCCGATATCTTCTCTTCCATAATGACAAAAGGCGTTAGCAATCATGGAACGGAAACCTCTGATTGTGCTAGGTTCTAACTTTTTCTCATTGAACCAGAGGCAGAAGTTAGCTATTTCAGGATATATATCTGTAGAGGTATGATATGATCTTGTATATACCACTGTGTAAAAATTTTCACTTTCAGAGTGAAAGGCCGTCTTGCTTGAGCAATTCTCTCCATGACTGGTTGTGAGAACTTTTCATTTTTGAGGGCCTGTTTAATATGCTCCAGACATCTCAGTTTAGTTGGTCTGGATTGGGGTAAACAACTGCCATCATAGTTATTTGAGTAGATGAGAGAAATTCTCTATTTTCTAAGAAACTTCCATTGTGAGATTGATGAGGTCACAGATCCACAATTTCTCCCATCTAAGTGGTGCAATTCTGACACTGATTCTCTTGTTTGTTGTATCATCTATGAAAGCAGAGCCATTAGCGGTTAAGCATATGCATCCAGACCATTCCAATCTTAGAATGACACACCAGTTCTGACGAGATGACACTGTACTGGATTCCTGATAAATAAATGCTGTTCCTGAGTGAGATGTCCTCGGTTTACCTGTGTGTTGACTTACATACCTAGATGAACAAATTATTGAGATGGTACTAGGTCAAATTAGTCCTTCTTGACAAGGAAACCCAGATTTGTGTGTAGTTTAACAAGGTATATTGTATAACTCAGGTAACTGATCATGTAAGTGTTGAGGTAACTGATCATGTATGTGTTAAGGTCTTTGTCCTTGAAAATCCCTTGCAGCAGGCCCAGGCTTGTCAAAATGGAAACAGACTGTTTGTTGGGAGTATGTTGTCTGAGTCATAATGCTGGGGTGAGTTAGGGGGTGTTTAATCCATGTGATTGGTCTGCGTATTGTATCAGCTGAGCAAGAGAATTCCCTCACAGATCATTAACTAATGTAGTGTGGAACTCTTTGAAGGCAAGGCCTATTGTTATTGCCAACAATGAGGAGTCCTGTGGTGGTGACATAGATGCTGGGGCTGTCTCTGAATGAGTAAATTACCGATGTTTTTTAACTGGAGATCCCTTTATTGAATTATCTCCTGTATCTACCAAAACTTTCCTACTTAGGACATGTCAGCATATAGGCTCACTTTGCCTAGGGTCTAATCTCTCAGACAAATAGAGCAGAATTAAAAAACAGTTGTAGCTCTGCACCTGTCTCATAATATAGAACACAGTCAGTGCCGAGCTATGCCCTAAAACATTACCATAAAAACAGCAGATGAATTTAATAACACTATGAAGCATCAATGTAAAAACCAAAATAATTCATCATACTACATGTGAGAGGTTCAAGGATGACCTGTACAGGTAAGTGCAATGAAGCATCACATTCAGACACTAAATGTATTATCAGAGAAACTCTCCTGTATGTAGCCAGCTGTTGTGGAATTATACATATACTGAGGTTTCTACAGACCTCAGAGACATGCACAAATATAAATAAAAATTACAGCTTACTTATTATGAAGTCACATAGTCTACCAATACAAGTACCTAAGTACAATTAAATGTGAAAAGACAACAAAGTGTGATAAAATTGTAAAGCAGAACTTTGTCGACATAGAAAGAAAGAAAGGTTATAAACAAGGATGGAGTATACTTTCCTTTGAAGTGACAACACCTCCAACTTGTATCAATGTTGATTCTGGCTTCTGTTTTGTCTCTTGTGCTGAGCATGCTTCTCGGCATGAGCAGAAGTAGTAACTGGGATATTCTTGGGTTTTGTCAGTCAACCTATATCAAGGGGAGATCACTCTGGGCTACCACCACCTAGGCACTTTTTATTTATAGCTAAAACTGTTTTCTGGAAGGGCTGGATTTGCAAGATAGTTGTTGTTCGTCTAAGGTATCATGATTGGGTAACATATTTAAAGAACTACAATGATGAAAAAATTACATGGTGCAGCCCTGACAAAAAGCACTAATCAAAACTTGGGCTCTTTAACATTGAAATAAGTAGCAGTTTAAAAGCTTAACATTATAATCAATAAAGTGTTAATAGATGAAATGAGGGCTTTGTATAATGGAAGGTCTTACTAGCAAATATTACTTCAAGATGTTCTCCTTCTGTATCTGACTTTCACAAACCTAACTCCATCATGAAGCCATGGGTATTGTGCATGCAGGACAGAAAATAATTATGACAATTTATTATGCCATCAATTGTGGTCAGACTTGAAAATGTGTTCTTGGAACACAATAGCCCTGTCATGGTGACCAAAATTTGGTGACATGCAGTAACAGTTGCATCCACCAAGATGCTTCAACATACAAAGTTACAGAACTCTGCAAGCAACAATTCTTTAGAAACCACCAAAACACAAAACTCAACTGGATGGACAGGCAAGGGTAACTATATAACCACCAAAACACAAAACTCAACTGGATGGACAAGGTGACAGGCAAGGGTAACTATATAACAACCAAAACACAAAACTCAAATGGATGGACAAGGTGACAGGCAAGGGTAACTATATAAGCACAAAAATAAAAATTACTTTTGAGGGCCAGTGGTGTTGTTTTTGAAGATCTCCATAGCCTTGTCTACATAGTCTGTAACAAGACTCTCCTCTAGTTTCACACAACGCAGCAGCAGCCTCTTACCCCTCAATTCTGGGAAAATTTCACATTCCACCTGTAGAAAAAAATATCAACTAATGCTCATATTTTGGTCAAATCGTTTAGCAGCTAATTTAGCAAATTTTCACAAGAACAAAAAAAAAAAACTCACTATGCTCTATAGTCTTATTGGTGTGAACATGGCTCACAGATAATGAAACAGAATTGGAGGCTGTTACTATATATGGTTAGAATCAAATCCCAATGAGCGGACTGAGTCATTTGTAGCTAAAGTCAACAGGTTTTATTTTAATTCATATTACTGACAAAGAGACAGTGCTACTGCCGAATGTTTATACTCTATGGAATTAATTTTTATGGCATCACCACATTAAGATACTTACATATTTACATAACTTTTTTTTAAAAGTGTATTAGTTAGGTTTACATGTTCAAAGGCTAAGGATATAACATAATACAAATTCAGTATAGGTTATTTTGCAGTTTCTGGAAACAGTCGTTGTTGTATCTGAATATATTTTTTAGAATTTTTCTTCCCAAAATTAGCTGACTCATGCATCTTTGTCATCCCATGCAAAGGACAAAAAAAAAACAGAGTTCAATAAATATTTTATTTTCTGTTTAAGCTTCATGCTGCTTTTAACTGTATGCAAGTAACATTCTTCATTAGTTAGCAAATCTTCAGGAAAAATCAGAGAATAAATATTAACAAGTTTCTTAGGGACTACAGTAGGATGCCAGCTGACATGGCACAATTATTGAAGTTATAGCTTGAAAATTTACATCTATTATTAAAAAAAATTGCATCTTTTGTATCTGAAGCAACATTGACATATGTGTGTCAACTTTGGCTGCATTCGATCCAGCATGGTTTGTTTCTGAGTATAATTTATCTTCCAATAAAGTGATTCCATAAGTGACAAATGTAAGATCCAAACTCAATTCGTTGAAACTCAAGGAATCACTTGGTACAACTAAAGGACTTACTAGCCATACTCATAAAAAATAAAGCTTTCCTAATATATTTGAGCTAGTTTAATTAGTTCTACCAAAAAATCCTTTTTTCCTAACTATTTCATCTGTAAAGGCCAATTTTCTTCAATTTTGGTAATATTTTATAATATTTAACTTATAAATGAAATAAAACTTTGTCACATTGTTTGGCCAAAATCTTAATGATGGTTAATGCTTTAGAAGTAAGATGCAAACAAAAAGTTAAAATGGTACTTCTAATCCTTCAATAAATGTATCTGAAGACTGTACTACTTGCATGCACCTGGGGTCATACATGAGAAGTTTTTAATAACCATAGACCATTTCTGCTAATACAAAACCACACAACTATTAGCTGCTTAATATCGCCACATAAGCTTTAAATTTTTTAAAAATTATTATAAACTCTATTTTTTGACAGGATTTCATCTAAATATTAATCACTTGATCTGGTGTACAGGGGCTTATCTTAAATTGTATTAGTTCTGATCTTTACACACATTTATTAACTTAAACACACACAATGTGTTACTAAATTGTCTTTTTTCTTGAAATGTGATTCTGTCTTATTTGCAAACAAACACAGAAGTAAAAAACAGTTCAAATTATTTTATAATAATTATTCATTTTGATTGCATATCTATTTAGCCTCTTATATGATAAAAAATTCAAATAACAGGTAAGAAATATTAAGTACAATGTGAATAAATAATAGATGCACATATGAATCTACATAGCGATAGACATATATATTAAACATCACTTAAATAAATCTCAAATCTATGGTCAAAATATTCTTTGCATACCTAGTGTATTGTAAAAGCCTCTACCATTATAAAAAAGTGATTTCAGTCATATTTGTTTTGCAGTCTTTTAAGTTGAGTGGTAAAACTGGTCAAAACAAAACATATCATTGCTGGAAAAGAAAAGACAATGGTTTAAATCCCATTCAAGCAATTGAAATTGAGAGACTTTATTTAAAAGTAAAAACAAAAACATCTTTACCCTAGAAAGCCCATCCCCACTGGCAATAATCTCTGAGAAGCATCGGAGTATGATGTCACGGATCTCCCTAAAGGGTGGATCAAACACGATCTTGGGTTCCTCAACTCTAAGCTTGATGATCATTATCTGGGCCATCACATACTGCAGCTCATCAAAATGCTCACCAAAATCATTGCCCGCCTATAGTCGGAAAAATTAAAATACCTGTCAATATCCTTTAATACTCAGTTTAATATTTTATGCGAAAAGATCAAGCAATAAAATGCATCCTTCTTTTAAGACCAAGCTTTTACATGAACAATATAAAGTGTCTTACGACAGCCTGTGAACATTTTTGCTTAACATATATTCCTTTCATTACAAGAAATGCCGTACTATAAGAACAGAGATCAAATAAGAGATCAATATTAAAAAAAAAACTTCCAAGTTTTAAATAATGTAATGGCAGAAACTTTACATCTATATCACTAGATTAAAATTCCTCATCAAGTTATTTTTAAACAAGAAATGTGTATAAATGCCACAAACACCCCCGAGATCATGAAACAAGTAAAGCAAAACTGTGTAAGTTAAATTGAAACTATAACTCTATAAAAGTTTGCCACAACACAGAACGAGTAATGTGAATAGGGCAGGGTTGACTATTGAGACTACTGACCGCAAGGTCTCAATGACTTTAACCGTTGCTCAAAATTAGCAGTCTTTAACTAAATTTACTGTGCAGAAACCATCATTTTCTTATTAACCTTACCACGACACTGACATGTAGACATCAAAATCTATTTGCATATTTCTGCAAGCCATGTACAAAATTTGCTCATGGAACTTTGTTTGCCTAGAACAAAAGTTAACTTTAGAGTGGAAAGCCCAATTTTTAGTAACAATGACTCTGACCTTGGACCTTTTGATTAAAAACATAAAAAACTTCGTTTTTTATCCCAAGCCATCCACAAACTTCGATAAAGGTCAGTACATGGTCAAGAAGTGAACATTTTCTGCAGAAACAATATTTAATTTTTCAGGTAGTGACCTGGACGTTTGACCTTTTGCCCCCAAAATCAATAGACTTCTATCTACTTTACTTTATGTGCAAGCCATTCATAAAGGTCAGTGATCAAGCAGAACTGAAATTATTGTGTAGAAATCACTTTTCTTCTAGCAGTCTCAGCTGTGCAGCAAACAGCTATTTTCATTCAGTCATTGTGACCCAGACTTCTGCCCTTTATATTCCTAAATCAATAGATTCTTCAAAACTGAGAACACACAATTAAAGAGTAAAGCTCCAAGTTAAACAAGAGTCATATCTCTGTAAAATCTTCACAGAAAATGGTGAAGTCAAACAATACCTAGGTCTTCTTAATGCAGAGTCTCATGCCAAATTTTATTTCAATTTGTTCTTCAAATATTATTAAGGGGAGACTGACAGGCAAAATTCTAAATCAAACTGGTGCCATAACTCAAAGCAACTTCTGCTAGAAATGGTGAAAATCAAACTATAGTCTTATACCAAATTTGATATGAACCCTGTAACTCCTTCCAAAGTTACTGAGTGAAAACCAAATGAAGATGTGATGAACAAACACAGGCAACACTATAAGCCCCCTCCATAAATATAGTGGGTTCAAAAAACGATTTTTTAAAACAAGAACTCTTAGAAACTGCATGATTAAAAAACATGCATTGTCAATCATATGACAACTATGTTAACTGAATCTTACTTTCAACCTCAATGAGTGGCAGTTCTCATGATGACCACACACAAAACATTTCATGACTTTTTAAAAAAAACATTTCAAGATTGTATATGGAAGATTGCCTGAGTTGTGGAGTTAACAGAAACATTTCATATAAATCTTAATACATAAAATATGAAAAACTCAACTCTCCCAAAATCTTGGGGATGCAAAGTAGGCATGTTATACCCACCTGCATTGTCATAAGAGACAAACAATGACAGCAGGGGTTGCTGTGGTTAGTGCTGTTAGTATGCATAACTTACAACTGAAAGGCCGAGGGTTCAAATCTTACCATCTGATCAGCCTGGGTTGGCAACTATAGTGTAACCATGACATGGCACTTTACTATGAATGTCTCTGCGCTAAATAACCTACTTGTGCTGCTGTGCCATAACCAAATTAATAACTCAACTTCAACCACCTGAATACATGGTATCATTTAAAATGCAATGTTTAGTCCTGGTTTAAAGTCTTCAGTAGTATTTTCAAATCCATCACATTCAATTGCTTGAACATAATGCACTATGCAGAGTCATGGGCTAGTTCCAGCCATACAAATATCTTTTCAAATTTTAAAATCTGGCAGAATTTAAGTCGGTATGTTGACTCTCAGCTAGGTGTTGTAACATGTGAATTAACATTATGACTAGATTAATAAATCATGTGTTACACATTCAAGCCAACCTGCATAATTAGCCTATTAATAAAAGTGATATATATTGTTTGGAAATTGCATTTCATCAATAAAACAAACTGTATACTGAAACGTATTTATTTTAGTCAATTATGTAGCTCTGGGAATACTTACTGGATTACAAAAAAAAACTCTATCACTCAAAATCAGGTACTCAAAAAAGATGAAACATCTTTCCTATCTATGAAACATGCAATGAAAAAAAACTCTTCCAAATTACCTCCTTTCTCATTTACTCCACTCATACACTATATCTTTACTGGTTTAAGCTTACAAAACATCAATGACAATGCTTGAAGTGATGGGAGGAGAGAGATAAAAGGCATAATTCTAATGCCTTTGGGTAAGTATCTTTTCTTTGTTGAATACATTCTCCTATCACATTAATATTACCACATGTATCCTTCAAGGGAAACATGGATGTACCCCTAATGTTGTTGTTATAGGGTTTAACACCATTTTTCAGCACATGATAGGCTATATATGGCAGCCAGTATTAATGGTGGAGGAAGAACTCAGGAAAATTTCAGGAAAAAACCACCGACCCATGATTAATGGTGGAGGAAGAACCTGGAAACTCCCGGAAAGAACCACTGACTCACAAGAAGCTACTGGCAAGTTTTCTCACATACCCACGTTGGCCGAATCTGAGACTCAAACCCAAGCAGACTGAGGTGAGATGGTAGTGATCTGTAACGGAGAGCGCTTTAGACCATTTGGCCACTCGGGGCCCCTGTACCCATAATGTAAAGGCAGTACAACTGATGGTCATAAAAATACATGGGCAGAAATGAATTAACTTCTCTTACCAAGAATAATCTATTCTAATTCAGCAATAGCACTAAATCCATGTATGTGACAAGATTAAGCTGACATTTTGATAGTCTGGTAGTTCTCTGGGCCACTGCAACTGGACCCACCAAATTCAGTTCTTGTGCCTGTGGCTCTAAAGAGAAACTCAAGAACGTTTGACTGCATTCCAGCAAATGGCTTTTAAAATGTCCCAGATCAAAATGCAACATTCAAGCATGAGTGTTTTGAATCTCATGAGCTGAAATTCTCAAGAGATGCATCTGGTCTTGTGAGACTTCTGGGTATCCTTAGTATATATATGACCAACTTTAAACTAGACGATAAGGCTTTTGGGTATTATCCTCTCTTTTGGCCTCCACTGGATGAAAGAGGTGATCAGTTCTAACAAATTATTTCAGTACTAGATGGCATCAACCAGCACTCAATTTCACCAACATAACCCTAACTTTGGATTTAAATTTCAGTCATACAAATCACTTCATTATAGACTTGAATATAAATCTGGACTTAAACTCTGTCGGTGAAATTCAGACCAAATATTTATTGCTGTCTCTCTTGATGTACCCATTGTGGCTCTCATAGAACATTCTGGTTTCTGACAGACAGTAACTGGTTTTTAGTACATCATTCCTGATTGTGTCATTAGGACCATGGAAACATCAAATCTGAATTAGATATAATTTTGGTCCACTGAAAGAGTATGCAACTTAACTGCATTGCATGCCAAAGCTAAGGCTATCAGAAAATGTTGTCTGAGCTGTGCTATGTTACATGAATGAAAGATTCCATTTAAGAAACAAGGTGATGGATTAAATCCCATTTTGATAAAAGTTGGCATGTAAATCTGATAGGCACATATCATATCCTGCATCTCCTCTACCACAATCGCCTGAATGAATTAGAATCATACCATGGTAGTCCCTGATAGTATTAGGAACTAATCCTTTCTTCTCCCAAACTCTGAGAAAAAAGTTAACCACCTGACAGATTGAGTCAGTCAAAATGACGATGTTGTACCCGAACTAGTTCGTGAAAACAAGCAACTTTCTTTCACAAGCATTTAAAGTGGAGTGACTCCTAGCCTAGGAGAGTATCTTCATAACTCTCCTGACAAAAATCAGGCATAAATGAGAAAACTATTCAGAGAAGGATGAAGCTAATGCAATGGTGGTTGTCTGAGCACGTTGGGCTTTGATCAAGATTTTCCTCATTATGTCTAGGTCAAGTACATCATTAACCCAGGACTTGTCCTATCAGATAACAACTATTAGAACCACACAGCAGGTCTGATCCCTAATCTTTAAAATTACTCTAGGAATCAGAACAGTTGGAGGGAAGACATAACTCCAAAACAAATCCCAACCAACAACCGAAGTTCACCAACCAAGGTTCTGGATCTGGGACTGGAAAGATTTCTTTGAGTAAAATGTCTGTCTTTACATGGTCAACTAAGATATCGATCATATAATTGGAACACAAGAGGGGAGGGGAATGGATAAGCAAAATATGAAGCCCTTCAAAAACTTTAAATCATTCAATTGTTATGCAAAGTTCAATCAAAGACTGAAAGCAATGCAAAAGTCTGGAACCTACAGGCCATTATAATCCCTATGATCAGCTGTGGCAGAGTCTAATGCAGGCGAAAAGTAACAACACAGGAAAAAGACAGCTGGAGAGGCTGTTGTTTTGCTTCCTGCACATCCCTGATATGACTGCTTAAAAACAATGAACCAACAAGTAACAAGTGTTAAATCAAGATTGAAAGAAGTTGTACAGGCTTTCAGACACAGAGTGATGTACTGCCCCATTAATCACTTTGGCAATGCTGGTCATCAACTCCCATACATGTTCACTGTTTGATTTTTGGGCCTTGCCAACAAAATGTTAATGATGCCAAGTTAAGCATGAATGACATATGCACCAACCTGACGAGCAAAATGAATGGATCAGTTATTTCAGTGACTACATACTTCAGTGAAAGATAAGCCAGAAGGTTGGTGTGCAAATCATCCATTCAAAAGAACCAACAACCAGTCTCTACTTGGTATGTATGGCCAACCAAATGATCAGCAACTGAAGCAGCCATTAAAATTGTGACATATAATGACAGCTGATAAAACATGCAAGTGAGGTCAGTATTATACCCCATTCACCCAGACTTACTGGGCATGCAGGACAACTTACACCATGTTGCCAAAAATACTGGGAGAAAACTCTCCTATCATTTCTACATTTGTATTGGAATAAAGTGACAAACACAGGCATAAAACTCCCTCAAAAGGAAACAACTGGGAAGTCATTTAATGAAGAAGTTTCCACATCTGAATATCAAATACTGCAATGCACTATTGACATGCCTTTTGTACTGTCAAGGCAAAGGTCGAAATTGTTAAACTTTATACATTTCATTAATATTGTATATATGAAAGGACAAAAATTGTAAATAACAACCCAAATGTGTGTAAAAAAAGATTTATAACCACACCTGTTATTCATACAACTGAGAAATTCAAACAGCATTTACTGATAAAACATACAAACCTCAAGTATCAACAATGTCCTGTGCACCTTACCAGGTCAGAAAAAATAAGCCTACAAACTAGGAAAAATATATTTAAAACTAATGTTGCCAAAACCAGTGAGAACATCAATCAATTGTACCAAACTATTTTGATTGATGGATAGAAATAAAGATAACATTGATGAATATCTTGATGCAAAAAATAGGTGATATTGATTGTACCACAGCAAATATTTAAACTATAAATACTATGGTAGTGACATAGAAGTGGAAAGGGGAGATAACACGGAAGTTTCTGCTATTGTCATATGATATACACATATCGAAGTCTCTCTGAGATGGCTGGATTCAAGAAGCTGCAGAATTTATTTTAGAATGTTCACATGATCAAGAAATCTATTTGATGAAGAAATAAGGCTTTATAAGTTCCTATGCAAACATGCCATCTTACTGCTCACTGTTCTAAAGGCAATGGCACCTGATGAATAAAAGCTCAGTCAGTTTTTATTCTTTAAACTTGAAAAACCAATGCTCAGCTCACAATTTAGTGACATTGTTTTAAAACGTGAAAAGTATTTCAAATTTATATAAACAATGCAAAGGTTCCCAAAATCACCATTCTCTTTCAGAATGATGAACATATATGAGATTCACCCCCATCATCCTAAAACAGTAGTGAAGAACTCCATAAATAAGGGAATAGCTATGTTGTGTCACACAGAATAGTCCCAAAAGAGAACAATAGTTAATTGTCTGGAAAATTGTTCAATTTATGGTTCACTTCACATAATCGGTTAGTGACATTCAGCATTACTGACAAATGAAGAATACAATACTGAAAAATGTGGCATATACCTTGTGAGTTTCAAAGAAATGCAGGAAGTCAGCTAGAGAATTGATGGCCATGCTTCGAAGCTGGAGAGACATAAGGGCTGCAACACTGCTGTAGAATCCCTGGATCAACTCCAAATTATCTGTGTCATCTGTCGTGGACACCATGTTTTTCCACATGTCCTGCTTGTCCAAACAGATCTGGGCACAAGCTGGAATCCAGCTATTAAGAAATACATTCATGATGGTTATATGAAACATACTACTACTCTTTGTGACAATTGCTCTCTCTTTCTCAATTTACCATTTAACCAATTTATATTTGGAAAATGTTCATAGACACCTTTTCTTAAGTTAATTCAGACAAATGCAGTTTTTTTCCATTTTCATAAATAAAATTTTACCAGGTGATTTTTCAATATCAGGTCTCATGTAATATTTAATTTTTGTGTCAATAGATTAAGATAGTGATGTACATGTATGCTTGTTTGCATAGGAATGGGTATATCCGTTTGTAAAAAATGCAGTGAAGAATTTTGTGTTTTGTTGTGGGTTACATAATACTAAACTCCTTTAATATATGGTAGATTGTTTGGTGACGTAGTATTCTCCCATAAGGCCTTCTTTTATAACATAATTGATTAATTGATTGGTTAAAAAAACCACTTCAAAACTAAAAGAAGATAATGATATGAGAATGTTTGTTTTCTTGTTTAAATTTTGTGTATATATACATTCTCATATCATTATCTTCTTTTAGTTTTGAAGTGGGTTTTTTGAAGTGGGTTTTTTTTACCTTATATTAAAGGAGTTTAGTATTATTGTTATTATTACCATCATAATTATCCTTTTTAAAAAAATTTTAATGAAGTCTATATCATTAATTTATTCTCATTGATTTGTTTCAGAAACTTTCTTTTTAGTACTCATGTGACTTACATTGTTTTAATACAATGATGTCATATTTACTGTGTAAAGCAACATCAAAATGGAAGATTTTCAACCAAAAGAATCCAACTAAAAATCTGAAGCTTTGACACTTTAAAAAAATACATATCTAAAATGTTACAAAAGGTGGGACAAATAATTTAATATAAAGGGTAATTCCTATAAACACTCCATTACTTCTTTCTAAGTTGTTCATGGGCCTCCCAGCATTGCTTCTTGACAAGTGATTCAAATTCTGATGGCAGTAGGGGCAAGTCAACTGACTCCAGTTCCTTTAGATTAATAAACCTCATGTGGATGAACCTGGAATAAATTTATGGAATTCATTAGGATCTTTTGTGATTTTACATTTGAATTTGTGGATGCATTGTTTCCAACAAAATGGTGACCTTACTTCACTCTGTACTTCTCATTATCAAATGGAAACAAAACCAGATAATGCTACTGATAGCTTCTACTTGCTTAAATAGACATGCTAGTCATCAGATGGAAAGAATAGAAAACAATATTACATAGCAACAACTCTGCAGTACCGTATAAACTATTGCTGAATAAATTGGGGAAATCACTCATTTAATAGCATTTCAGGCTAAAAGTCTCCAAGAAAAGAAAATTAATCGATAACCCTGCCATATGTCAGGAATGTAATTGCAGAGATTCATATGTGGACCAATGACTTGATTACACACATTTGCCATAATGATCCCATTTTATAATATGCAGTGTGACACAGTTGACACAACACAAATGAAACTGTAGCCATCTTCATGTAGCTCAGACTCACCAACATGTAGTGATGTTTCTCAATCAATGTTCTAACATTTAATTGATATTAAAGTTAAATGAAACTATGACTTTTTTATCTTTATTATCAGTTTGCACTTTCAACAGATTTTCCCCAAGATACTTCAATACATATCACAGTATATTATCCTAAATTCCAATAAATCAAAATACAAAATTTCTAATGATACCCAACCCAAATATTAACAACACAATACTAAATTTGGAGAACTTGTGCAACAATGCACTTGCAGTTTTCTGAAAAAAGACAATACAGCTAAGATCAAGTAAAAATATATAAAAAGGTGTGATTGATCTGTACTACAATGAGGCAAATGGATGAAGCTATAAATCCAGTTCTGTACATCAGTGAGACAAATGAATGAAGCTACCGTCCAGTTCTGTACTACAATGAGACAAATGGATGAAGCTACCAATCCAGTTCTGTACTACAATGAGGCAAATTGATGAATCTACCAATCCAGTTCCATACATCAATGAGGAAAATGGATGAAACTACCAATCCAGTTCTGTACATCGATGAGGCAAATGGATGAAGCTACCAATCCAGTATATTACCTTCCTATTTGCAAACTCTTCCGCACAAAATTTTGTTTCAACAGTTGTGAAGTAAAACAAGCTGACCATAAAGTTTTATTCCATTGCCTTTTACAAACCATTTTTAAATTGATGGAAGAGTCTAGTGTAATTGTACTTACTTGTCAAACCAGAGGTTCTGAAGCTCCTGCATAATAGGGTTGTTGATAAACAGGTGAGTACTGTTAAAAGCTCTCATTTCCTGGTAGGTGCTATGCCATGGGACAGGGGCACGAATCACCCTGCAAAACATAACAGTAAAATTAAATGGTTGTAGAAACTCTATTTCAAATGTGCCTAAGTTTCATACACACATACTGAAGCTTACATGGGAAGAATACAGAACTTAACAAGACACCTGGGCACTGGAATGCTATCCATTGATATTTAGAGGCCAAAAGGTACATGAAATTTATTCTCTTAACATAAAGCAAAATATATATCAAAGAGATTGATAGTGTGTTTCACAAGTATACAAACCATTTTTTGTTTTAATAAATTCATATACACACAATTATCAGGAATAAAGTCTGTAATGTAAGATGTTTAGAAAAAGTTAAAATTTTCAGAACTGCAAACATTTTTTAAATGAAAAAATTGCTGGTAATAGTACAATCTTTGCTCGCTTGTAAGTCAAGTCCAAAAGTAGAAAACACAGACACTAGTCTGCCACCACTTTATGCACCTGCTGACCAGGGTCAATGTTGTTTGTCCTGCTGATTAATCCTCAAAAACTGCAAAGACCCAGATCTGTCAGCACATTATGCAACTACAGTTCTGGGTCTATGCAGTCTGTAGTTGGATCCAACATATGAGTGAGCTCATACTGATGATCAATCCTTGAAAATAATAATAATAATAATAATAATAATAATAATAATAATAATAATAATAATGAATTAATTTAAAGAAGCTAATTTGGTGCACTGGACTGGCCTATCTTCCATGAGGTTGCACGCACGCACGCACGCACGCACGTACGCACGCACGCACGCACACACACACACACACACACACACACACACACACACACACTTGTGCATGTCTGAAATTGGGTTACAAGTTTAAAAGGAAGCCCTAACTACGGATCACCGCCATTTCACCTTTGCTACCTACTAGATGAATCTAATCCAGTGAGTGTTTGGATTGTCTCAACAATCTATATTTATGGCAAGCACCTAATTGATCCATACTGCAAACTCCTAATATTCTGGTTAGAACTCAATAAATTTAACTAATGATCAGCTCAGTTAAGTAATTGTTTCGGGAGTCAAGTTGTGAAGCAAAATTCCCAGGTTTTTCCTGACTTTCGTCAATATTTGCAAAACTCAAGGACTTTTTACGTTCAAAATTTTAATTTCTCTCAACTTTCTCCCAATTTCCCAGTAGTGTGGGAACCATGTTTTTTGTGTACACATTTTTGTAACTACAAGACGAGACTTTATTACTTCCTTAAATTGAAAAGCATTTGCTACAAAATGTAGATTCCTGTTTAGCTGTAAATTTAATTACAAGTTTTGTATAACTGAAATACAGGTTTTATCCTGCAATGTGTGACTCCTGGATTTATCCTAATTTCTCAAAACTTGCACTGAAAAATCAATGGAATGTCTGAAAATATCACATTATCTTTTGTAAGCCTTTATTTCTTTCAAAAATCCATTATATACTATAAAAAAAAATCCCACCGCCACTTTTCAAAATAGTGGTGTGAATATCCACCATAAACTTTAAATTCATTTCATTTGTTACAATCTTTTCCTAGAAAAAGTGGTTTAAATTGACAAACCTTTGAGGGAAAGGTTTCGGCACACAAGAAATGTGAAGTCTATCTCTTTCTTCCGAGTCTTTCAATATGTAATCCACTGCAATGATAATAATAAAAATTTCAGCCAAGTAATGGTTATTATGATATTTACACACAAGTATGATTGAATTTGAAACGTACCTGTTCTGAACATAAGTAAGGCATCCATGATATAATACTTCAACATGATATATTTCCCATTAGATATGGATGATCTATGGAAAACTGACTAGTCTTAACAAAAATATATTACAACAAAACTTCATAAAAAGAGATGTAAATATGGTATCCAAGTAAAATTGAACACAATATCTATACAGCTGGGGAGAAAAATCTGCTGAACAAAGACAGAATATTGATAGTTTTCATTACCCTGACAAACCATTATAATATATATAAACATAAATGTTGAATTACAAGGATGTCAACTAGAAATGAAAAGTGTGTAACAAACAGCACAGCAAAGACCACAGGTTTCATACAGTACATGGGAGTTATTTTTCAATGGCTTTTCAGGAGTTTTCATAGGCTTTCAAAATTTTAAAGGAGTACATTTTCATACAAAATTTAACTTTTCACCATACATTGCAAGAATAAGTAAATAAGCACAAAAACAATAACTAGTGTTAAGGTCATGCTAATCAATATGGTAACTATCTGTGTCATGTGTCATTTGATCCAAACGATTTTATCCCATTTTATGTGTTTATCTCAGGATTTTTAAAAAAAAAAAATAGGTAAATAGCACAACATCTTAATTTAAAATAAGTTATAGTGTATTCAGTTTTCATAGTTTGCATTTCCTAAGATAAATTCAAGGAATTTTAGGCAAAATTCAACAAGTGTTTCAAGAAATTTAAGAACTTTACAAGGATAACATCAACTTTTGAAAATTCTAGAAAATGTCAAAGTACCCGATTAATTTTTTTAAAAGCAAGACCAATAAAGCTACAACAGTATGTAAAATAAAATTTCCCAATAAAAACCATCAAACTGACTGAGTAACAGTAATCTTAATGGTAACGTGGTTACATTTCTAAAGATAAACTTGGTTTTACAAAATATTGATGGGAACAAGAAAATGATTGTTTTTACTGTATACAAATGGGAAAGAGTTTGATAGAATTAGTAAATTCCAACCTGGACTCACCAATGGATTTTCTGAAACTGTATTCATAGTCATTGCTTATCTCCTCTGTCAAACCTGTAACCATGGAACCAAGTTCAGAACTACTGAGGAGAGGATTTGGCACGAGACTGCAGACATTCTTCAACACATCTGGATGTTGTGGGGCTATCATTGAACTCTTAACCCCTTTCTCTATGTAGTAGTAATATCTCTGAAAAATTCAAAATTAAACATAATGGGGATATATATATATATATATATATATATATTTATTATAGCTATGCAATTACAAAAGGTTCTTTAAATTTAAATTTGAAAATTCTTTTCTAAGTTTTCTTGCACTGTGTCCATATATGTAGCTGTCAGCATCATATCACTCAGATGGTCATGAAGTCTGATCAATTTTCCCCAAACTATATTGGTAGGCTGGTGGTTTTGGATCTAATCTCACCCATTCATACAACATTGCAATTATTGCTGAGATACTTGTCCACAATACATAAGTGAAAAAACTGCTTCATCTAGACACATACCAATATTTTCTAACTGATCATAAATGCTTAAAACAGTCAGTTATTACATCCATTTTGTAATCTCGCATGTTGTTGAACTGTGATAACAGTAACATCACTTGATCTTGATCACATGATAGTCACAATTACAAATCCGCAGAAGTTCAAAGTCACATGACCAAAAATTAACCATGTCAAATCAGCAATGTTGTTTCTACATCAAGTTATAATTTGTCAAACATAGGATTGAATAATGAAATATGTTGTACAGCTCACTATATATATTCATTTATAAGGTGGACGGACTTTTGGAATCAGTTACTATGAAATGAAAAGATCAGGGATTGAAAGTTTCTGCTAAACTCTTATTCAGCTTGATAACAAATATTTTAAAGGAACTCTTAAATTGCTACTGGCCTTGTTTTATATTTGCAATGTAAATTGGTTGGTTTGTTATCGCCTTGGGTTTCTGTTGATGGTATTTTTAACCGCTAAAGATAACTGAATCAAAAAGTCTGTGAAGTCAATGATCATCAAAAATGATCTAAAATACATATTTCTGTTTATTAAAGATAGAGTTAGGCAAAGCTTCAAAAGATTTCATAGAAAAAGATCTCACCTTATCCAAGCCCTATTTCTAGAAAACAATGAGCGGCAGTGAGTCACCCAATTATTAATCTAAGTAATAACTGTACTTGGAAGATGAGGCCTACAGCAGGTATTTCAAGATACTGCATACACTTTAGTCATTTGCTATTTTTATTTTTATGGAACGCATACATGGAATCTATACAGTAAATAGAATTCTAGCGACCACACTTTGGATTTTTTCACTAACCCACAGAATACTAAAATAGTTTTAATGATCCAACCCAAATTTGATTGATCCTGCTATATTCAAACAGAAGCCAGTTCAGTTTCTAATTCAACATTTATTATTTATTAAAATAACTCAAAACAATAACAACTGTATAAATAAACTCACAAATGAAATACCCTTTGCACTTTCATATTGCTACTGGGTCATACTTCAGCTGTTTGTGTTCAAATTTCCCAGCATTTGATCATAATTGTAATCGTGATATTTAATTTTGGCGGCACACCTTGTAAATACTTTCAAATGTTTACAATTCTAACTACACAATGCATTAAATAATTATCAACAATGACATAAACTATAATATAAAAACACACTGTTTGCTATATTTCTGGATTATTGAGTTAACAAATGCTACCTTTTCCATTTGGTCATTTTAGACTGAGACTGTAGCTTTTGATATCATCAGTAATGAAACTAGGTCTTGGGAGCAATAAACCTGACAAGTTCCATGTGCAACAAGAATGTTTTAACAAGAATCACAGTAATTATCTTGATGAGTAGTTTAACATCTGTTAATTTTGTGCACAAGCCATATTGTACCTCATCCAGTGCAGAATGTTGGTTGGTACTCTATTAACACAATAAACAAATCAATTATCCATTAAGGAGAAAGCTGACTCAAGTACCCTTATTAACTAACCTGGGATAGCAGATTAGCTGTAAATTTTGAGCCCTGTAATAGGCAAAAATTTCTGTACTGAAAATTACAAATACAAGCAGCAGCATATATGCAAAAAAGTAATAACTGCATACCAGTATAATATGAGAAATCATGAAAATCGGCAGCAATAAATAAATTTAGTAGGCTTGGCGCAGAGATTGAGGTCAACAAGAATTATACCTCCAAATCACGATCTGTGGGCTGTCCACTCTCCTCTTGATCTTCTCTCTCAATTGCAAGCATAATATCCATCTGTTCACTTGGGGTCAAAGGACGGCTGGGTGGCAATTCAGATTCATCTGGGATTCCTGGAGAAGTCCTCTCAGGGCTACCTCTGGAATGAATCAACACTTGAGACATTTATATTCACAAACATAGTCTACTTTTAAATCCCAGAATATTTTTTACTTGTTTCTTTTTTTTAAATACACTCTGGAGTTTTTACTAGAAGTCATCGCCAACTCTAAACTTGCATTACTAATTTCTTGAGAAAGTTCAATTGTTTCCAGAGGCATAATAAATCGTAATGTTTTTTTGTGACACATTCAATACCCTGATCTGAATCAGAAATCCTGCAAATTCAAACCAATCCTTTATCAACTTACAACTTGTCTTGTGCATGCCAAAATGGATTTCCAGTATATATATATATATATATATATATATATATATATATATATATATATAGCCTGATAGTATTAATGGTTTTAATCTCAATTATTTAAAATTAAACTTTTTCCTTCAAGACATTTCACAGAAGCAGACAACACTTATACTAAACAATTGTAAAATTACGTATTTTGTCATCATCTATGTGCTATCCACATATGAAAATATGTAAATCCATTCTCCATGTATATGCATGACCTTTGGAAATCCTCAAAGAGGATATGCACCAATTACCATGAATTCTCAACTTGGTGTAATACATCTTGAACTAAGAGAAGAAATATGTAGCATGCATTGCAAGATCTCTACAACCAACCAAAATACTACATAGAATCAAGAATAATGATTCTGCAGTAACTTGTTCTGTCCAGCTACTAGTGCGCATTCTATATGTGCAGGAAACGTCCGATAGAACTGTTTGACTAACTATAAAATGCCCAAATCAGAGATTTCAAGTGTCTGATAAGAAAATATATTTAGACTTGAAAAGAAATGGTTTTTAACAAAACATGTACAAAACTACTATGTATTCTGTGTTCATTGCAGGAAACATGAGCACAACATTCCACCTAATTTCAATAAAGCCAAAATATTAACTCAATGTGCAATAATTAAGCATAATATTTTCAAGCTCTACCTTTAAATCCATCCGTTATTTACAAACTACCCACCGACTATCCCTTCAAGAGGAGTAGGGGTTATTTCCCACTAACTCTTTTCAGTTCCAGAAAATACCCTGTGTAAAAGGTAAAATATAATCTCTAATCAGTCATGGAGCAGTCAAATAGATCCTTAGCATCAACCAGTGTTGGGAGCAGATCACTCAGTTTCGTAGGTTATGGGGCTTTTAAAAAACAAACAAAAACAATTTAGTCAATTAAAAAAGACTTAGAAAAAACTGAAACAATCCCAATTAAGATTGTTCAGTACATTTGCTTTGTATTAGAGCAGAACAAAAACAGGAAGCAACAACTTTGATATAAACAGCAAACCCTTTAAACTCTACAGTTAAAATGGATCTGTTCCAAAGTAAGTGTTAAGGTACCCAAGATGTAGCTTATCATTTAATAGCACAAAAACCACATTACCATGTACACCTGAGTCTCATGAAACTGATAAAAGGACTGTCGGAATGCAAACATATTGGCAATTACATAGCTATTTAATGACTTGTGTGGGGATAAGGTCACTGGAATATGCCTTAATATATTCATTCCCATGCAATCTTCATGTACAAAGAAGTTAAAATATTTAATATCGGTTCAATACAGAGCATTATTAATGTTTCATAGACTTGTGTCATTTTTAGTCATAGAACACATTTAATATCACCTCACTCTGTGACAAATGAAATAACAAAGACAGGAACCTCAAGGTGGTTCTTACCACATCTTCTAGATAAAATATGCAAAGCCATGGATGAATAATCATACAGAGTTTGAGCTTTCATTCTTAAATGGCTTTATAGTTATTATTGAGCAGGAGGGAAAGGGCGCTGGAAAACTTTTGAAACTGAAGATAAATACATTAAATGTGGGATGTGACACACTTTTTATATACCAAGGTTCATTCTTTAAGCTAAAGTTATAGAACTAAAGCATGACATACAAATGGCTGAAAACAGACATGTGGATACCATGTTTCCAACATTTTTTCAAAAAAGTCAGGGGTAAAAAACAAACATACTTATGTCTCTTTCATGTCATAGTTAATACTTGATTTACTAGCTTTGAATACTGTTTTAAGCAAACACTTTCATCAGTATTGCATTTTATTATGCTTTGATAGTTTTATATAGTAATGTTTCAACAGACTTTATTTGTTATATATAGCACATGTAATTATCACTCTATTTACTTACCCATTTTCAATGTGCCCATTTCCTTCATCAGCCATTCTCCCATTTTGTGCTTTTTCCATGATTGTTTTACTTCTTGCCATTTTCCTGGGGCTCTTACTTCCATCATAAACTGTAACAAGAGTTCCATACATTAAATGCCAGCCATGTCATTGTTTTCAAAATCATTTATTTTATATTTGTCTGTGACTTTGATGTTTGCTATGTTAACTCTGAGCACATGGGTGCCTTTCTTGCCTCAAACACGAGCCATCCACAATATTTGTTCATGTTTACTGACACAGAATTTTAGTTATTTTGTAGCAAATAGCTTTCAGTGCCATGTGCATACCAAATTCCATTGTCTACATTCTGTGGTCCTAGCTCCATAGTGCTTTTAAAATTTTTGTAAAAAAAAAAATAAGACCAAAATGTTTGAATGTATATACAGCTTAATGACAAGTCATTTATAAAGTACCAATTATCAAGTTCCAAAATTTTAAAGATAAGTTGCAGAACTTTAGGAAGAAAAACCTTATAAATGAAATTTAATAGTCCAACCAAAAAGATATATAAAGATGTTACAGATTTTTTTTAGAAAGTATTAAAAAAATATAACATAATTAAAATGATTGGCATGAAATTCTAAAATATAGTGTCAAACTTTGTTATAAATCAGCATTCTTTTAAAATGTCCAATAATTTCTCTAGTGGTTTATCATTAAAAAAAAAATCTTTTTTATTGAGTTCACATACAAAACATGTTTTCTTGCATGGTAGTAGACAATATATTTAACATGAAAATGTTCTACTGCCAGTGGATTCTGGGAAGTATGCACTCTGGTCAAGATTAACCCTTCAGGAGGTATGAATGGATAGGAGACATGTGACCTATATGTGTGTGTAATGTGTTTTACGTGAATAATGCCACTCTCCAAAAATGAGTTAATTTTCTGAAACTTTTTAAGAGTTTTCATTTCACATATATTTGGCAAGTATACAGAACATTGTATAAAATACTAGAAGATATTATATGGCGTCTTTATCTTCCCTTTCATTACTCTTATTAATAATGTGACTCAGAAGCCAGACTAAAAATACAAAATTTCCAGACCTCAGAGTTCCAAATCTGTATGCCTTTGCTAAAACATTTCCCAAATGCAAAAGTGCATTCACATCACAAGTTTCCAAATACGACAGTTGTAATAACAAACATGTAAGACTATTTCTAGATGTTTTTATAATTTTTTTAATTTTTTCAGTTTTCAAAATGTTACATCATTTCCAGAATTCCAAATCTAAATATAAAAATTGATATATTTATTTCATTGATTTTACTGGCACTACAATAATTGTTTGTGTACAGTTCCACATAATTTGTCATTATCCTTGTTACATGATAAAATCTGAAATTTGACTGTGGCCTCTACTTTTCCACTTTCTGCATCAAGCAACCACTGCAAACATTTGATATTAAAAGTTATTAATTTCTGATCCTTAATTAAATCAGAATAATGAACTTCACTTTTTTTAGAGTACACAATTTTAATCAAAAGTTTTGAAATTTTATACTAAATAAGAGGATACTGAAGAAAGGGTGATAAGATATTTCTGTAACTGCAAGTCTGCAGTTTAACTTATTTCTCAATGGTGCCAGCACTTGTTACATGCATTGATTTGTAAAGTGAATATTTTTCTCTAAATAAATTTGCATGGATATGAATAGCAATGTTACAAACAAATGGAATAAACTCACACTGTCCAACATATTTGTTAATTACATGTATGAAATAGAATTCTGAAAATCTTAAGGTTCTGTAGACCATACTTTTATGCTCAAATGTCCACTTGTCTTACATTTTAGGACACAGAAAATACAAAAGCTTTCACTGGGTATGTCATGCCCATTACAATAAGTAATAAGCAAATTATCAAAATTCTCCTAGATGCCAAAATGCAGGTAAAAGTATTCATAATTTTCATTTTTGGAAGCTGAAAATTCAAACTGGCTGAATCCTCAGTACACAAGCTCTTTTGTCAGTGAAATTCTGTTGTATTTGATCCATTTCTACCAAGAGTTGTTCCATTTAAATATACATGGTATCAAATCCAAACCCAACCATGAAGAAATCTGTAAAAGTTTGTTTAAGATAATACTGAATGTCATATGGTTGTTGATTAAAGAAATAATGAAAATAAAGCATATGGAATATGACTATCTTTTTTTATCCCAGAATCTTCATAAATTGATTGATTTGAAGTGGAATAGGTGTAACATCACAATCACGGCTATCCAGTGAATTAATTATTTATTCATTCATTATAACACTATTTCATAATGAATGAGCATTAACCATCAGGTGACATAATTATCTGTGATACAATTCACTCATGTTTGAAATTACTGCATGGGAAAAACAAAATGTTTCATTAATAGGACTACAAATTTTAGTGCATCTACTGCAACTTTTTAAAATCCACTTGCAAACCCTGAATGTAGATTGAGTTATCAAAGTTTGATGATATATGTTTTGTGAGATCAAAACATTTACCTTTTGTTTTCTGTCTTGTGAGTTTGGGTAAATCCTTTAACTTCAGATTTCTTGCCGTTGGCGTGTAGTTGTTGGCTATCGACTCACTTGGGGTCCTGTGGTACTTTTCTTCTTTGAAAGGGGCTGCAAGAGTCCATGATGTATTCTTCATGATTGGTGGATGTTCACTGTTTCGTAAGACAATCTGCAAGTTATAGATGGAAAATAACAGTAATACACTGAACACAACATTCTTTTATCTATTTCTTATTTAGGTACTCAACATTAAGAGACTACTTAGTGTTACGTGCTTAGGCTCGAATAAGCAGCAACACAGAAAGAGTGAAAACTAACAAGCTTGTATAACTTGAACAATGAATTTATTAAGTACAATTATTTTCATAAAATAAATAAACTCACGGTTTTAGAGAATCAAATCCAACATTAATCCAATATAGAATTCATAATAATAATCCACTAATAGAATTGTAAGAGTCCTGATAAATAAATGTTCTAATAGTTCCAGGTTCGAATCTTGATGATGTAATCCAAAATGGCTGACAATGTCACGTGATGCAGTTCTTGTTTTATCATCCAAATGAAAATCATAAACACATGTCCTTTTCCAGATAATTCTTCTTTCTTCAATAAAGTGACACAATGTCCAGAATAAAATAATTAATATTAACACTCAAACATGAATTACACAACTGTTAATTTTAAAGCCCAAAATTCTACTGAACCTCTCTTCCAGTACACTGATTAAAATACCCTTTTCTGAAGTAAACAAGTGATCACGTGATTTTCTAGAAGGTCAAAGAAAGATGAATTACCTTCACAAAATCACGTACTCCAGATATTTCCTACTAAAAATAAAAAGTTGTCCTTGAAATTAACCAATTGTTTTAAAGACCTGTTTATCAATCTGAAGCAAGGTCAGATAATGAAGTAAACAAACCAAGGTCAGCCTGTTTACAACTAGAGTCTAGGTCAACCTGAATTTTCTAGAAAAAATCTCCCAATTAATGAATATTAAACCCTAAATGACAAATTTGGATTTAACAATAAAAAATAAATCAATTAAATCCAATAGCCGTAACATTAGAAACATGCATTAGACCATTTTAACAAGATCATTATGTTATAAAAGCAAATCAAAACAAAATTATAAAAAGTAAATTCATTCCAAGGCAATCTAAGCCATTAGTTTTCTCTGCTATTCAGCATTATGCACACAAATAACCACTGATGTCAGATAACTCTGGAAAATGAAAACAGGAATTTCAAATAGTTGCATCTTTTTATGAGTGCTAAATCTGCCAGTGATACAGAACAAGTCATCTGCAGCAATTTATTTGTACCTATTTACGATGGAAATGAGAGAATTTATATTATCTGTGACTGAAAATATGTTTAATATGAAATTTGAGTGATTTAAAAAAAAATTATTTTTAGAGATTTTGTAATCATCAGCTATGATAATCAGTCACCATTGGCAATAACTAGAGTAAACACTGTTAATAAATAAATGATTGCTTAATAAAGTAGAAATTTATCATGTATGTTGTTTGCCAATGCAACAAACCATTAATAAATACCCCTTTAAGACACAGGACAGGAATCCTTGGTACAAGAAAGCCATAATGGACAGGAATCCTTGGTATAAGAAAGCCATAATATATGATTCAAGTTAGAAACTGTGCTTGTTTTTGTTTGAGATGGGGTACAGATGTAGACTTTTTAATTTAATGTATAATTTTTTTAAAAATTCATTTATTACCTTGTAAAGCTCCGATGGTTCTTTGGTTGAAGTTGGCAATGGTGGTAAGCCAGGCAGCCCCCTTGTCCTGCTACAGCTCTGGATTGGTGTTTCCACATACTGGAAGATAACATAATAATAATCAACCAATTCATTTCAGAGTCACTTGATATCTGAGGACTATCAAGGTCCACCCTAGAATACAAGAATATTAGATTAAGGAATGGCCCGAAAAATTTCTGTTTGTCTAATGGGGACTATTTCAAACAATTTATGTATCTGATACGATTTCCAGCTCCGATTTTGAAAGTACATCTGCATTTTGTTTCATCATGATACAGTGTAGCATGAAATAACATTTAAATTTACTCTTTACTTTACAGTGACTAATTTTCAATGGCTATAAATGACAGTGTTAGGCAATAAAAATGTATTTCTGGTCAGTCAAACATGCCTGTTTTTTTGTTGCTGACCCAAGAACTTCCCCATCCCACATCCCTGGGTAAAATGTCAACAAAAAATAATAATTTAAACAAATTCTCCATATTGATGTGTGCACATGAGCCAGTTAAGCCCATCACTTGGAGTGCTTACCTAATTTCAAACCCAGTGCACTAGGAAATAAAATCTTTATTTTGGCCTATTTCATTCATTTTGTTTGTCCCCTTTCTATATTTTTTTGTCAGGCATGGCTAAACAACAGAACAATTAATGGCTAGACTTAGGTCAACAAGCCATTGTAACTAATTAGCAGTTAATCTTTATCTGATGTGATGGTTTAAAGAAATTGATGTTCTTTTGAAAATGTATGTAAACACCTGAGACTGTTCAGAGAAAGAAAGAAATGTTCTTTGTATTTTTTTAATTGGTTAAATAGTGATGACATACATACAAATCATGAAAGCTATCAAAGCATTATCCAAGTTTGAGCTGGATAATCATTTATATTCGATGCTGCTACTACCACTAATAATAATAATTACCACTCCAGTACACATGATTTAGACTTCAGCACTACAGTATCAGTCAAGACTTTTTAAAGAAGTGGAGAAAAGTACTTTAACTGGGGAAATAAGTCCTTAAAATCTATTTTTGTTTTTATGGGGATAAACTGACTTGCAATGAAAATAACACAATGTGAATAAAAGTCACACACACACACACAAAAAGTGACAGCACAAGACACAAGAACTCAGAATGTATACTTAATGCTGGCAGTCTCTATGGTAAAGGAAGGTGAAAAAAATGGAGGCAGAACTTCAAACCTGATAATTACAGACCTGAGTGGGACAAGTAATTATCATGGATGAGAAAAGTGGAATTAGAATCTGGTACAATCTGACTGGTATAAGACTGCTGGAAGACAAAATCCTTTCACTTAAAACTAAAATATTAACTTTCAACTATCAGCCTTTGGCCATTATGAATTTAAACCAGATTGTTTAACTGCTGATGAGTGTTGCCATGCCTGGTAAAAGAGACAGACAATTCTGTATGTATGCTGTTGAGAAAACTCCCGAAAAGAATGTGAAAAAGAAAGACTGCAAAACAGTACAGTTCCATGCAATGAAACAGTGAATAAATCAATTAGAATACAGAAGCATTATGTGTTTGAAGACATCAATAACCAGAATGTGATAACTAAAACACAATGCATACATCTGCTAAGTAAAAAGAACTGGAAAAGTGCAGAAACTATCAGGTAACTCATTTGAAAAACTAGTTTACATATGGTCAAGTGCAGCATGATATAAGAGGGGAGGGGGTCGCAATTCCTGAAAAACTGTTAGTCTTGAATGTGATTTCATATGAGACTGAGAATTTAATCTAGATATGTAATAAAATAATGATCACATAATTTCTAATTTTCTTTTAAATCCTTTTAAAAGTGAGAGGCTTGCAAGTTTAAGCAAGAGACTCTCAAAAATAGACTTGGAACACCAGAGTTTCACAAGTGAAGAATGCAGGACTCCTCATCATGAAACTCTCTTGAGAGCTATGGAGAAGGTAGGGGCAAGAAACAGGACATTAAAATAATCCTCAAGCAACTTGTAATTTATTATTTTATTATTGCCAGCTTTTTTGGAAACTGTCCTCATATAATGTTTTCTGCTTGGTTTGTAAGTCCATTGACTCTGGACCTGCAAGCTCTTTGGTATGTGTACCTGACTGTGATACAGATGAATCAGAGTTCAGTTCCCTCCTGCAATCATTCAAGTTTGTATTCCCTCCCAAATTTGGTGATTTATCTAACCTTCAGTATATGGTGGCCAAGTTAAGAATGGGTTTCTACAGTTCTGAGAAACAAATCTGGGTGACATTCAAGGGCAAATATCAAAGTATGGGTAAAGAATTTTGCTGGTTATGTAAATGTGGTCACCTACTAACCAGCCTTGCTGGTTCAGACATTTTAGTCTGGTTCTATGTGTGCCTGACTTTGAGAAAAACAAACTGGGACCAACTTCAACAGTTTGATTTAGGAATACATTTGGTGCTCATCTCTCAGTTGCTGAGGGCCTGGTTTAGAATTATTTATATACTACTCTGAGAAGTGAATCTGCATGTGTTTAGGTACTATGAAAGGACTAGTCTATAGTAGTCTTGGTATATGAAGCCACTTATTAACCAACATTGCTACCTCTAGCCTGACCGCTAGAGTCAAAATGAGCTTGAATCAATCAAGATTTTTTGATTTTTTTTAATCAAGTACACTAAGCACTGGCGAGTTCAGTATAATTGTAGTGGAGTCATTATGAAAACTTAAATGTATTTGGCAAACTACACAAAAAAATCACACAAATTGTCAAGAATTTTTATGGCACAAACTCTAACCTTGATAAAGTCTCGAGTATAGCAACGCATTAACATTTGAGTCAATGCCAAGATAATCATATGTGACCATTTGTGTTGCACAAGTGTCCACGGTTATGTCATTAATCATAATAATCACTACATTATATGTGCTGCATCTTTAAATGTCTAAAGTCAAAATAATGTTGTTTTTTTTTCTTCATATATCGACTAATAAATTACACACAAATTATCATGTACCTTTGCTCTCTCGAGCGCCATTTTGCTAACACAATACTTTCACAGCAAATCGATCCGAGTTCGGACAGCTTTAAATGTACTGCCCTTGAGGAATATGTTTAAAATCTTTCTCAGCTAAAACCTTGTTGTCTCAAACACTTCAGTTTTGCACAAACAATTTTAACTGACGAACGCAAATTCACGACTAAGTGTGATTTTGGCATTATTGGCGCCGAAAGTCACAACTGAAGTTTGTCCTCCATGCTATAATCATAATCCGGGTCTTCGCGTTGCCAAGTTGGTAACCTCGTGCTGAAACAAACACATGACTAGTATACAGTTCTTTTATCTTAAATTTGCTTTACCTTACGATCGGTTGCAAATCAGTTTAGCTGCCTTAGAAGGGATATTTCAAAACTAGAATTTGTTTCTAGAAAAAGAGGGTTCGTATCAAAATAGTTTTGTTTTTTTATTATCAAAGATTAAAACCGGTGATTTGTAACGGCTAACATAATGCGATGGAGCTGGCAGTGAGAGTATATAGTAGAAGATCTTTTATTATTATTATTATTATTATTATTATTATTATTATTATTATTATTATTATTATTATTATTATCATCATTAGTAGTAGTAATACTAGTAGTAGTAGCAATAGTAGTAATAGTAGTAGTAGTAGTAGTATTAACGTAAAAGATGATGATATGGAAGACTATGTTTCTAATTTAATATATATAAAAAAAATAGCAACTGCATTATGGTCACAATGAAGGGACCGCTCCGGTGGCCTAAGTGTAGATAGCGTCCGCCTTGGATAGTTCACGTGTTTTTATCCCGGTCGAGTCTTGGCAAAGATTTCCAAAAAAAATGGTTCTAGCTATGCTCAGAGTTAGAGGTTAAAGGTCTGGTCGGTTTGGTAAGAGGATAATATGACTAGACGGGATATGATGCTACATGATTACAACATGATGACCCAGTTCTAGACACTATGAACTGACACGCTACAGACATCTAGTGACATGAATGAAAGACTTAAAGCTAGGTTAAAAATCCAAAACAGAGAGAGAGAGGGGGAAGGGCGATTTCATGCTTGTTTCCTTATCCTCCGTCCCATAACTCTCATCTGTAATGTTGCATTGGAGGGGGGCGGCGTAATTAGAGAATCTTTTGTAAAAGATTTCTTATTTTTAACATAATATAGATGAAGTTTTAAAATGATGGTGTCATTGATGTTGTGTATTGTATTTGATGCCATTGATGCTATGCGTTGCATTTTATGTAAATGATGGCGTGTATTGTATTAATTAACACCTTAAATACAACAGGTATGTAATGAAATAATGTGAAGAAAATAAAACTCAACTAACTCGCTCAACAACAAGGAAAAACAACTGATTTTGCTTTACAATTTTGCAACAGAGGCAAAATAATTCATTCATATTTATATCAGACACCCTTAAAGATGTAGGTATTGACCCTACCTAATTAAAATTTTGTGATGTGAGAAGGTAACACGTTGTATAACCTTCTGTTATAGCACCTAATTATTGCACAATTCGAAAATGAGATCGAGAACCCGGACGCAACATATATAGAGAAAATTATTTCATCCACCGCACATACATACATACATACATACATACATACATACATACATACATACATACTTGGCTTGGGGGGGGGACTAACTTTAATTAGGTAATACTTACTGCTTTTATAGCATAGCTTTCCAATTCCTGGACGCAGGTCCTTTGGCCAGACTTAAATAATTTCCTCCTCCAAGTAGTATTGGAAGGTTCTCGAACCAGTCAGACTTCTGCGTCACAGCCTACATTCAACAAGGGCATCGACTACACGAAATCAGAGCAAGGAGAGAAGATGTATCATTTGTCATAGTAGCGTGAATGTGTCATATAATTACTAATATATTGCCCTAAAACTAAATTTTAATAGCAGTAATACTGCTACTGCTGTATTCCCAAACTAGTCAGTTGAAAGAGAGGATGGTGGTATATATATATAACTCTAGTATACAAAAGTTTCACTATTCGCCCGGTAGGAGAAAGCTTGTAGAACATTTAACCACTTTCTGTGCCGTTACAATCGGGTAAAACAAAAATTAATGTCTTCGTTTTGTTAGTCCATGATCATGATCAAATGGTGACAAGATAGTCTGAGACCGCCAGAAAGCAGCTCTCGTCACATCCTCCAGAGATTGGTGATTGAAAGATGAAGCGATAGCTGGGGCCAATCCACACACAGAAATGGTGAAATAACTGAGGAAAGAAAGCGTGGACATGTGATAGTGGAAGGTGTTTCCAGAAACGAAACCAGTAGCAGTCCGTTTTGTTGTACTGGACACGTATATCGTCAAGGATGTCCTTCCTTTGATCTACCTTCCGCCTCATTTAGCGAAGTTTGGTTGAGAGAGAGCATTGAATTGCGACTGCTTAGTAGACTGCTGGGATGCGTCTGCTTTTAAAATGTGGGAAAAGGTTATAAAGGGTGGTCAGGAAAATCACTCTAAATGGCTTGTTTCTATGGGCCGTGAGCTGCGTCTGCTTTTGTTCTTGTTTCCTCAATCCTTTATGGCTATGATGGGAAGGAAGCCTCCAAGGAGAATCTCAGCCTCAAGTGGAGCAGACCATTGGTTTCTTTGCTGAAATCCAACAAGACCATGGATTTCTCCAAAGCAGTTTACTTGCGAAAGTGTAATCTTACCTATAAAAGGCTTGCCTAGACGTTTTTTTTTTGTTGCCCGCTCCAAGATATGCCTCTAGTAGACGGATGAGGTGATGATAAGGAAAATGATTTCTTTTTGAAAGAACCGAAAGATGCAGCCCACAAAAAGGTCACTGACGAAACGTTCGTGCTTTTAGTTCTAAAGCATACAAAGTTCTAACCGGAAAGACGGGGGGGGGTGGCTAAAGGGGCAAGTTGGTGTGTGATCGTTATATCTAGATGGAGAAAGAATTCTTTTCTGCTGCTAGGCAAACTCATGTCCACGGAAAAACATATATGTGCGTTCCATGCCCATAATAGAATGCGTGAGCAACAAAATATATGAATGCGATGCTGCCACAAACAGTCTCTATAGAGAGACTCTTTCTGTCCCAGTGCACGAACGCATAAAACAAAAGCATGGAGGAAGGAGGTGGGAAACATTTTACCGCCTAATAAAACGATTATTCTTTCTCCTCTTCCGAAACCTGGCCAGACAGGTGGGAGGAGGCTAGAAATCTGGCCGGGAAGGGAATATCTCCACCGATTCCTCGGCGAACTCATTGGAGTTCACCAGTATAGAAACAACGTCCTCATTCTTCCACTGAGCCTAAGACCAAGCAGGGCTGTATCGTTCCTGGACCAGGAAGACATGGAAATAGGATTGTTATTATTCCCAAGCTTATCATGGGGAAGGGACTGACCTTACTGGTAGATTTTCTAGGCGAACGAGAATACTTTGACTTCTTCTCCCAATGCCCATTCCCCCCCCCCCTCCGGCCTAAGGAAACAGGTGTTCGGCCTATAATGTCTTCCCTACCTAGAAGCCAATGGAAGGATGTCCATAGCACCACGGTAAACCGAGACTGAATTCCCGAAACGTGGTCCCCACATCCCGTCGGGACCATAAAGAAACACAATGAGAGGGACGACACAAGGATGGGAACTCCGATTCAATCTCCCTCCTTTTCAGGTGAATATAGACCGACTCAATATCCTCAACGAGATTAACCGGAGACCTTATACAATATTGCAATGCTGTGTTGTTGGCACTTGTAATAAAATACAAGCATTAAGTTTTTGCTCTTGAGTTGGAACCTTCTTGATTAGACAATTATTGGCAAAAGGACAGTTGAATGCTTTTTGAAAACAAAATTCTAACACATTGCTGCTACAACTACAACCACTATTATGTTTTAAATTGCCCCACTCCGTCAGTATCAATTCGCGTATGTCATGTGCTAGCAGAATTAAAAATGTATCAGATTTTGTACGAATACAGTCGTTTTTTTGGACAAAATACACAATTTGATGTTTTACATGTACAAGTTAAATTTGTCAAACATTGCTGTCCCAAAAGTATTAAAAACATTGTGTACTTCTTTTTATTGACGTATTAATGTAGCTGTTAATCGAACTAACGCAGACTGAAAGTAAAAAAAACAACATGCAAATCGACGGCTTCTGCCTTGAAGCATATTTTTAAAAAAGAACATCTACGTTTCTTAAATAGATACACGGATAAAGATCCGTATATCTTCTATTAAAATGTAGATATCCTCTATATATGATTTTCTCTTATAAACTGATATTTATATACGTACAGTGATACAATGCAGCTCGGTCAACGATTTATCAAGTACGTTCATTCATATTCTCTCCAAAATTTAGTATATAATATGTCAAACAAACGTTGAATCACACCCTCCATTTGGACACCATATGTATTCGTTGGAAAACTCCATGTATGCAATAAACATCCTCCTCCTGTGTCAGCCCTTTCCTAAGCCGATAGTTTAGTATCGCTGAAATTTAACCGAACCAGACTAACGGAGTCTTCGACGATGACTTTGTTTTCAAGTACGGTTAAATGTTATTTAAAAGCTAATGCAATTCTTGATTGTTAATACCGTAAAAATCTTTACTTGTTTGCTTCTCCTCAAATAATTTCAAAACCTTTTAGCGATGATCATGTTTCCATTTTGATTATTCATACGTCACGTTTCAGATTTTACAACTTTAAAATTCATGTTAAAGAAGATCTCCATTTTGTTTATATTTTTCAGATCTTTACGACAAAATCATTTTGTTTATAGCATGCTTTGGAGTAGGTTGATCAAGGATAGAAGACAATGTCATTGATTTATTAACCTAAATAAAGTTCGTTATTTATATAATTGTATTTCAATATATATTTTCCACACATTGTTAATTTAAGCGCGATACATTTTTATCAAAGCCAACATGCACTTTCTAGTCTATTAAGAAACCGTTTCTTTATACTCGACGGAGGGGTGGGGAGCTTGTCTGGGTCAGGGGCAATATTTATCGCCCTTGTTTTCTGTTGATCGACTGACGTTTACTTTGGCTTTATTTTGTCATTGCCATGATCTAACAAACCAGCAACTCAATTCACTGTCATACTTAAAAATTGAATTAACTAGTTTTATTTACGTGGACATCTCCAAACAACCAACAAACGAGAAATTAACAGGCCTATGAGGTGCCTCCACTCCCCAAGTATATGTTTCATTTGCGTTTCCATATTTTCAAATTATACAATTTGGAAAAGTAATTTTCAATGGGATTCGTCTTGATTTAAGACAGGTAAAACAGGTTTCGAGTCCCGATGCCAAGTTTCTGTGAAATTAGTCCTAAATTATATTTAAACCATGATTGCATTTTCCTCTTCATGCATTAGGCCAATTGGTAAGCTTACGTTTCGTGCAGTATGTGCATTTTGTAGATTTGCTCTTCCTAAATTACGCCAATCAGCAGGTTTCTTCATCATGCATTAATCCATTGGTATGTTTTTTCTTCATGTTTAACACCCATTGGCAGATTTCTTGTTCGTGAATTACGCTAATTGGCCCGTTTCCTCATCATGCACCGTCATGCATTAATCACATGGCAGGTTTCCTCTTCGTGTATTACAGCCATTATCGGGTTTCCACTTCATGAATTACACCAACTGGCAGTTTTCCTCGACCTATTTTAAAACTTAATAGGGGTTTTGGTTTGTTTCGTCCCTTTATTGTATGGATCTATGATGATTTGTTTGCAGGTTACACGTTTTATACCTTCATCTGTACAATTCTTAAGGACTGGCCTCTAGTTGGATTTTTGTTATGAAAATAATGCAGTTTTTACAAACTTTGTCTCTCTTTTCTTCCATTTAGAGTTCGCAATATTTCTACTTGAATAGGAGTTTCGATAGTTACTATTTCTTGCTTTAAACTAAAGTCCTGAAGAAAGAAGAAAAAGAGGGGATGAATATAGTTTCCCTGTATTCCATGTATTGAAACAATATAGATAAATTAGTACTTAAATATCCTTTTAACATTAAAATGCCATAGGAATCTTTTTGTTATTGTTGGAAAACTAAGGAATATCTATGATAGGGAATGGGAAACAGTCTTTTCATTGATGACGTCATAGCACATTACAGTACATTACATGCCATTTCTATCTGACTTAATGGGTCTGAAAAATCAAGTACATACCAGTATTGCGTTATGGAAGCTACATTTACCACATAAGCTAGAAATTATAGATGTACCTTAAAATTTCTTTATACATTATTTTTTCATCGTTATTTACAAACGGTGTGGAGATATTTACATATATCTACACGTTTATTTCTAAATATCTTTTTATGCTTCCAAGAACCTTAAATGCATTGTTATTGCTTTTACGTTTTTTTTAATGGGTTTCTTTTACAGATTTGACAAGGGAGTGAGACTATTACTAACAAGGGAAGTAACTTATGCAAGCAGCATAAACAGCACGGTATGATTATCTCTCTTGACCTTAATTGATCTTCTATATGGTCCAGTGGATCATTCACTGAAATCAATCAGGAAGTAAGCGGTATACGGCTCTGCCGCTCACTCGTTTGTTTTGAATGGTTGTCAATATATTTGTATTTTTCTATTTTGGATCTCATTAGTTTTCGCTAGTTCTGAACGTAATAGACCGCTTCGGTGTCCTAAGTGGTTCGAGCGTCTGCCTCGCATGCAGGAGGTCGCCGATTCGAACTAGGACCAAGTCATACCAAAGATTTATAAATATGGTACAAGTCACTGCCTTCCTTAGCGCTCAGCATTAAGAGGTTAGTGTTAGAAATGGTCGGCTTGGTGTCAGGATAATATGGTTAGAGTGACTGCCTCGGATTCGGGAGGTCATGGGTTTCGAACCCCGACCGAGTGATATCAAAGACTGACAAAAATGGTACTAACAACTGCTTCACTAGCCGCTCAGCCTTAAGAGGCAAGTGTTAGGACTGGTGGACATTGTGTCAGGATAATGTGACTGGGTGGGACATCACACTGTTTGCGGCATGATTTGTTTGTTTGTTTGTTTGATTGATTAGGATTTTTAACGTAGTTTTAACAATGTTTCAGTCATATCGCTACTATGTCTGCAGTGAGGCAGTTTATAGTGAGGTCTAGCACTGGGGCATCATGCCGCAGACATGAAGCATGATGTCTCACCCAGTCACATTATCTTACACCAGACCCACAAGTCCTAACACTAACCTCTTGATACTGAGCGCCAACCGAGGCAGCTGTTAGTACCATTTTTGTAAGTCTTTGGTATGATTCGGCCGGGGATCAAACCCACGACCTCCAGCTTTCGCGGCGGAAACTCTAACCACTAGACCACCGAAGCGGTACTGATGTGATTAGAGTGTCTGCATCGGATGCGAGAGGTCGTGGGTTCTATCCTCGACCGAGTGGTATCAAAGACTGATAAAATGGTACTAACAGCTGCCTCTCTAGCCGCTCATCTTTGAGAGGCTAGTGTAAGGACTGGTGGACATTGTGTCAGGATAATGAGATTGGGTGGGACATCACACTGGCTGCAGCATGATGCCCCAGCGCTAGACATTATTGTAAACACACACTGCAGACATGGTAGCGATATGACTACAATTATTAACGCTACATTAAAAAAAATCTAAATCGCATACATGCGAGCGCGTATCCTGCCTTTACCGTTTACGATACTTTGTAAGATTTCATCTCTTATGATTGTCTTATCGTGCTGGTTGAAACATCTGTTTTAAAACATGCATGCATAACAATGTAAACATCAAATTTTGCATTTATGTAATAAAATACACTTTTGATCTACCCTAGTCAAGCTGCTATTCAAATGATCACTATAAACAATGTAGGTATTAACTAATTCTCCGTCCGATCTCACTTACATTTAGGCATTATATCAATTTCAATAATATGTCGTGTTTCAGTAGAAAAGTAATAGCATGTTCGTGACTACATCTCTGCAAAATTGGTAATAACGAAAAAACGCCACCAATTATGTTTTCGTGTTATTATTTTTTTTCTTAGTTAGCGATAGGAAGGTGGGTTACTTTTGCTTTTATTGTAATTGTTCATAGTTTTGCGCCTGTAGTAAGTAAAGCAGGTGCGTTAGAGTAGAGGGCTATTTTTTAATCAGTGCAGCAGTTTATTATTACCCACACGCACCCGAACTGTCCCGTAAATCGAATGCACATTCAGCCGACGTTTTCATTAACCAGTATTCAATAAATTCATGACCAATTACATGACCAATTAAGCACACTTATCTGCTGTAATTTTACCTATGACATTAACCTTTATTTAATGTTTGTGACAGGATATCACATTACAGTGTGCTATGTGTTGATAATTTCGAACTGACGTCATCACGGGCATTCAATCAATCAATTATATCTGCAACAGTCGAGAAGGTGAAGGACCCTGTTTTATCCTTTTAGACCTTTGTCTTTGATAGCGAAGAAAATCATTATAGCCTGCTACTTTTGTTTTAAAACTAAATATTTATAGCCATTAACATGTTTAAATGTAGTCCCTATATTTTCCCCAGACTAATTTATGTGATGACGAAATTTGACTTATGTAAGCATAGATGAAGAATAAGACCCGAGTAAACTAGATGTTTTCACCTACTGGACATGGGTGTCATGCCTGTTATCGTCCATTTGTAATAAAAATTAATCAATATTTAACTTGTATTATTTGTTGGCTTTTCTTATATATACCCATGTCCAAAATAACACTTACGTGTACCTGACTAGTAACATACATTTTGTAAACAGCATAATACATAGTTAATATTTCTCTGAGAGTAAAGATTAAATATTCGGCTCATTATCAATGGAAGTAAACAGGTTTATCTTAATATCAGTATAAAACATTAGAATTCCCGCATGGAAAACTGTGTTTGCCATGTTCTTTACTATGATTTTAGTAATAGACCTTATCTTATTGACAACTTAGAATGTTCTTGAAATGAACTTTTGATCCTCCTCCTGATTCTATTTTGTATCTTAGCTTTTAACAAGCATTTTATATAATATTGTTTACTTGATAAATTATTCAGTCTTGGTTTAGCATCTTTAAAAAGAGTCAGTCTTTTTGTTGTGTTCAGTGTTTCATTTGGGTGGAATTATTTATTCAAATTATTATTCACTGGAAAAAAGTGCTCATCAATAATATTCTTGAACACAAACAGTAATTTGGAATTATAGTGAATTCAGACAAGAACATATTTGGATCATACTATTGTGTTCAAAAGGACCTTTGCACATCGCCACAATCCACGCTATTACTACATTAGCATATTCGAGAATACAGGCACATAAGCACATTCAATGTTGAAATTTTATTGGAATAGCACTGAAATTCAGTTGGAACTTTATTCATTTGGACTTGTGATTTAACTGTTATGACTATTTTGGATATATTTCGCCATACTGTAAGTTCATCAAAATGTGTGATTTTGTATAATATGGAAAACAAATTTTATTTTTGAATTCTGCAAAATTTCTTGATACATACTACTTTTCTGTTAAATAGTTTAAGACCACATATGCGTAAAAAATATATATTGCAAATAATTCTTTATATGATCACTCAGTACTTTGAGATCAGCATATTTTGTATTCAGCCAGTCTCACCCAACTGAACTAAAAAAAAGCAATGTTAGCCGTCATTCTATTCATCTATCTCATACTATGATAATATTGAGGGGAAAAAAGCCTATTTAACTTTCAAGCTTTTATATTATTTATTCATCTTTTTCATATTTGGGACTTGGAACTGTTTGATATTTACCTTGTAATGAAGATTATGATAAAATCGCTTGAGGACGACTGGAATTTATTAGGCACATACAAAGGAGCCTCGTTAATCCGGACTCGCTTATCCATAAACCTTGCTGTTCGGACACACTTTAAAGGGAACGGAATTCCAAAACGTTAAGTTGCTCCGTTAATCCAGAATTCCGCGTTCCGAATCCCAAATCGAGGACCAAAGTGTACAATTACTATAAAGCTTGCCTTGATAATCCAGACATAATACGTTGAAAATAAGAAAATGTTAAGAATCGTATATGAAACGAAAGACAGTCGGATAACAGATTCACCTTTGTTAATTTGGAGGTTTGTCAATTTATCAATCTCTGGTCAAATTCTACTGGCACGCTAAAGTTATAAATTGATCAATTAGTCACGTCTATGGAGGAAAAAAAATTAAAGTGGCGTGATCGTATCTTAACCAATGATTGTATAAACAATGTCTTTTTTTTGTTTGCTACTTGCCGACGGAAATCTTAATGATTAAATAAACACACTGGAATAAAATCATCCACACGTTTGATTTAACATCTGGTTAATAAATTATGTATTTTTGTTGTTTATAAACTGTATATAACAATCACAGTTTGGCGGGGGCTGTACCAATAAAGCTGGTTGATTTTTAACTTGGACAATTGATTTCAGAATAAAAAGTGGCGTCAATTATTGGCTCATTAGCGGCTATAACAGGTGTAAAAAAAATACTTATAAAAGGACTGCATTGTATTACTTTACTATAACGCATTTAATTATTTAAAACTATTCTTGAACTTTTTGATCGAAACGTTGTTCTGTTTTAGATTGTAAGCAAGGTATCAAACCAAAGAAAGAAAATACAATGGATATTTACTTGAACCATGCCAAATCAGATATTTAGATGCTGGTAACTCTGTGTTTTAATTTTGCACGCGTATGTATAATTTGGGACGAGGCATATTTTGTTAAGAGAAAACCTTACTGGCTTTGTAAACCTTCTATCCTTTAAGGTAGCAAAATACAACGCAAAAGAATATCTATTATAATGCATATAAAATATGCAGATGACCTGAATAATATCCATGCCATTACATCGTTCTTTTCAGTTTGTACACATTTAGTAACATTTTTATTTTTCCTTTGTTTTCAAACCAATAACAGATCAATTTTTAAGAAAGAAAAAAATGTACGCAGGGAAGGTGTACCTGTTCACATGCATTCGTAGATGATTTCATTGAATGTTATGCTACTGTGGCAGTTTTTCATGTAATTCTAGGCTGAACATATTTCTCTTTGATCTTTAAACTCAGTGTTTTTTATGCGTCACTAATGACAGGATTCCTTTACTCCACCTCGCTATATGTGTCCTTTCTATGTATAAACTACTAGTATACAACGAAAGATACCAACATGCTGAGGAAGGTGAAGACTCGTTTCTTTTTCAGAAACAAATGTCTTAAGTTTTACCAAAGTGTAAGTACTGTGCAATAAATGCACTGACAAATGATTGCATTCCAATCCCTAGTTTAGTTTTACATAAATAGATTATTCTACATCAAGCTGGTTTGAACATATGGTTACTTTGCAAAACTGCATGATTATGCACTCAAAGAAACGCTTTTCTTCAATACCCTAAGTAGGTTTAAGATACCTCCAGTTCACAAGCCTTTTGCCATGCTTAATTTGTTTGGTGGGAGACTCTTATATAAGACTGTTTTCAAAACTTGCATTGACTTTTTATGCCCCTGTGACTTGACAAAGTTAGAACAGAGTGCTGGTTCATTGTAATGTACTCCCACTTCCCAGGGAATACAAGTAACAGGGCCCATGGCTGTGACTCCCCCATCCAAGGAAATACCATCAACAGGGTCGATGACTGTCACCCCCCCCCCCCTTCCCAGGGAATACCACGAAGAGGGTCCATGAATATCACTCCTCCTTAACAAGGAATACCATTAACAGGGTCCATATGTGACACTCCTTCTTCCCAGGGAATAACATCACCAGGGTCCATTATTGTCACTCCTCCTTCCCAGGGAATACCATTAACAGGGTTTATGAACGTCACTCCTCCTTCCCAGGTAATACCATTAACAGGGCCCATAAATGTTACTCCCCCTTCACAGGGAATACCATCACCAGGGTCTATGAATGTCAATCCTACTTCCCTGGGAAAACCATCACCAAGGTCCATGCATGTCACTCCCCCTTCCCCGGGAATACCGTCACTTTGATCAATGAATGCCACCCCCACTTCCCAGAGAAGAGCATAACCTGGGTCCATGAATGTCACTCCTCCTTCTCAGGAAATACAATTAACAGGGTCTATGAATATGATTCCCTCATCCCAGAGAAGAAGAAAAAAAAAAACATCAACAAGGTCCATGACTATGACTTTGTTTCGTAAACTGAAGGTTGCCTTGTGACTGCGTGCAGTTTTAACATACTGCTGTTACACTGTAATATGCCCCCCCCCCCCCTTTTCAGGAGAAATGTATCTGCACCAGCACGACGGTATATATTTCATGTGCTACATGTCTACCTATATTTTTGGTGTTCGCTGCACCTCATTAAAGAAGCCCAATGTCTGCTTTCAGTCTGAGATATTAATGAAGGCAAGTTAATCGTTTGGACCTACATATCCTATTTTGCAATTATTTAAATATTCCATATTTTAGTTTAATTTTGCAGATACTTTCTCTATACGGGTATGAAGTAAAATGTTTAAGCTTTCATCTTGAAATCAATATCGCAATAATTCGTGCAATCTACTTTTAATTACATGCAGTGCTTGGAATGTTCATTCTTTATCAATGAAGTTTCCTTAATGAGGAAACGTTATAAGAGGACGCCCATAGGGGAGTATACCTCGATATTCAGAATAAGATAAATGTGACATACTTTACCCAATTGCTGTATTATTATAAATTTTCGCTATCGAATTGGACTTTTACTAGCCTTAAAACTTTGTTGTACACTATTACATGTATTGGAACATTGGGAGTTGGTTTAAACAGTCTGTGGTCGATTTGTACTTTCCTGCTCATGTTGATTGTCCATTCTCAAAGACAATGCCGGTGCTACTCTCCCCCACCCACACGTCACAGGCGGTTGCAGATGCATTCCTTTATTCTTTTTGATAAGCTTATGTTGGCCACCACACGTGACAGAATGAGTGTCATGGACGAAGGGTACAATTTTCACGTTAATTTTCACTTTGTGCAACACATATATCAAGTTCCCAACGTTATGACAAGTATTTGCGATCAAAAAAGTTTTTATCGGTTATAGCATAGCAAATGAACTCCTCTTGTATGACTTTGAATCTACATGGCGTCTAACTCTCGATCGTTTCCCACAGTCATCTGATTTAAACTAGAAATCTAATGTATACTCGAATGTTCTATTATCGCGAACTCGTTATTATCGCGGCAAACGAGATTTCCAGAGGAATTTTGAACAAGCGAGGCCTAGCGGCCGTTCACAAACGAGGTACGCAGATCTGTCAAAAACACTTTTATAAAAAAAAAATGTAAACATTTTTGGTAAGACTACTTTGAAAATCCCGGCACCTCACTTTCTGATAAAGTGCATTCAATTTCACTGATCACTATATACAAAATTACAATCGAAATTGTTATATATTCATCGGTCTTGAGTACAAAAAATACTCATTGCGGAGGCGACAGATTCTTATAGGTCAAGTACCGGTGGTGACGTACAAGCCATAACAAGGCCGAACATGGAATTAGATTATACGGTAGCTAATAAAGATCAAAATTTACAAAACGTAGACATCGATGCTGCGCATCATACATGAAGTTATGAATACTTAACTGCTTAATAATAATAATAATAATAATAATAATAATAATAATAATAATAATAATAATAATAATAATAATACATTTTTAACATTGTTTCCACATACACACACACACACACACACACACAGAGACTTCAGTATACGTCATAGTCTTCCATCTTGGATTTTCCAACAGGTCTCGAACTTTAATCTATTAGAACATTTAAAAACTATGACTTTTGCAATTAATTCGTGGATTATTCTTGGAGTATTTTTGGATTTGATTCTTACAACTGTAAGCTTTTTCCATTTTACAATCTATTTTCAGTGAACTAAAGTATTTGTAAAATTTTATAAAGCATGTTGTTTTCACTTTCTCGTTACCATTTATTAGAGCTTAAATTCGTAACAATTGCTGGTTTACGGTTTTATGTGTAGATTGCCAGATTTAAAACTTGCCACATAAACTAGTTATCCTGCGAGCAAAATCTCCTAGAACGTAAGTACTAAACCGCTATTATAAGGAGTTATCAACCATCTTTATAGTCAACAATTTAAGAGAAACGCCAGATAAAATATTTAATGTTACATCTTCCCTGGGAAGAAGTGGATTGGTCAGTTTTTAGAAATTGCTCCTCTATGATCTGTTGGTGAGATGTCAGATAGTGGTTGGTCCAACTTAACCATATTTTATAATTACATTGCCAAACACTTTGCAAAGCACAGTGGAATAGCTGATGAAAATAGCCCTCATTAGGGCATAACCGATTAGCATTTTTCTACCGATTTCCGATTCCGGATTTAGGGCATGAAATTTTTCCGATTCCGGATACGATTCAATTAATCGGAAATGCTAAATCCGTATTTTTTTTTCTAAAAAATTTCATCTTCCGTTTCCGGGTTTCTGGTATCTGGTTTTGCCGTGTCTAGCATGTTGCTTAGTACTTTACCATATCCGGCTTCATTTCCGGTTTTTACCCGCCAGTTCAAATAGATTGTCTCACAGCGTGGTTGTGTTGTCCATATTGGACTTTTCTGACTTCTTATTTAACTTTATTAACGCACTATCGAATGACACGCAGTGTTAGACACGGTGCTATAGAAATTCAACTTTATTATTTTTATTATCCGAATCGGTCGTTCCTGCCTTGTCCGACTCCGATTAATCAGAAGTTCATACTATCCGGTGGAATCCGATTTCCGGATCAAAAGTCGGTTATGCCCTAGCCCTCATACTATATTATTGTCATGAGTCACGTATATAACACTTCTTGACTGGGCTATTTTTATTATTGAACATTGAAAAACAACTAGACATACATATACATTCAATGTCCATATTTGTATTTACTTATTCGCCGATCACAAACCTTAAGAACCGCTCTGGCTGCCTAGTGGTTAGAGCGTCCGCCGCGGAAGCGGAATGTCGTGGTGTCAATCCTCGGCCGAGTCATACCAAAGACTTACAAAAATGGTACTAACAGCTGCCTCGCTTGACGCTCAGCATTAAGAGGTTAGTGTTAGGATTGGTCGGCCTGGTGTCAGGATAATGTGACTGGGTGGGACATCGTGCTACGTCTGCGGCATGATGCCTCAGTACTAGACATCACTATAAACTGCATCACAGCAGACATCGTAGCGATATAAGTGAAAAATTGTTAAAGCTAATTTTAAAAAGTCCTAATCAAACAACCAAACAAACCTTAAGACCCGCGATATCATAACACTCCGGTATCATCGAAATATTATGATATCGTTCGCACATCGGCCATTTTTAAAATACATTCGATAAAGTGTATGTGGCCATTTTGTTTTAGGTCAAGGTTAACCAGCCAGTATCTGTCGAAAGTATATGTATAAGTACTACAGGGGCCAGTCTAGATAAGTTGGTACACATACCATAGTTTTTAAAATAAAACGTGTACGTACGTCAATCAACCAGTCAGGATAATGTAATAAGTTAAAAAGAAAGGTAAATAATTCTTCAAGACACGTGTTTATGCTTATTGTTGTAGGTTTTACAAATGTTTTGAAAAGAATGTATTGTTTTTTAACTTGTAAATGAACTCATCATTTTGTTATCGTAGGACCTTCCTTATTTCTGAGGGTGTACATGTCTCCATATCTCATAGGAAGATGTTATAAATGTATTACATTAAACAAGCACGTTATAAATTTCTAGACAGACTTCCTAAATCCCATACAAGTAACGCTAAGATTCGGAGTTTGCACCTTTCTTACCGTACGATCTGGACGAGGTCAACATCAAGGTGTGATTCAGCACAAACCGGACTGAATATCGAGCGCTGTAATGTCACAGTGAAAGCTACGTATGGTGAAAATAAAATTCGTACTTCCCTTTCATTATAACTGATACGGGGTTTTCTTCTTTCTTTTATCTTTCTTTCTTACCCAGTTTAGTACCTGTCCGCCACTGTAAATGACCATGTCGATAAAACAAACAGTTACATCTGGAAGTTTCTTGATGACAATTAAGATGCAACGCATTCAGTGATCAGGATTGAAAAGACTTTAATTTTATATATATTTGTTTTAAATGTTAAACAAAAATTAATACTTTAATATGCGTAAATGCGCCTACATGACCAAACTGGTAAACACTATAGTAAACAGAAAGTGGCTGCTTTGAGGGTGACAACTGATTAAGATGTTCAGTAATAAGATTTCTGCTATCACATACATTAATTAGTCAGCTGTATTTATTATACTGAATAATCATTTGAAGCTCATAAAGAGTCATGCAAGATGGCCCGGCATCAGCTGGCGAATGATCAAAAATTGATTCGGGTACATTGCCAAACATGTGACAACATCATCATCAGCAACAGTTGCACTAGAGCTACAGCAACAGCAACAACAAAACAGCAGTGAGAATTTGAGGGCAGAAGGAAAAATTCTCCATTAGATCAATATGAATCACCAACTGGGGGGGGAGGGGCACAAGTGGCCGAGTGGTCTAAAGCGCTCACCGTTACGAATCACTGCCGTCTCACCTCTGTCTGCGTGGGTTCGAGTCTCAGGCTCGGCTAATGTGGTTACGTGAGAAAAGTCTGTCCGTAGCCTCTCGTGGATTGGTGGTTCTTCCTCTGGCTTTTCAGGGTTCTTAATCCACCAGTTAATACTGATCGCCATGCATAGCCTATATTGTGCTGAAAAATGGCTTTAAACCCTACAACAACAAAATTGTGACAGCGGTCGTCTCCCTGGCCGCTATGGGCCTCTGGAATTTGGTTCTAGTTGCCCTACTAAGTCTGTGGCCTTGGCAACAACAACAACAACAACTTGCACCATCTAGGACGGGATCTTATTTTCTTCCTCGCACGTGTTTGATCCTCACTCCTAGTCCTGTAGGTCCTGTAGCATAGTATGAAATGGGAATACCAGACGATCGGAATGTTTCTATTTAGAAAAAGGCGAAACCAAGCCATTCCAAATCGCACCGACTTTGCAGCGACAGCGTAAATCATGTGGTCTCATGGACATTTTGACCCTGGACCATCACGTTGGGATTTATACGCATCACATAACCTCAGTCCGATTAAAATCGGCAGTGACCTACGTAGAAAAACGGAGATCGGATTTTAATCAGATTGCACATAACCCCACGTCACATTACGCACACACGATCGTCTTTTCCATGATATTTCACATTTGCAGATCGTGAGTTGGCTGTCTTGCAAAGTTAGTTTTCGAACGTTGTCAATAAAAAAAGAAATTAAGTGGTTACTAGAAAATTAAAAAATTCAGAATGTCAATGAAACTTTCCGAAAGTGTCAAATATTAATCTTGTTTAAGAAGCAGTCCAATGGAAGCAGTTCTTATGTTTTTTGTTTTGTTTTGCATTGATTGAAATAAAATAGCGTCTGGACAAAGATACTAAAATATATATTGCAAGATCAACTCATGTGCTGATGAAAGCGCTTTTTCTGACTTGACACATTAGCCCAAATTGCCTCCCTTAGACCGGTCCTATTCACGTTTAGTATCGCAACATTCTGCTCTTGTTCGTCAATGAGTACACTTTAATAGTTAAAATTGTACCCTCTTTCAATTTTATATTTTGCTAATGCACACGCAACGCTCTCTCTCTCTCTCTCTCTCTCTCTCTCAGGTGTCACGTGGACCAACCCGCATTTATGTTTTGTGGACCAGACACTTTCGACACTGCAAGTGGCAAACATTTCATATCGAAACACCCCTGTCAAAAATTCTGATATAAGTCAGTTACTCCAGCTCCAATCGTTTCTATGGTTCTTTTCTTCTGTAGCAGGGCAGAGGGGTTTCATATTTACCTAGTTGTTTCAGAGGCGTAGCTATGATAATTTGCGCCCGGGGACAAACTATAAAATTGGCGCACCAGCCCCCTCCCCGTTTAATCAGATTTTTCTATGACCGATTTATTACCCTTGTTTACTTATTATAATGTAACGATGTAAGCCTCATTTTGGCGCCCCTGTACCTTGGCGCCCGGGGACATATGTACCCCCTGCCCCCCAGCTACGCCTCTGAGATGTTTGTCGCTTAGTGCTCGCGTGTATACACGCCCACCCACATATACACACGCGACTTCATATATATGCAGAGCGTGAATCAGATTGAAAAATTCATTATGTCAACGGAAAACACTGTACAAATAAATGTACATGATTGAAACCATTACGATACAGAGGGTTACAGTGGCTAAGAATACCCTTGTTAAGGTTCAAACCACTAATTCATTTTGTTTAGGTATCAATTTTAACGTTTGAAAAAAATAGAACTATTGTATGCACTGGATGTTCCTGTAGGTCAAACTTCTGCATAAAAGTTAAATCCAACTGAATAATCAATGTGAGGTGTTTAGCTACGGTTTGTTTTCGAGTTCATTGTCCATAAAGAGTGGTACCAGTCAAACTTCACAAGTTCCGGTATTTTCTCAAAATTATTTGATAACTATGACACAGAAGTGACAGAGTGTGGTACCGGAATGGTAGTTTCCTACGATATCGTGGGTTCTATGGTATCGCCTAAGGTGGCAGGGTCTAGTTTCGTAAATTGGCAAATTTCTTAACTTAAGGGTATGGTGTGAGTTTTTGAGCTACTATTGTGTAATAATTAAAGATATGGATAAATTTGTGAACTAGGTGTTTCAGGCTTGTGTTGTTCTTGAAATTGATGTCAGACATGTACACTTTCCATAGTTACTCTGCAGTATGTTGATTGTGAAATACCAATAGTCGGCTAGGAAGAAAAGCTAGCCTCCCATAGCAGTAGACACGTGGGTTCAAGGCAAGTAGAATATCTCAAAAACGGCATGGATGACAACTATTATGAATTGCATCAAGCTATTTAGTAGACAATGTTTTTCAAAATTTTCATCTAGGAAAAGGCCTTGCGTTTGCACTGTGAGCACCACAAGCTGTCAAAAATGGCCTTCGGATGTGAAAAATGCATGTATAAAATAGGGGTTGGAGTACATAAATATTTTATTCTAAGAACTTCATTAGACTTGTCAGGTCATGTGTGTGATATGATTATGTTGCACTACATAATACCTATCCAGAAATATGTACCTTTTTGACCTCACTCGCGTATTATATTTTTAATTAATTTTTATATTAGGCAGGTGCATGCGAAATTAAATTTGTACATAAAAACTGGACCCTGCCCCCTAATTAAAAGTTTTCGGTATATTTTCTGCACAGCGCCACCTATCATGTAGTTACCCAAGATGATCACAAGGTACTTAGTGCTGCTTTACCAGCTGATTTCCGGACAATACAAGGATTGCTGAAGAGTACAATATTTTATAAAATAACATATGAATATAATTGTTTCCAAATAATGGCCCCAACCCATCTTGTCCGGTAGAATAAATACCCCCTTAAAATCGCTAGTACTGTATCAAATTGGTTAACCAGTTTTCGATGATCGCAAGCTTTAAGAAAACACAATACCATAGCATATTATGGTATTAAATATTCCAAAATCCCCGACAGGGAAATCACGAGCTAATATTGACTTGATGGGAAAACAAATATACAAAATCTACGTAGACGTTGATAGAAATGCTAAATGTTTGGAAAAATTAGTAGTACCCCATTCCATTTGTGAGTAGAATATTACAGTTACTGTAAGGCCACTGGCTACTCGAATTTCTTGATCTTATATGCAGGAGATGTTTCTGCACATTTGAAATATAAACAACCACTGTTTTTCTTACAGCCAGAAAAAAAGATCGAACAACACTTTACATTTTAAAAAACTTGCATACCATACATAAATAGCCAATAATTATTTAACATTTGGTAGATTCGGTTTGTCAAATCAACACGTCACGTTTATGTTGAACTTTGGTCATCATCTCGGATTATTACGGAGAAAGATCAACATCGCCATCAAAGCAGTCGTTAATGACGCAATACTCTATAAATTCTTAAAATTTTTAATCCGTTTTCATAACCACAAACAAATTCTTTATTGTTTCCTTTAATTAAGCAGTAAATGATATTAAACTGAATCGATAACTTGCACATCTAAATTTCTGAAATAGACCACACCCTTTCTAATGAAATTAAATACTGTATCATCAACGACACGCGCCTAAAATCTCTGACTACGAGACTTACGAGGCAGCCCTTAGACGCACCCGTGGTTATATATATATATATATATATATATATATATATATATATATATATATATATATATATATATATATATATATATATATATATATATATATATATATATATATATATATATATATATATATATATCAATGTACCTGGCAATGTATCTGACTCAGGTGACGTGCGAGGATAGTAATAGCGATATCAGTTTTGTTGTGAGAGAAAATATGCCTGATTGACGTCTGAAGAAATTGAACAATTAACTGGAAAATGTCGGTTTCCAATTACAAAGCCAGCGGAAAACTGAGTCGAGTCCGTTCTTTTATCTGCCCTAGGCGTACCAAGGAATTACGGAACATTGAGAAATTTATGTTTAAAGACGCATTCGATTTTGTAAAAGAATTTTTCTTAAGTAAGTAGAATTATTTTAGATCTTTGCTTTGTTATATCTACATATACTGCTGTAACCACGTATTTCTTCTTCGTTTTGCCGAGACCATGTTTTTAAGGTTACACGGACGAAAAGTCTCGTTATAATGTCTGCCAGTGAACGAGTTAAAATACGTAACATCATTTGTCAATATTACAAGATAAAATCCGTAATTTGCATTGATAGCTACAAAACCTTACTCAGAATGTATTCCGAATTCTATGAGCGAGTGGTTGGGTGGATTGACCGATGGATGAAAGGATGAATGAATCAATAGATGAATAGATTAATCAGTCTGTTTTATGAAACACTTGGATAGACAGATAGATGGGTGGATAAAGTTCTTGGAAACAGTGGACCAAATTTGTTCAGCAAATGCGAATTTGTACATGAATTGATCGATGGATAGAATAATTAGAATGATAAAAAAAAAAAATCATTCAGAATATTGGAAGTCAAGTGTACGGATTCGACTCGATCGGCACACAAAGGCAAACCGTCTTTTGTACAAATTCCGTCACTGACAGAAAACCAAATCTTGAAAAAAGGAATACAAATTACCTATGAAGCCTTTTGGTCACCGATCAAAGTCAGGTTTCAAAATTAATCGCCCACAATAAATACGGCAACACGATTGACCGCTGGTCACCTGCGGCCACTGGGACTGTCCATTGTTGTTGCTGACCTAGGGCTACACGTAAAGTATAATTACAACTGACCAAAGTTGATCATCACTATTGACCACACATTGGGTGATGTTTAAGGATTTGAAGCTGGGGTAAAAAAGGGACCCGGGTTACAATTTTTTAACTTTTATTCTTTCGAATCAATCGGTAGAAATATAATGGGTTGAAAGAATATGAACGTTTGCTAAAGTCAAGTTTGGTTTTGCCACACTGTCTATTCACCTTCCAGTTCGCATATCCAACGACCAATACAAAGTTCATACAATTATCCATCTGTCCCTCTATCTGTCTCTATGCATTCATTTCTCTTATGAAAATATACATATGTTTGTGTAAATCCTTTAAAAAAAACAATTTGCAAAAATCTTGTGTATCACCATTATTATTATTATTATTATTATTATTATTATTATTATTATTATTATTATCATCATCATCATCATCATCATCATCATCATCATCAGCGTATACTCATCTGTAGATTCGTGATACATAATATTTTCATTTCGTTAGCCCATGTTGGATATGCATTAATGGAGGATGACACTGTTCTTGTGAAAATGTTTTAATACAAAATATGAAGAGAACATTTAATATATAATTATAAAATGAAAAGAATAATTCAACCCATAATAAACCTTCACTCCACGATTAATGCTTAGACTGTTTTACAACGTCGTTGAACTTGCAAGAAGTGAATAGTTGTATGTCTCTAACTTCCTCGTAAAAGTTAAAGGCGAATAAAACGAAAGAATATATATATATATATATATATATATATATATATATATATATATATATATATATATATATATATATATATATATATATATATATATATATATATATATATATAACAAGATACCTTGACTTAAAGATAAAATAGCAAGATTGAGACGAAAATAGAATACAAGTTTTGTTTCTCTTTCCCTGCAGGGAAGCCCCAGAGAACTATTGGCGGGACATGCCCTGTACTCCAATTTAGGACACTGTAGTGAAATGGTTTCAGTGGCCTGGGTTTCTAAAATTAATGTTGTCCATTAATCCGCAATTAAATTTCAGTCAGGCCACAGACGTCAATATTAGGTACTGGAATTGACATGTGATGGGGACGATGCCAAATAGGGTCAATGGAGCAGTCTATCTCACATTACCGTCCTCAAGTAGGGCTCATGTTGGCTGTCAAGTTTTCCTAAATTCGGATGAAAAACAAACTGCTTTGATTTATTAATGCACTTATTTTGACACTTCTCAACAAAACGAATTTTTTTAAATAAATAAGATAAACAATCATTCATTTGTATTTGACTTTTGACAAACAAAATTGTTTGAGAGTATTGAAATTCCTAATTGGGACTGTATATGAACAGGTGAAAAATAAAACCTTATATCTTTTTTCATCTAGGTACTCGTGCCATATGGCCAATTCCTCGTTGTCGGTGACAAATAGTGCTGAAGTAGACACCGAAATCTGCTATTCATGTTCGTGTTCTCCTTTTTGTGCAAAATATTTTGTTCGTTTTTGACGACAAAATTATAGATGAATGGAATAATAAATCTAAAATGTACAAACGTATTAGTCAGATCCAACTGCACATACCCAGATCTGCCCTCGCATAATGCACCGGGATATGTGGGTCTATGCATTTAGGAGTAATCAATAGACCAGATAATATAGACCAGTGGCGTATCACCACCACCTACCACCCAGCAATCCCAGCAACTACTGGAATGGAGTGTGTGTGTGTGGGGGGGAGGGAACCAGTCAAAGGTCAAAGTTGAGGTTAAAATTCCCAGCAAACATCCTTTTTACTAGGAGAGAGGCGGATAACTAAGGTTTGCGGGCGTGGGTGGGTGGTCAAAGTTTGTGCTGTGTCGGCAGAACAGGATCTATGTTGCTTGATGTTGGACAGGATATTTAAGCCAGTATATACGGTAACACTTTAATAAGTTTCAATGGTTTTGAGCCATACAAGATTCACTTGTTTAGAAACAAGCAGGCAAATATTCCAAAATTTACAACTGCAACTAAATTGAACATCTTGACTTGAAAATTGTCGAAACAACGTCTTTGCTGCTGGTTTCTAACAGTACGAATGAACGTAAATGAGTATTGAACGGTACAGTATCTTACAAACTTTTTTTCAAATACATATATGGATCATAATAGGCTTGCGGTTTGGATCATCTTGGCATATAACTTTAATAGACTGCATAATGGCACAAGCCTTTATTTGCAGACGTTGCCACCAACTTTGTTCAAAGCGTGACAAATTGTTTTTGTAACATTATACCGATGACATGCATTTTCCTGCCAAGTGTAGCTCCATGGGGTCCTCACGTCTGACACTGCGACACCCTCCGCTCTTTTACGGGCAGACAGGTATCCGTTCTGACATTGCCGAAGGAACGTCTGTATTGTGGACGCTCTTGTGTTTATTAAGTTTCAACGACTTAACAAAGTCAGTGCAAACGAAGATCTGAACAAAATATCGTTAGTGTGTTTATCGTCATGGAAAAAGAAACAAACTGTTTAATATATAATCAGTAATGAGAAGTTTAGCTTATATATGTTCACGTATTCTTTTGAATAAAAAATATTAAAAGACGCTTCGTTCGGACAAATTAATATGCACACATGTTTTCGTGGTGGCTAGATTGATAAGCTCAGTCATCAATTATTAAAATATTGCAAATCTATTACTTCAGCTGCATAATATTAAATCTCGCCATCAAAGAAAAAAACAAAGAGTACATAAGAAGTTCTTTGACAAACCTTCTTTTTCCAAGGTCAAGATCGATATGGTCCTTGTTTTCGGTCTTTTTGTTAAAAATAAAAAAAAATAGTACCAGTCTGTGTTCTCCAACTGCCCATGGCCAGCTTTGCATGTATTTCGTTATACTATCCTTTGACGTCTGTACGACTGGGTTTTGCTGCTATTGTTTTGTTTTGTTTGTTATTCCAACACCGCTTATCTTTACATTCAAAGATATATATATATATATATATATATATATATATATATATATATATATATATATATATATATATATATATATATATATATATATATATATATATATATATATATATATATATATATATATATATATATATATATATATATATATATACTGATATACTGAGTTGGTGATGACACCTACTTAATTCTGCTATTATTTTGAAAAACTATCACAGTGCAACACATTTGATAGATATGTTGTCAGGACAGAAACTAGTGCAAAACAAACCTAGGTTTGCTTGCAACGATCAACATTTCCTCTTTTTTTTTTAGATCCAGTAACATGATTTTGGACTACACTGTATAAAAATTGTCATAAACTGATCTCAAAACCACACTGAAGTGAGTTCTATGTTGTTTTTTTTTTTTAAATACATATATATTATAGCCGCACTTGGAAAGAGTATTATTCGTGATAAACATGAACGAAGGACGGTTGAAATAATTTATTGTTTTTCTTTATAATCTGGCGATCCTTGATCGGGAGCTACAATCATGGATTTACACTTTGTATTACAGCATTCAGAATTACCTTTATGCTGAAGGAAATCACTTTATATCAGACGGACGAACATGAATTTTCAGTATATTTCCAAACTAGAGTCCTCTCTATCTAATATAAACATGTATGTATATATATATATATATATATATATATATATATATATATATATGAATCGTTCAGAAAATGCTTCCTTTATTAACTTCAGATGTCAAATTCTACTGACTAATTGTACATTTATTTGTAATCATTCGTTCTAATTTAATGGTTTTCAATACTCTTAACTTATCTGTTATAGATCCTTCCACTTGAATGATGTGTCATCATATCTTAGTCTACAACTGTGATGACACTTGTTATGAATTCTATTTATTTCTCGCGCGGTAACGAGCGTGAAGGTCTAGCGTGACGATGTATCAATTTGTAGAGCTTAACTGTGATAATATCAACTGTCAGCGGGGCAATATGTAAACTTGACCAGTGATGCGAGCTTGTCCGGCACCTGTGATATCGATCCATTTGTATGCTGATTAGATATCCAAGGCAACTTGCTTGTATTTTAAGTTCCATTAACTTGTGAAACGATTTTGTTATTAACGAAAACAACTATGCTTTGAGACTATCAAATGCATGTAAGATGACAACGATGCTTTTAGCGCAAAAATAAGATGGGGTTTTTTTCCTTGTGATTGATAAGTAGTTTGTGCTCTTTTGAGTGTTTAGACAGATGTATGTCATGATGATGCCTACAAAATTCTACTGACTAATTGTTACATTCATTTGGACCGAGCATATGCACCGTCTTTTAAAATAGAGAATGTGTTGTGTTTTTTTTTTCTTCAATTAATAAAAATACAGTTTGGCTTTCATTGCACAAATTGTATGAACTTAGCCGCCTAAACACGAAAGATAAGGTAACCTGAATTGCACTGCTACTTCTTGACAAAATTTCTTGGAACATCATCCGGAATTATATATTGACATTGTGCGATCTCTGAGATGAATCCCATTATATTTGTGTGGAAAAATTAAATTAGTTTCTTAATTAGATTAGTTAGTCAAACACATTTTTGTTCTTTAAACTTACTGTTTTTGCTTTATTATTATTATTATTATTATTATTATTATTATTATTATTATTATTATTATTAATTATATATATATATATATATATATATATATATATATATATATATATATATATATATATATATATATATATATATATATATATATATATATATATATATATATATATATATATATATATATATATATTACGAACAAGTCTAAAGACTACTCGATTATTTGGACAAACTATGTTCAATAGACCTAAATAACAGGACACTGAAGAAAACTGTTCATACGGAGTCGCGAAAAATTATTAATTTGTGCCTAAGAATTTTATAAAAACAAATGTAATCTTTGATGAAAGATCGAAAAATAGATGTTATATAAAGGCCTTCTCTATCTATTCTGCAAGGAAATTGTATGGCACGTCTTGTAGCAAAATAACGCACTTAGGTGTGAAAAGTTGTCTCTCTTTTCCTGAACGAAAGGTGGCGAGTCTGTCAAATAGGACGAGTTTTCTTTGTTGATACTAACACCGGTCTCAGTTAATGACTTTACCGTCCACTGTCTATTTGTAAATTGTAAATATTCTAAAGAATGAAATATGTAACACTTTGCCATGTGCTTTTATGACAAATTAGTATCATTCAAGTTTACTAAAGTTTATTCAACAGGTCAAGTGTAAAACGAATTGCATGTCTTTCATTTTAAAATATAATGCTTAAATTGTTTATCTCTGACAGCTTCATTTATCTTTAGCATTTCAGATGAGCGTTAACAACATCTTAGACATATGTGTGGGAGAGGCCTAATGTAATAATACGGTTAGGCATACCCATACATTTTTGTCCTCAATGTTATCTATGTTATAAGCTGATTATAATACAAACGATGAAAACTAGCTCTTAAATGAAAATGAGCTGAAGATTTTCTTAAATTTGGTGATATCCTCAATTTTTCCTCAGGGATAAAACAAGATTAATTTCATGAAAATGCATAATAATAATAATAATAATAATAATAATAATAATAATAATAATAATAACGATAACGATAATAATTAAATTATTAGTAGTAGTAGTAGTGGTAGTTGTAGTAGTAGTAGTAATAGTAGTAGTAGTAGTAGTAGTAGTAGTATTCCTTGATGACTGCAGCATAACAGATATTTTATAATCTGAACGAGAGAAAGAAAATGTGAGATTTTTAGTGACTTCAGGACCAGAAGACGATATATGTTCATTTGAAGATTTTTTTTTATTCAGTTGCATACCCCTCACGTAACTTCAGTGATAAACCCTTTTTATTCGCTGTGAAATCCGTGTCTTCGCGTTTATTGTCGTATTTTTTTGACTCGTATTTGAAATAAGTTGGACATGACTAAAATGAGGTTGATGAAGACTGTAGAAAACGTTCGAGTAAATCGAGTGTTTTCACTATCTGTAAATGAGACTGTGAATTGTAATTTAAATTTTGGATTGCGTTAAATATCTTTACATAGAATGAATTAAAAAATATGATATAATCTGTATTATTAGTATGGCGTTAACAGTTTCTGACTGTTTACTTTGTATTCGTCCCCTAGAATTGAAGTGACAGATGATATTTCGCTTGGCAGTTACACATTGTCCGCAAATGTCTCACCAAGCCATGAAGGTTGATGTTAGCATGTTGGGACACAACCATTGTGCTAAAGTGTCATAAATCTTTCTCCGCACATAATGCTTTTCACTTGAACTAACATCCAAGATATATCGGGATCGGTATATATTTTTCATTCCAATGTAAACAAAGTCGTGGATACATCTATTATTGAAATAAAAGGTATTTTATATTTGCCTTTGCGCATTAGCATTTGTATCTATAATCGGAACAACGTATCTTGAGATTTAACTTACGAAATCAGTTTTCCCATATATATATATATATATATATATATATATATATATATATATATATATATATATATATATATATATATATATATATGTGTGTGTGTGTGTGTGTGTGTGTGTGTGTGTGTGTGTGTGTGTGTGTGTGTGTGTGTGTGTGCACAATCATGTATGAATCGAAGTTCTCATATATTTCTCTTTAAAAGTGATGATGATGATGATAATGATGATGATGATGATGATGATGATGATGATGATGATGATGAAGATGATGATGATGAATATTATTATTATTATTATTAGTAGTAGTAGTAGTAGTAGTAGTAGTAGTAGTAGTATACCTTTAGCGTCAGGTATATTGTAATCCTTTTCTTCCTTCTATCTGGTTGCTATTTATATGACTAACTCTTCATACATCACTTGGCTCAATATCCACCAAACTATTTTTTTTCTCACCTCATATGTAAGATGTGTACTGCATTTGTGTCTCCCTCCGCTGAAAATCATGGAGACCTGTTTATTTTCGAACGGACACAAATTTCGTTCATATTTTGTAATATCGTGTGACCATACTATCTATACAGTTATATCAGAAGCATGCATACAAGATTTCGTTTTATCGTGTCTGGGTTCAATGTTAGGCGAGGAGTTATCGAAATTTGATAAAAGGGGTGTTTTTATTTTAAACATCCGGAGAGACATAGAGTGGGTTAGGCGGGGTTAAATTAAAAAAACAATATCCAATTTTTTGGTAATGTGAAAATTTTAACAGCTTATTAAATTACAGCGCATTAACAGCTCTATTTCCTATTATGCGTTCGGACAGATGCATTTCATATTATGCATAGGGGATAATATTTTGGATATTCATCGTCTTCTTTGTGATTTGTCCTTGCGGAAATAAATCTTTACATTCTAAAATTGGCCAATTATACTCTTTTTTTTCTCTCTCTCATGTCTTTGCCTTTGTAGTTCAGAAGAACTACTTTTAGTAACCTTTATGCTCAGTTACCATTTCGGATTACGGTGCGAAGTTGTCACCTCTTGAATAACTTACTGACCTAGGGGCAAAGGTTGAGGCTCGTGTCAACTACTCGATTTAGATACAATGGGAACTATTTTTTGGACGGTTACCTAATTTTTCACAAAGAGCGGTGAAATTGAAGGACAAAGAGATGACTCCTGACCGACCCTCCCCCTCGCGTGCGTTACCCGTGGGACATCATTTCATAGACGACAACTGGCAAAATTTAGTTCATAGATGATGACACTGAGGACTGTGACACGTTCTTGTTCTTTAGCTGAAAATCTTTGGAACTCTACACTGTTGGAAATGGCAGGATGAAAAAACGCCCATTTCAAAAGCGAATAGAAAGTTTGTAAATAATCCTTTTTCATTCAGACAGCTTGAATCTAACATAATGGAAATTAAAACTAGTGTCATGCTTAATAAACTAAGGTTATTCTTTACACTTAATGACAACTCGTGATTTCCAAACAAGTGAACTACAAAAAAAATGACAATTTCAAATCCGAAGTAATTATAAGTGATGTTAACGGACAGTAGTCAACGTCACATGACTTGGTAACAATTTATATTACGTGGCTATTTAAAACATCTGATGATGGAGAGAAAGAACAAACAATAGTAGAATGAATGCCCTTTGTGATATATTTAATTGTTTTGATGTATCAAGAGCATTGTAGCATTTTGCTCTTTATTTATAAAACAAATCCATGCCTGTTTTATTTTATTTACTTTATCAGGGTACCCATTGAAAGCATTTTACATTAACTAATGGCGATGCGATGTTAGCAAAAAATAAAACCATGCTGTGTTGTTTTTATTTTGTGTTGTTTGTATTACCATGAATTATCCATAAGTACATAGGCACTGTGTATAAAATACGAAACACGATAAGCAACATAAATCAAAGGCCGCCCTCGGTATTATCGCCCGCTTCTATTCAAATACGCAATATTTAAGAAAATATTCTTTCATTTGTTTTCTCCAGGTCACATATAATAACCGGACACATCATTAAAATAACGTTTCGATTTCAGTATTTGTTCATGTGTAAATGTTTTTTTTTTTTAGATAAACACGATCCCTTCGAATAAATACAATTCTGCTGTAAAATTTAATAATATTATCAGACTGATACCGTTCTATGTAAACTCTACAAGTGGTATACGATACCAAAGATGTACGTAACGTGATGTCCGAAGTAAACAGCTTTATATAGATCGTGGTGCTGTTTAGTATCCTCTTTGGGACGCAAAACAGCCTTAATGATCGTCGTGCATTTTAGCATTTTGAGAGGTAAAACAGCCCTATAGGTTGTGATGTTTAGTATACTCTTTGGAAAATAAAACAGCTTTATAGATTTTTTTGTAGTTTAACGTACTTTTTTGAAAGTAAAAACCACTCTATGTATCTTTGGGCAGTTTAGTGTACCCCTTGGAAATTACCAATTGAAACAAAGATGTTTTTAAAAAAATTAGCAAAGCGTAATCGAAGTGGCATAGATGATTTCGAAAGGAAAATTTTCCCGTGGTGACAACGAACGAAGCGATGTCAAGAGCGAACAACATGACATTGGAATGGCAAAGACCGTCGAAGACCATTGCATTGCTAAACGTTAAATTGTGAAGATTTTAATCTTAAATATGGGTAGTCTATATCATATGGTAGATGAAGATATAAATAATTGGAGTTTTATATATGGAACTTAAAAATGATCAAAGTAAATGTTGAACGATTTTGTTGCATTGGTTTCAATTATACAGATTTCTCACTAAAAAAAATTAGCTTCTGATTTGTTTGTGCGTGTTATATGCTTCACGAGAGACTGTCAGTTTTCTCTAGTCATTATATGTGATCAGGCTGGGTTACTCCCAGACAGACATCGTTATAATTCAGCGTTAATTTTTCTCGATATCACCCGTTTTTCAGTACCCCAACCGTCTTCTTACTTCATAGTATTTTCAGACAAGCTTGCAGCTTGAACATCACAAAGTCAAAAGTCGTGGGGGTCACTACATGTGTAGTCTGTGTTAGGCATTTCAGGCAATTATTTGTAAAAAAAAAAAATATACTCTTTTTTTGCCCTAGCTTAAGTATACCAATAAATCAGCCCATCACACATGATGACCTTGACATGCAGTTTAGGAGCTGATACAGTCGGCTGAATGGTTCTTTTGGTGGCATGTACATTATATTTCCTGAATAAATCATATGTTTGGTAACTTGTTAATCTACGTGGAATAGTACACCCCTCTGCCATGTTGCCATTTTTAATTTCGCGCTAGATATGGCTATTACCAACTAAAGGAAAAAGATTTTAATGCAGCAAAATTGCATATTTTAATGAAGAGGTGACATCAGAACCACGTATCGTCCATCAGTATCAACACAGATTTGGGGTGATGATTTATTGGACTATAGCTTCGAATGTAGAAAGTGACATCTTACTGTCGTTGGCTACTCTATACGTTTTAAAGTTCAATCTCCTTAAAGTCCCCTCCTTAAAAAAAAAACACCTCCCACATAGATCCATATACTAATTTCTCCCTCTTGATATATATCGGTGGATGGTTAGGAGGAGATGCCCTCTTTTTTCAAGGTTGTGGGGGATTTAAGATGAAAGACTTTCAAGACAAGTGATTGCATAACAGCGACGAGGTTTTATAAAATTTCAAGAAGGCTCCGTTGTATACAAAGGTCTATTTAAAATTTATACCTCTATCTCTCCATTTGCAAAAAGATTCTCCGCTTCATATTAATGCTTACTATCTGATATTCCGAACTTATTCTAGTTCATATATCTTTTAAACGTAACTGTACGAATAAAATGGAGATACGTTATCCATAAACAAGAAGCATGGGTTAATTCAGCTCTCGTCCCAATCCCTATATAGCTAATGACAGATTGTTCTTCGATCATCTTTGTCACTTTTAAAAAAAAAATTGACAAGTTAGGTCGGAGAAACAGATGCCTTGTCACCACAAAATAACCACTTTTAATCGAGGTATCCGGTTACAAGTTGTATTTTATGCCAAACTACGGAGCGTATTGTGCAATATCAATTATCAGGTTCTTTGAACATATCACTCTTTTTACATCAAATTTTGGACCAAAATATGTTTTTAACAGAAAGAGGAAAATATGTTGGTATTTAAAATTAGTTTGCATACTGGGAAAATTACTCAGTCATTAATCTCTTTATTTGAAAATGTTAAAAGTGTAATCTTAGTCATTTTGTTTTCATGAGTCTAAATTAATCGATATTTAATTTGAAATGGTAACAGACGTCAAATTATGAAATATAATATCATGGTTTGTAAGAGCAGACAGAAAAGAAAGACATATGGTTGGATATTCTGTGGTTAGCAGACGAATACAAACTGTATTTAAGGGTTATTCCTGAGTAATTAAAAGTTTGACGAAAAAAGTAACGCACGCATAGAAACTTACTCATTATTGTGAAGATGTCGTGTTATGTAGCCTGTGCCTCATGGTTTTTCGTATCAAAACTCGTGACATAAACTGTGTAAAATAGAGAACTATTCCGTATAGCTAGCAATAGGAAATAGTGTTTTAATTCTATTGAATCTAATGCACTCTACTAGATCAGCATTTACTTTGAATTTAATAAACGAATCACAGCGAAATGAACGACTAAATGAAATTTTAGCAAATGTTTATTTATGATTTATTTTCTACAAAGATTTGATTGAGTATATTGTATGCATAGAACAATGAAAGATGAGCTGCTAATTTCACACTTTCTTCATTCGCAAATATAAAACAAATGTCGGAAGGTTTCTGATAAATATATTAAACTGCACGAATAAGTCACACATAAAACAAAACATTCTTTATTTAAAACGTAATACGATAATAATATTTAAGGGTTTGTACATAAAGAGATACAAAGCAATCTCCAAGCTAGGCGTAAACTTAAGCTGCATAAGATTCAGTACGAGTACAGCGTTGTTGGTATATTCTTTTCCAACTGCGTCAACAAATAACAGCGCAGCCTTCACATGCTGTTTGATCCTGGGATCAGACACGTTTCTAGAGGAAGGGCATGGACGTCATTTCAATTTTTTTCAGGGGGGATACATAACATGGCAAAATATTACGGGCTTGTTAATTATTTTATAGGTTACAGCAATTTTACAGCACATGCAAATTCGAGGTGGGGTGGGGGCAAATGCCCCTCCTCCCATGACCTCCCTGACGAAGGGTAAATTTAAATCTACTAAACAGACGTGTTTTCGAACTTCATGTAAAGAGGGGGTCCTCGGGTTTTAAGGGTTTGCCTTTACCATTTACTGCCATCTGTCCTATGACTTCGTGGCGTCGAGTCTCAGACTCGGCCATTGTGGATAGGTGAGAAAGCTTGACAGTAGCTTCCCATGGATTAGTGGGGGTTTCCCGCTTCTTTCTCCATTAGTTATTTTGACCGCCATGTATAGCTTATGACATGCTGAAAATGGCGTTAAATCGAAAACAACAACTACGAGAAGAGGAAGCTATGGAACATGGAAAGAATAAATGAAAAGTGGATGTCACTGGACTAAGTTTCATTATAATGCATTTTATCAGTTGTCATATTATGTAACCCGTGGAATCAAGTTTGTATATTTGCATCTTTGTTTAATCTTTACGAAGAACATGTAAACCAACTAGGTTGTATATGAAACGATGAATGATTTTTTATAACGGCTAATGTTTTCGCAAATGCTTCGAAAGAAAAGTCAAATGGAGATGGGGCATTTCTCCTAATGTTTGCTCACAAATTATGTGTAAATCGATAGCGGCATAGAGAGAGCAGATTGCTACAGTCACAACAATTCATCACGATTGCAAACAATTAATTTTAAAATAAATATTTATATATATTTCATTTTACGTTAATGTCTTTAAAATATTTCTGTACTTGGAGAAGAAATAATGAGAAGTTTAAATAATATCTCCTCAAATATAATTTAGATCCCTATTGAAGTTTGAGCTTAAGAGAAGACGCAGAAAGAAGCAGGGAGTTATAAATCCGACGCGGAAAGTGGAAACAGGTCAAACTTGCTCAGAATATTCTTTAATCCAACGTAGGAATACAGAAATTCTATTAAAACATTTGCATGATATATTGATTTATCACACGAAAACTGTCGAGAAGCTGTAAGAATTCTGCAAGCAGAATGTTTGTTTTTGTGCGTTATATATATATATATATATATATATATATATATATATATATATATATATATATATATATATATATATATATATATATATATATATATATATATACATATACATATATATATACATATATATATATACATATATATATACATATACATACATATATATACATATACATATATATATATATATATATATATATATATATATATATATATATATATATATATATATATATATATGACTTTAAAATGTTCGTAAGCAATTTGATATATCAATACTATTGGTAGATAAAATTACGATCCGCCAATTGCTCATTAATACGCATATATAAATATTGTTTCACATTAGCTTATATTTCAGCAGTAGGCGATCGCTTCTATATTCTCGAGATCTGTAATGAATTTCCACTGATTAGTCGTTAGCGCTGTAATAATATTAAGACAACAAAAATGTCTTCAAAACGAATTAAACATTCTGCCGAATTTCATCGAAATGGCGCCTCTTATCTCTCATGCATAAACGATAATACGAGGATGTGGAGTGAACAGAAAATAAAACTGAGCTTGGACCAAGTAACTACAAGAACATGGGACATAGTAAAGTGTTGGTGTTAATGTCCTATGGGATTTTAATACAGAGTATACAGTATCAGTGATACAAAAATGTAATAGCCTGTGAGGATTTGTACGGTACATTTATTTGTAAAGAGAAATACACATACAGTAATCTATTGAATGATTTGTTTAATTTCTCTTACTTCATGATTAAAAGAATCTATTAATATGGGTCAAAAACATATTATTTAATATAAAAAAAATGTTCGATAGCCCATATACCCGCCCCCACCCATCCGTTCTCTAGCAGTGTGTGGGTTGATAAGACAGCAGACTAATCGAATAATAAAGAAACATAGAAACGGCCTATAAGGTAAGACTCCCCAGTCTCTCTCTCTCTCTCTCTCTCTCTCTCTCTCTCTCTCTCTCTCTCTCTCTCTCTCTCTCTCTCTCTCTCTCTCTCTCTCTCTCTCTCTCTCTCACACACACACAAATCTCGTCTGTGTCATACAACGATGTTTCAGGATTGATGGAAAAATGGTGTCCCACGAAGCAACGGACTGAGAAAAGTTAGACCGGAACATTTGGATGTAAAAGAAAATATGCCTATATTTTCACATGAAATATATAAGATTCCCCCCCCCCCATTGTGACTAATCAAATAAATATAAATTATATTACATTGCAGTCATGGAAATTAATCTTTGATAAAGTAATCTGACCAGATCTGGTCTCATGTATCATTTTTGCATGTTGCATGGTACATAGACAAAACAGAACAATTTTCAAATTAATCCTTAGTTGAAAAAATTTTAAACCTCTTAATCCCCATTAAAAACAAAAAGAAAATCAACAAACAGTCTGATAAAATTGTTGTCATTACTCAATACACATCAAGGCACGGGAATAAGAAGAACTGTATAACTTATTGGCATATGGGGTTGTACACAAATTAGATGCATTATATTGTTAAAATTAATATGTAATGATTGTCAGAAATATCCGTTTTAGAATGTAAACTTATATTTTCTAACATCATGTACCATGCATGTACAACGTTTGTATAGCATGTTAAGGCAAAAATCATCAACTTTATATGAGCAACACAAGCATAATGTGGGGTTATATAGAGAACACATTCATGCATTGTGTTAGGTTATATACATAGAACAGCCATACATAGTGTGAGGTTATATACATAACACAGTCATGCATAGTGCGAGGTTATATACATGAAACAGCAATACATAGAGTGTGGTTATATACATAACACGGTCATGCATAGTGCGAGGTTATATGCATAATGCAGCTATGTATACTGTGAGGTTATTTGCACAACACGGTCGTGTACAGTGTGAGATAGTCATGCATAGAGCGAGCGAGGTTGTATACATAACACAGCCATACATAATGTGAAGTTGTATGCACAATTATAGTGCAAGATTATATGCATAATGCAGCCATGCATAGTCTGAGGTAATATACACAACACGGTCATATATGTGAGGTTATATGCATCACACAAGCATGCATAGAGCGAGGTTATATATATATATATATATATATATATATATATATATATATATATATATATATATATATATATATATATAACGCATCAGTGCATAGAGTGAGGTTACATACATCACACATCCGTGCAGAGAGTGGTTATATACATAACAGTCATGTATAGTGTGAAGTTATATACATAACACAGTCATGCATAGAGCGAGGTTATATACATAACACAGTCATGCATAGTGTAAGGTTATATACATAACACAGTCATGCATAATGTGAAGTTATATACATAACACAGTCATCCATAGTGTAAGGTTATATACATAACACAGTCATCCATAGTGTAAGGTTATATACATAACACAGTCATCCATAGTGTAAGGTTATATACATAACACAGTCATCCATAGTGTAAGGTTATATACATAACACAGTCATGCATAGTGTAAGGTTATATACATAACACAGTCATACTTAGTGTGAGGTTATATACATAACACAGTCATGCATAGTGTAAGGTTATATACATAACACAGTCATGCATAATGTGAAGTTATATACATAACACAGTCATGCATAGAGCGAGGTTATATACATAACACAGTCATGCATAGTGTAAGGTTATATACATAACACAGTCATGCTTAGTGTGAGGTTATATACATAACACAGTCATGCATAGTGTAAGGTTATATACATAACACAGTCATGCATAATGTGAAGTTATATACATAACACAGTCATGCATAATGTGAAGTTATATACATAACACAGTCATACTTAGTGTGAGGTTATATACATAACACAGTCATGCATAGTGTAAGGTTATATACATAACACAGTCATGCTTAGTGTGAAGTTATATACATAACACAGTCATCCATAGAATGAGGTTATATACATAACACAGTCATGCATAGTGTAAGGTTATATACATAACACAGTCATGCATAGTGTAAGGTTATATACATAACACAGTCATGCATAATGTGAAGTTATATACATAACACAGTCATCCATAGTGTAAGGTTATATACATAACACAGTCATCCATAGTGTAAGGTTATATACATAACACAGTCATGCATAATGTGAAGTTATATACATAACACAGTCATGCATAGTGTAAGGTTATATACATAACACAGTCATGCTTAGTGTGAGGTTATATACATAACACAGTTATGCTTAGTGTAGGGTTATATACATAACACAGTCATGCATAGTGTGAAGTTATATACATAACACAGTCATGCTTAGTGTGAGGTTATATACATAACACAGTTATGCATAGTGTAAGGTTATATACATAACACAGTCATGCATAATGTGAAGTTATATACATAACACAGTCATGCATAGAGCGAGGTTATATACATAACACAGTCATGCTTAGTGTGAGGTTATATACATAACACTGTCATACTTAGTGTAAGGTTATATACATAATACAGTCATCCATAGAATGAGGTTATATACACAACACAGTCATGCATAATGTGAGGTTATATACATAACACAGTCATGCATAATGTGAGTTTATATACATAACACAGTCATGCATAATGTCAAGTTATATACATAACACAATCATCCATATAATGAGGTTATATACATAACACAGTCATGCTTAGTGTGAAGTTATATACATAACACAGTCATCCATAGAATGAGGTTATATACACAGCACAGTCATGCATAATGTGAGGTTATATACACAACACAGTCATGCATAATGTGAGGTTATATACATAACACAGTCATCCATAGAATGAGGTTATATACACAACACAGTCATGCATAATGTGAGGTTATATACACAACACAGTCATGTATAATGTGAGGTTATATACATAACACGTCCGTGCATTGTATGAAGTTATATAGATAAGGAGGAAAATGACCTTTCGGGTGCTCCATGAGATGGGTCAGGATTGCAGACGACTCATTGGGTTGACAACTTAAATGGACATTTTTCTATTTAAGTATTAAAATTCAAATATCTAATAAACCTATTCGACCCATTTCAGGTTTGTTTGTTTGTTTGTCTGTTATATCAATAAACGTATTCGACAAATTTTAATGTTTTATGTCTTTTATATCTTAAAGTCTTTTCTAAATGTGAATATATTTATGGTGGTATAAAGCCATATATATTAGAGCATGCATTGGAAGTCTGCAAAGTGCATATATAACAACTTGTCTCTAACACGATTTATACCTTCTGAATGGGGACCCCGAGTGGCCGACTGGTTTAAAGCGCTCTCCGTTACGGATCACTGCCATCTCACCTTTGTCTGAGTGGGTTGGAGTCTCGGATTCGGCCAAGGTGGGTATGTTAGAAAGCTTACCAGTAGCATCTCGTGGGTCGGTGGTTCTTTCCTGGTCTTCCTCCACCATTAATACTGGCCGCCATGTATAGCCTATCTTGTGCTGAAAAATGGCGTAAACCCTACAACAACAACCTTCTGAATGCTTTAAGACAAAATATGCTAACGGTTTACATAAATTTCGCAAAAACATTTAAAGTTTTAGAGACAAACATTGTGTACATTAATGACTTACTCTATTTTATTGAAGTATTCGTCAAAGATTCATTTTTCTTATACCTGTTCAGAAAAAAGGGGCATTTAGCGACATGGAATGGAAAGACACGATAAGACTGCATGTCTGTCCAAAACTAAACTATGCTTTAGAGGACGAGATTATGTAATATCGAGTTAAAACGTGGCGCTCAGCGTCCCAGCACGAAAATCTTCTAGAAAGACATGCCCTTGTACTTGACTAAATCTATTTTATTTATCTATTTTATTTTTTACAAAACATGACGGAAAAAGCTTTGGCGGGTTTATTCTTCTCATCAGCTAACAACATTATTTCATAGTTATTCATTAAAACTTTGGCACGTTCATAACAGGTAAGTTTTATAAGAGATGGCTTGGACCGTGACGAATTTCATTATTAACGAGAAAGAATAGCAATTTAATTGAACAAAGACAGAAAGAAACAAATTACCCTACTTCGTCTTGGAAATGGAAAGAGGTTTTAAAAAATATATATAAAATGTTACTAAAAGAGAGATGTGTTAGATGAATATAGCTATATTTTTTTGCCATGATATGCTTTTATTTCAAACACTTACTTCGATATTTCAGTACTGTTTCTTTTTCTTTTCCTCTTCTGTTATAACGGTGTACACTGTAATGATTTTCGGAAAGGCAAAACTTTCACAACCCACGTTGTCAATAAGATAGATTAATCAGATAAATTCGGATATTTTTGAGAATTAAACAGATTATCTGACGCTTGCAAAACAAATATGGGACAATTTACTAGCGCTCTTGGGTATATTTGTTTAAAAATGAACCAGACGATTGCAATGGCATAGCCAGAAGTCCTTAGCAGGAATGTAATTCCGTAAAATATTGTAATACATGTCTCATGAGCAGGTTCTTTACAGTTATACACTGGTATATTAATATGTGAATAATTGACTTAGTATATCATTAGAATACACAGTTCTAATTAGCGGCCACCCTCTTTAACGGAAAACTGCAAAATAAAAGGCAAATAATTAACAGTTAAATTAAATTAAATTAAATTAACAAATGGTCATGCAGCATATATTTGAGACATATTTATCTGCAGCGATTTAATCTAACGTTCGAAACATTCGTGTTCAAGGTCATGTTCAATTTTGAAGAAATCAGTTTCGCGACATTTTTGTCGATTATTATATTATCTGGTCATTATCTGGCCAGAGTGATATAAAAACGAAAGTCATGACCCTTCTTCTGACCTTATGATAACCTTGATAAATATATATATATATAACTTTTAAACACACACACACACACATACACGCACATACAGAAAAGCAATATAAGTCTCTTGTTATATATACAGGGTTTAGACGCGATCACAGTGGAGTTCAATCTTCCAGAGAACTTCAGAGAAAGACGTTGCAAAAGGTTTAAGCAACAATACTTCAACTTTCGGACGTCGCATATGAACTAGCCAATTCGTTGCCTATCATACCTCAAAGTAAAGACCTTGCCTTTGTTCTCGACTAAAACTAATTGAAACTTTCTCACAAATCGATATAAACTTTGCTTTTGGCAGAACAATTATGAAAGCCTTGGTTTTAGGCAACCAGATGCCACGGCTAACAAAATACTTAGGTTTGATTGCTCTTTATTAAACAATATGCAAAGATAAAGTTAATGCACTTGCAAAAATCTGTTCTTACCCCTTCCTTTCGATAATTAATTTTATATTAAGTCTGAATTGAATAATCCAGTCTGACTGCATAACGTCTCCTGGCATATGGCACATTCGAGAAGCCAAGAGCACCAACGTGTTTTAATTTTCCAATCGAGATATGACCTTTAAAAACCTGAAGTGAACTTTTAATCTTGTTAGAGATAAAAGTATCTGTATTGCGCAATATAATAAAACTACTTTCATTAATATGAGATTTTTTCCACGTGCAGACGTTTGGGCTTGAAATGAATTGTCTTCATTGCATCTGAAGCTTTTTCAGACAGCCAATCCCAGGCTGGCCTGTGTTCGCCATGTGGTCGTGCACATGTAACCTCGTATGTTTAACTTTACCGGAGACAGATGGAGAATGCTCCCTAGCGTTACAAACAGCATGAAGCGCTTTCAAACAACTTGAAAGTACCGTTACTTATCACTAAACAAGCTATGTCGATTTTTCCAGGGTTGTGGAAGGGTTAGAACTAACGGAACATTGCTCTCGAACACGTGGCATTTGCTAAACGAATTTGACATGTTGATTTTTATCTTCAAGCCTTCCAATATGAATTTTAAATAGGTTGAGCATGTAACAGTAAGTGGCAGTTGCTAAATTATCAGGGTATAACAATTTTGCGCCGATGTTCGCGTGAAAAGAACAATAAGACACCATTTTCAGAGGCAGGTGAACCTTTCCTGACGCCTTTCCACCCGCCATCAGCTTGATTAATGCATCTGTAGCAATATCAATTATGTAAAGAATTAAATAGACATGGAAATACAGAATTTATGGCTGCAGAAACAAATGCGAAATACAACCAGGTGTACAATTAAATTTTGTCATATTGGAAAAATTGGCACCCGTTGCAAACAAAACGCAATCTGCGCATGGAATATTAGAAGAAATTGCATGGAAAATCACGGCCTTTTAACCCTGGAACCGATATTCAGTCATAATTTCTCCCAATATTATTAATAACTTTCGAAAGTACAACCAAAATTCTTTTTTTCCGCGGCGCAGAAAACGCCTCTAGAAAATCTCATCGAGTTTGAAAACCCGCGCTCTTTCCAGGAGTTAATTTGACACGCATGCGCACGTGACTGGTATGCTCTGATGGGCAACTGTTTAGCAGTTTACTCGCGGCTACAATAGTTAAAAAGAGATGAAAACTTTTTTATCTGGGTAATGCAAGTTTAGGCTTACTGTCAGTAAATGAATATGATTAAATAAAATCCTACACACTCTAATTTAAATTCAATGTGTATATTTTACAGATGAAATATCCTTAATAATAGGTAAACAGTTATGTTTGCACACATATTGTGCAACACACCATTGTGAAAGGAACAAGCACAGTTGCAACGCCTCCGCATTTAGACACACAAGAGAACCTATTCAATTGTCCCGGCTATGAAATCTTGTGCAATTATTATATTATAGCAAACATGATGTATTCACAGTTTTGACCTGGAAACAAGATCTAGTCGTGTAAAAAGGACACCAACCGGTGAGAGTGGGTCTTTCATTATTTATAATTCAACCGTTTTTTTTTTCTTTCTTCTTCTCCGAATAAACTGAGTATAGTCATGAAAATGTGCACACGTATTGTGAAACCCTATTGCACATGGGAATGAAACGTCGAGAGTTGCTAAAACTGCGATAATAAAAAAAATTGGAACATTTTGCGGATAAAATGATCTTTCTTGACGATATATTTGGGGTAAAAAGAAAAGAGAGCCGATCCGGGCAGCACAAGGAGGGCTTTATCAGTGGTTGCATTGTGCCCTTACGGAAATGAGCGCGCCCTGCATGATGTCCAGTTTGTTATACTAGTAACCTCCGTCATTGCTATTCGTCACTGCAGTGAAAGAAAAAAAAACTAAACACCTACTACAAAAGAGTAAAAAGCCGCAAAGTGTTATTGTCGAATCCATGTGACATTATGTAGACTGGGTACTAATATATCACTAACACTGCGATATGAAGCTGTTACAAGGGGAGGGCACGTAAACCGGCCTCTCAGAAGATAAATATTGCTCCGATTTGCTCTCATGCGAACTAATTTACATGTATTTTTCTCATGAATGTCCGAAACGAAGAAAACACGTGATGACCGTTCTATCCATTACTAATTTTCACATGATACACAGACTATGGTACTCTCAAACAAATATAACTAAAAGGTATACTTGTGGTTGGAAGTACTAGTTTTATGTATTTATTTGCAAATAAATATTATTGACTAAGATGACGGAGGAAAAATTAATTCGCATATAATTGCGACTTTCCGTTCTCAAATGTAGGGGTGGGGATTTACAAGTCAAGCAAAACAGTGCAATTATTAGGGCAGAAATATAGGAAGTACTGTAGCAGCAAAATTATCGGCAGTAGCAGAAGCGACAACATCACCAGAATCCTCATCGTTATCATCATCATTGTCAGCAGCAGCAATATCAAGTATTTGTCTTAATTAGTGCAATCAAGGTTATAATTAAAGATTAATGATAGTTGAATATCATACAAAGTACGTACATAACAAACCGCTCTGTCTTCAGGTGACGATAATGCGATGGTTGTGATGCTGATTCTAATGATAATCCACATGAGGAGAAACATTCAAACTTTCAACATCTATCCAAATCACGATATCCTTTTTTTCATTATGAGATATGCATCGATTAAGGTTTTCTCTAATTCATATAATTCGTAAACTTCACTTTTTAGTTTCCACACAACAACAAAATACACTATTTGCATTGTATTTGTTTCTAAAATAAATTTTGTGTTTTCACATGGAGTGTTCGAATGGGGGTCTGGTGTTTAGATATGGACAAATTTACATCGCTAGTACCATGTCTACATTACAAACCTTTTATGTTGCCATAACTGGGGTATTACTGATTATGTATTCCTGCAGTCAGTACTCGAAACCTCGTGTCATTCGTTTTGAAAGAATCTAGTGGGAATGTATTATAATCTTTACTTGGTTAAGACAGTTGAATTAAAATCTTTAATTGGTTAAGACAGTTGAATTATAATCTTTACATGGTTAAGACAGTTGAATTATAATCTTGACTTGGTTAAGACAGTTGAATTATAATCTTTACTTGGTTAAAACAGTTGAATTATAATCTTTGCTTATTTAAGAAAGTTGTATTATAATCTTTATTTGGTTAAGACAGTTGAATTATAATATTGACCTAGTTAAGACAGTGGAAAACGAATGAGTTACGTATATACGATTTTTAAATAAAATCTGTAATGTTGAAATATGACTGACACTTACACTTATCTATTCATTCAGTTATGAAGAGGTCTGCTATTTAGATCTTAATTTGATATGCAAAATTGGGGGGGAGGAGATGGGGGGGGGGGGATAACGAACAAGACACAGAAGCACATTTTCAGAGAGAATAAAAACTTGTATCGTTCATACCATACCAGATCTGGTTTGAATGTATTTTACTTATGCATGAAATTTAACACGTCCAACCAATAATTTAACAATTTGCTGTCGTTGCTATCGTAATCATTCCTGACATTCATTATCATCTTCGTTGTCGACCTCCGTCCTATTATCATCATCAGAACCACCACCCCATCATAACCATTATTACATTTTTCGCTGAATCGCCAAATAAAGAAAAAATTCATAAATAGTCTTGACAAAATGACATTTAAAGTTCTACTGATCCCCATAATATAAGATAAAGAACGATATTAAAATTGAATGTGTGTGTGTGTGTG
>JARLTB010000021.1:23395000-23410000 GCA_030141615.1 Unio pictorum
TGCAAAACGTATTCCAATACACTAACAATGAAAATAAAAAATAAACAACTTAAACGTCATTTGCTACTTGAAAAATTGCAATATGTTTGTGAATTTATTTATCTTATAACAATTAATATCGTTGTCTAGTCAATGAAACCTTCAAAATTAGCATACAAAATGAAGCATTTATACAGCGCTGGATTAAGCACCGTGGAGGCCCATAGGCAGTCAAACTTTTGGGGCCCCAGACCCACGGTCACGGTCTGATGGGGCCCATAAAAGTCGCGGGGCCCATAGGCAGTTGCCTACTCTGCCTAATGGGTAATCCGGGACTGCATTTATACAAACACTTGAAAGCAGTAAACTTATCAGAAAACTTTAAAACACTTCTGTCATTTTAAGTCTCTCTGTATTTAAATGTACGCTTCACAGGGGCATTGTTTGAAATGTCTGAACACTTTTGAACTATTTTGAAATTACTTTAGTTAGACGCTAAATAAGTGACATCATGTTTCTTCTTAACATATCGACAACTTCATAACTCCGATCATCCCTCTCTGCAGTATGAATGTCTCCCGCTGTAATAAATATTCTCTTCGACGGCTCTGAAGTTGTAGGAAAGCATTTTTACTAGAAAAATATTCCCTTGTCTTGACTTGCTATCTCCTCCCCCACTAAAATTTGCCCAAACAACGAATAATGGTACATTTAATTGCGTTTTACATTTTCTTGCGATCTCGTTGTAAGCTTGTATCTAGGAGGAAAAAGAAAGTAATTAAATTGAAACTGTTATGAGGAATATATAAATTTTTAAGATTAAAGCAAGATCGTGAAAAAATCGCGGAATAGAATAGTATTGCCATATGCATTGCCTTAACAGCAAACCTCAATATACCGCTATACCGGTATATCGCTGTAAGTAAATCAATATCTCCATTCATCAAGCACATAGCCTAATAAAGCCTGTTCAACAAAATGGCGATTCAGGCATTAAAAAGTCCTGGACAGATCTATTAAAACTGGCTCTCTGCTATTCCACAGAGATAGAATACAAATTAGACTAGCGGTTGCAAAGACCGACAAAAAAATGGCCGAAAGATGTGCTTAGATATATATTTGGCTGTTCTCAAAAAAACTGTTCTCTTAAGCAGTTTTGGAGCAGTCAGACTTAGTTCTACTCATCTAAAAAATCGCAGTTTTTGTACGCCATTGCCTTTCTTGCTAGTTTTAATTATTTTGGGAATTAATTTTTATCAGCGGTTCGATTTACAAGATTTGAATATTGTTCTAGCAATACTGGTTGACGTAAATATATAATTTGAGGTGATATCAAATTACACTTTAGATATAATGCATTCTGTTCTTCTGAAACTTTCCACAAACCGGAATTAGATATAAAATATGTACCAATTATCTAGTCATTTTGCATTCATTCATGAACTCAATACAACGGGTCAGTGCTACTTTTTTCTTTCCTTTACACATATCGATCTTAGCCAGAGAAAGATATTACTGGCATAATTGTTTCTGCTTTCGTATAAACTAACACAACGTGTGTGTTAGTACGACACTTCACGGAGAGCTAATTATTTTTTACCCTTTAACAGATAACTATATATGACTCTAGGATGTAGTAACTGGCAAGTGTGTGTGTGTGTGTGTGTGTGTGTGTGTGTGTGTGTGTGTGTGTGTGTGTGCGAATATGTGCGCGCGTGTGCGTGTGCGAATGCGCGCGCGCGCGTGTGTGTGTGTGTGTGATTTTTAACGTAGCTTTAAAGCTTTTAGTCAAATCGTTACGAGGTCTGCTGTGTTGCATTTTATAGTGATGTCTAGCACTGGGGCATCTTGCCGTAGACATGTAGTGTCATGTCCCACCCAGTCACATTATCCTGACACCAGGCTGACCAGTCCTAACACTGACCTCTTGATGCCTAGCGCCAACTAGGCAGCCGTTAGTACCATTTGTATACGTCTTTTGTATGACTCGGCAGGTTTTGAACACACAAGAAGAGAGATGTTAGCTAAATCCTCCAACTATTCAACTTACTTTGATTTGATGAAAACTTGTTTTGAAAACTTTGCTGCCGAAAAAATCATGGATCAGCTTTTCAGGATATAAACAAAATTGTGCTTTCATTATTTTTTGTCTGACAGTTCAAAATTATGTTTCGTAAAATTTAAATGACTTTCAATAATAATGCCACAGTGATGTAAATTATAATAGGTTAGTATGAAATACTATCACCTGTTTTTATAAGAAGTCTGGTACAAGTCAGTTTGGGTGGGTCGGTCGGTTGGTTGCAATTCATCGTGGGGTGAGGGTGTAAGAATGAAGTTGACAAAACCCATAAACTGTTCTCGATAAGTTGTGATTTACATAGCCATATTAAATGTACTAGTATAATTCAGCAATAGAATAGTAATGAATTCACATCTAACCATACCACCATGTTACGCCAACTGCAGACTCTAGGAAGTATAACTAGACCGATGCTATCTAATGCAAATAGTTGTTGTTGTGTTTATTGTTGTTGTTGTTGTTGTTGTTGTTGTTGTTGTTGTTGTTGAGGGCTTAGCAACATGTTTCAGCAGATAGGCTATAGATTGCGACCGGTATATATCGCAGAGGAAGAACTGGGGGGAAAAAACCGAAGAAAAAAAAAAGCCATCGACTAACTGAAATCTACTGGTGTACTTTCATACTAATCTGATTCAACGTGAAGATCTGATAGCGACCACTTCGGGGTAAAGTTCTTATGATCTATGTTATTATCGAAATCGCTAATTTTATCAGCCAATCAGACGAAGTCTCATATCTTCTCATTTATTAGATTGAGTAGTATGGTTGAAGAGCATCAACGTGATTCACTTTACGATTTTTGAAAACTGCATTTTCATTGTCTAATTAAGCGGTCGCAGTCATATTTATACGTAGGACAATGGAGATCTAGTTTTACTCCGATTGACTTTCTCCCATACCTACGACGGTGGAGCCCGAGACTCGAACCCACTCGCACGGGGTCAGATGTCCGTGACGTGTTATGGCGAACACTTTGAACCACTCGACCACCCGGAGTCTGCTAGTGGAGGCAACCTGTTTGTCGTCAGATGATGTCCAGTGATATTGTTCCAAGAACAGTCCAATAAGGGCCTTAGCAAACGTGGGCCCGATAGGGATCATTGTTGGCAGAGCCCTTTGAACACCCCCCCCCCCCCCGTGAGCAAGGCTTTTTGATATAAACTTTTAAACAAATTTTATATGAAGTATAAACTTAAAATTTTCTCCCAGCGCTTTAAAATTACTGTTTCTCTTTAGATATATGTTTAAAAACAACTATCACGCTGGGCCCGCTTGAGCTAAATTGGTCAAATCGGCCTAAGGCCGACCCTGCCATTATTCCTTTACACTTTCTTTCTGTTACAAACGCGCGTTTTCAATAAGGAATGTGTTGATCTTGCACTTTGGAATTTCACCTATATCCGAGTTTGTTTTCGTTTTGTTTGCCTTTTGGAACTTTTGTGAAGCATATTTATATTTTGTATTTTGTCTCGTGGTGAATGTTTTCTTTTGGTTTGAACTGTTTATCTCCCTGAGGACTCTCGCAGGATTTTGTGTTGATAATTTTTGTTAACTACCTTTTCATCGACACTGAAAAGCCAGAATTGTGCTGTTGCGCTGCTAAACCATTTATATTCACACGCACGCACACACACACACATGCACGCACGCGCACACACACACACACACACACACACACACACACACACACACACACACACACACACACACATACATACATACATACATACATACATACATACATACATACATACATACATACATACATACATACATACATACATACATACATACATACATACATACATACATACATACATACATACATACTTACTCTTTTGTTTCGTCTCGACTGGAAAATGTTTCCTTTGTGCATATCGGCAACTATACTTCCGGCTAATTGTCGTAGTCATTTCTTTTTCTGCTACTAATGAGAAAACTAAACTTAACATAGGACAAGACATGTTTCAAAAACAGGTGAGCCTAAGCACGTTTTTTTTGCAGTTATTCTGCATGATACTTTCAGATCTTTCAATTCTTGTTTTAGGATAGATGAGGCTGGTTAAAGACGATTTATAAATTATACAGAATATAATTATTCTCCATTTTACTTCATATCCGATTCATCGTTAAAAAATGGACAAGGATGACTATCAGAGTTACGGGAGAGTGGCTGACAGTTTGACATTTACCTTTTGGTTTTGTGTTTTACCGCGCAGCAACACAAGTAGCTTATTTTGCGCCGAGGCAATCGGAGTTAAGTGTTGTCCAATAGACACACAAAAGAAGCCGATCTGGGCTTTTTTCTGTCGTGAGCAGGCTCTGCTAGCCACTGCGTTACCATGGTTCATGCCTTCAATAGTAGGACACGCAAGACAATGCATTGAGAATGTAAGGGCCGGATTAAGAAATAAGCTTTAAGGCTATAGCCTTAGGCCCTCATATTTTTTTAGCTCTTCCTTTAGGCCTTCAATTCCGATATGTAATATATACTTAGGTCCTTCCATCTTATTATCCTTAGGCCCCTCAAAACCTTAAAACTAGCACTGGTCATATATATTTTCAGAGCCCGCAAATGTGGTGGTGGGAATAGTGTGATGTTAAATAATGTAACAGAAATTATAACAGTTACTTCGGGGTCTGTTACAACCACTGAGACAAAATGATATGTTAGTGATATATGCCTGGATAGTTCCCAAATAAAGATCAACGATGGGAAACGTAAATATCGACTGTCGAGTGACCAATCTTTTTTTTTTCAGCGCGTGTTAATGAATATTTTACTGTCTTAGAAAAATGTTTTTGTACGAGTCAGCAATATTTTAAAAAGAAGTACACGTATAATATAATAAACTTCATCTATTTGAACTTTTGACAGTTTTTTTTTTTAAATATTGCCACAGAATGTGTTTCGTGTTAGGAATTATAGCGAATTTCTTTGCGAAGAATGGATTCACAAAGTCAGATTTTTGTAAACTCATAGAGACACGGATCTAAACATTCATTTATACATGTATACGCACAAAATCATACACAGGTATACATATTTCTTAAGCTATGAGATTTTATATAATTTCCACCCTAGTTTTAGAAGCTTTGCAAACGATTAAACAAAAAAAAAAATCACTCAAGGGGTGTAACTCATGTCATCCTACTCAGTGAGCAAAACATATTCCTTACCCCTACAGACTGCTCCATATATCGATTCATTGAGTATAGTACTGATACGTTGTGTTCCATAAATATACGAATGTAAGATCAACTCAATCCCTTTCTTTCTCTTTTTGTCATTCGTTTTGAGGTCAAAAAATAAATTATAAGTATGGAGTAAGATGAGAGCGTTCACTCTCTGAAACGGAAAGGAAGGAATGAGAAAGGTATAGCAGACATATTTTTCCGACTTTACTAAGTGTCCTTTGCTACCTTACTCAGTTCTTTGAAAACCGTTTAACCTCTAACAATGTATCTAAAATTACCCCTTTTTACGGCACATGCGTACAGTACAGTGCAGTGCAGTAAAGTATAGTGCAGCACAGTACGGCACGGCACGGCACAGCGCAGTGCAGTGCAGTGCAGTACACAATACAATACAATACAGTGCAGTACAGTACAATGCGGTGCAGTGCAGTGCAGTGCAGTACAGTACAGTACAGTACAGTACAGTACAGTACAGTACAGTACAGTACAGTACAGTACAGTACAGTACAGTACAGTACAGTACAGTACAGTACAGTACAGTACAGTACAGCACAGCACAGCACAGCACAGCACAGTACAGTACAGCACAGCACAGCACACAGCACAGCACAGAACAGTGTTGTTTGGATTGATTGATTGATTTATTGATTTAGTATATACATATTTCTTAGCTAGCATTGAAAACTGAAGAGTTTTCATAATTACGTTCAATTGATAATAATGACATCACGACGACGACGACGACGATGATGATGACCACTACGAGGACGATAATGGTGGTTGTAATGATGACGCCGACAACATTCTTGGCAAAGACGTGTAAAATGCTGATTGTGTTACATTGTTGACAACGATTACTATGATGCAACATCAGTAAATGACAACAATTGAGGCACCCGAAACTCATATCCAATCCGTCTTTAGTAGATAACAAATTTCAGTTTAAAACATTTTGATCAATGAGCAGTGTCCCGCGTCCGTATACTACCTACTGTCTTCTGTTATTAATTTTAACCATATGAGTAGCTATTGAATGAGTACAAGCATAGTACATTATGATATCAGATAATATGTACAGTTGTATAATGCATACAATAATCAAGTACATTATATCAGACAATATTTATCTTTATTTAGAGTAGATAAATATCAAGTACATTATCGAATCTGAGAATGTGTACATTTATATGATGTACACCAATATCATGTACATTATGATATCAGGACATGTTTACATTTATTTAGAGTAGACAAATATCATGTACATAATGATATCAGACGATGTGTACATTGATATTAAGTACACAAATATTAAGTACGGTATATCTGACAATGTGTACATTTATATGATATATACAAATATTGTGTACATTATGATATCAGACGATGTGTACATTGATATTAAGTACACAAATATCAAGTACATTATATCTGACAATGTGTACATTTATATGATGTATACAAGTATCGTGTACATTATGATATCTGAAAATGTTTACGTTTATTTAGAGTAGACAAATAGCATGTACATTATGATATCAGACGATGTGTACATTAATACGGAGTACACAAATATCAAGTACGTAATGATATCTGACAATGTGTACATTTATATGATGTATACAAATAGCAAGTTGTTATGGAGCACACATATATCAAATACATTAAATTAGACGTTGTGTACATTTATACATAGGATAATATGAAAATGAATCCTAAAAGAATAATAACAAACACCTATAAATGCAAAATATAATGGAAAATGTAACTTTACAATAGTTGTAGATTTGGGTTCGAATATGGAGTTAGTGTGTTAAATCATAATGTCAAAGACACTGATAAGTAAGTATAAGCAATAAATGCGTCAAATTTTAAAAAAAAATTGCATGCTTCAATAGTAGGTGCGTACTAACCTCCAGTATACCTGTAGCGTACAAATGTGAAATACTGTACTATTTATTTTTACTATATACTTTAATTTTTTGTCAAAATACATTTTGATATACCTATGATCAGATTAAATATATAATAATATTTATTTTATGCTCAGCAGTGAATTATTTGATTTTCTAGTTAAAATAATATTGATATTTCACTGCAGTGAAAAAATAACAGTGAAAAAATAACGATATTTTTTCACTACAGGAACTACATTTTTGGGTCAGAACATACTTACGTAAGAAATCTGCTCTTTCACTGTGTCACAAACTTGAGGTAGCCAACGTATGTGAGCATAAAATAAAAAGAATATTTGCTTGAAACGAGTGAATAACGGATATATTTCATCTCCTGGGTAAAAAAAAAAACTCTAGTATTTTCACTCATGGCTTCGCCACTCGTGAAAATACTGAGTTCTTCATCCACTCGATGAAATATATCCGTTATTCACTCGTTTCAAGCAAATATCCTCATATAATGAACGCATTGTATGAAGGTGAGCTTTCAAATCACATTCCGAAGATGTATTTCACCCTTTATTTTCAAAAGGTGAGATATAAAGGTGTCGTCGATTGGTCCTCTTTCGACAGTTGAATTAGTAACTGTAATACGTGTACGTGTACAACCTGAAATGGTAAATATACATAATTGTATGTGTACAATCTGAAACCGTAAATATACTTATTTGTACATTTACAGTCTAAAATGGTAAATGGATAAGAAATTTGTGATATTTACAAATATATCTTCAAGTGCAAGAACGTGTTAGGCTTAAGGCAACCTCAACAAAACAAGTATGGGAACTTGGTCGTTGTTCGTTAATAATTACATGGCATTTTTAAGTTGATATCTGTCCAAAATATGTCAAATTGCATGTTCATTCAAAGAATCTATTATTGTTCTTTGTTAAATTCCTTCTCACGTATTATTTCAAATATTGTATATGATTACTCGTATATGAATGATATGTATGATTATCTTACTTTATATTTAGAAGCATCAAGTCTATTTATATATTTTTTCAAAGGATTATGGGAGTAAATACAAATTTGTCTCTGTGTAAAAAGATTAGGATGCGGGGGACAGTTTTTATGCACAAATTTAAAGATGCATAAACCTGCCTAATATACCAATTCATCAAAATATTTAAAAAAATGAGTGAGGTCAAAAAGGTCCATAGTTTTGGAGAGGGATAATAAAGCGACACATCGGAAAGTCATTCACTTGATCTGACAAGTCACTCTGGAAATTTACCCCATCCCCAAATTTATACAGGCATTTTTCATGTCCGAAGGTCATTTTTGAGAGCACGTGGTGCTCACGCTGCAAACACCAGCCCTTCCCCTGGGTAATTATTTTGAAAAACATTATGTACTTAATAGTTTGATGCTATTCAAAACAGTTGTCATCCGATCAGTTTTTGAGATATTCTACTTTTGGAGGGGTGTGTCACCAAACAGTTCCCAACCACCCCCGTTTTTTAAAAAAAAAGAAAAAGTGTTTATGTGGTGATGTATATCCTCCTGGTGTGTATTGATGTCTTTTTTAATTTTCATTTCATTTTCCATTTAATTTAATTTTTTCCCATAGGGATTATATTGAATTTTTGAATGGGTTATTTATATTTATTCCTAGTGTGTTTATAGGATTGTTCGTCCGAATAACATCAGTTTGAAGAACAACACAAGCAGAAAAGACCAAATTAACAAATACGTCAATATCTTTCATTTTTACACAATAATAGCTCAAAAAGTCTCACCATACCCTTAAGTTACGAACTTTGCCTGGGGCTGATATGCCAAACTGTTTCCTGCCACCTTAAGTCACATTATCATAGAACACTAACCTAGCTGAATTAACTGAGGCAGGATTAATTTTAATCGTAATTCTCTTTGTTTGTCTTAAATCATATTGTGATGTTATTAATGTGTATAAAATTAGAATTGGATTTTAAAAAATCCTACTTGATTTTACCGACTAGAAGTTGTGGGCTGATGGAAACGGAAACAAGTTTCATTTCAGGAATATGCTGTGTAGTTTGGCACAACGACTTTGGGAAAAAAATGTACCTGGATTATCGGAAGTCATTTGATATAATGACTTTAGGATTAATATATATCTGAATATTATCGAAATTTCTTTGGAACAATAACTTTTAGGGATAATTAGGTACCTGATAATTATTTGGAAGTCCTTGAGTATAATAACTTTAGAAATAAATATGTACCTGAATATTATGGGAAGCCGTTAGGTATAATGACTTTAGAAATAAATATGTACCTGAATATTTTTTGAAGAATGCATACGTACATACATACATACATACATACATACATACATACATACATACATACATACATACATACATACATACATACATACATACATACATACATACATACATACATCTTGCACTATATTGAGTTTATGATATTCTCTCCTACTGTATGTCAATTAGCAATTTACATATTTTTAACCAATACAATTATTTTATTTACTTACTGGAGAGCCTTGAATTAATTGCAAATATGCATCCGCTTTAATTAGAGAGAGTTATTTAATGTTTTACATAAACAATGGATCCAAATTCTCGACACCTGTTGATTCAAACGCACATGTCACTTAAAGTAGTGAAAGTCATTATCCAATCTTGCTCTTTGAGGACCAAGAAAAAAGGCGGCTATACTCCAGCCTGACAGAAGGTTTGAACCACTTGGTCACGGAAGAATGGTAAGAATCAAAGTCAGAAATATCTTTACATTTTGCCAAATCAAATGTGACCTGTGAAATCTGAGTCTTGGTTTGCTTGATCTTGCCGACACTGGTCATTAACAATCAACATAATCCTAATGTAGATTAGATTAAAGTGTTCCAATTAAACACACGCGTGGCTTATTTGTAATATACCATATGTTTACAAAAGACAGGTTAAAACTTAGATAGATAGATAGATAGATAGATAGATAGATAGATAGATAGATAGATAGATAGATAGATAGATAGATAGATAGATAGATAGATAGATCCGTGTATTGCTTTAACAAAACAAATAACGTAATAAATGAATACATAAATAAATGGTCTTAAAATACAGACGGTAAAATAAAGAGACAAATCCATAAATGGGACGCGCATAAACATATGTCAATTTGTAGTAGAATAGAAAAACAATTACTTTTTTTCGAGTCGACTAGATTTAAAAAGATGAAAGTCATATATGCTGCGAAATCGTCTAATAGTGACAAGAGCTGCCATCCTTTAACAAAACCGAAGTGTTTATAAAGGTCACTGTTTCATTTAACACTTTGTTTTACAGTTATTAATAAACAAAATATCAGCTAAAAATAAATATATGCACTAGAACGCATTGATAGTTCATTTTCTTATCTGTCTGTCTGTCTGTCTGTCTGTCTGTATGTATGTATGTATGTATGTTTGTTATGTATGTATGTATGTATGTATGTATTATGTATGTATGTATGTATGTATGTAAAAAAAATAATCGCTACTAAATCAGCAGTTCGAGGCTACACTATATATTATGGATGGTAACATCAATCCAATACCTTATATCATGAACTTTGGATATGGGCGTCCCAAGGAAGGTTTCAAAATGGGGTTGATACAAAACCAAATTAAAATGGAATATATTTATATACTTTATAATTTAGTTTTCAAAAATTCAGCAACTATTCCCCATCACCACCACCTGACTACCATCATTGTGTATTACTTGCTCATCTTGGTTGTAATGTGCAAAATACTATAATATAGTACAACCCATATAATCTTTTAACCTGATATTTACATGACGCTAAGTGACAACACCTGATTGATGTAATGCTATCACGTGTATTATGAACAATATTTTCGGCTCTTTGAATAAATCAAATAGAGTGAGAGAATATAATTGTCTCTCGTTTTTACAAAAAATGCACTGCGAATGCCACCTTGTACATCTTTAACGGACTATTGCCAAGTAGGAGACTTTAATGTTGATCGCTTTTCTAATAAATCAGGAAATTATAGTAGTTTTTCAACACTTCTTGAGAGAGTTTAAATGAACTGGTTAAAATGTTTATTCGCATATTTAAAGGAACCTTCTGCGCATTTTACTCTTTGCTGTCATTTTCTTTACTCTACCGAAAGCATTGCGACCTTTATTTTTCTTGTTTATCCGTGCCCCGTGTTTATTGTTTAAATGTGACATCATTTTCTCACATCTCTTTACTGGAGACCGGAGAATCATTTAATCTAATTGTTCCGACCCTCAAGCATTGTTGACTAATCATCGAGACATTTCTCCATTGATCAGCACTTGAGATTACTGGCTCGTGGAGGGAGTGTTGCCAGTGCATCACCAACCAATCAAAATCCAACGTCCACAAGTCGTCGCGTGCGCACGCGACCTTTTTCAATACGCAAAGATTGCAATTGGCTGCTTGGGCAATTATCTTACTCTAAATGCCATCTCTATTGTGTTGTCGTTGGATGGCTGAATTCCATCGACCATAAATAAATAGAAGGAGGTATAAAAAGGACCTTTCGGCCAATTCGAAGTCACATTCATCTAATATTGTCACTTAAAATTGGAATAGAAGTTTATCCGTTACTGTGTATTTACCACAATTTACAGAGGATGCCGGGTGAGGTTGAATATTTATGTGCTACCTCCCCTGCAGAGGAAATTTGTCCAAGTGTGATTAGCGCAAGTACACCGGGAACCCCTGGTTCCACAAATTGCATTTTCTCTACCTCGTCAACAACACTAACAGCGAGTTTTCGAGTTTGGATTCTGACCTTGAAAATGACAGTGTGTTCGGAGAATCTCACGAATCAGAAAATGGAAGCAGCCTACCTAACTCTTCATCTGCCCTCAGTACAAATACAAATGATTGTACGCCGAAGAAGAAAAGATACAGCAAGTCTCGTGCGAAGAACAAAAGTCCTGCCTTGGTTATGAAAATGAAGAAGACACGTCGAATGAAAGCAAATGACCGTGAAAGAAACAGAATGCATAGCCTAAATTCTGCTCTGGATGAACTTCGCAAGATTCTACCCACAACACAGGAGGACAACAAACTTACAAAAATCGAAACCTTACGAGTTGCTCATAATTATATATTTGCCTTGTCAGAGACTTTAAAAAATGTTAGATCGTAAAGATCAAGAGTTGAACTCTGTGAACAAAAACGTGCAAGACTTATTTGGAAGTGCTAAACATTCTCTGGACAATGATACACGCTCCATTCGGAATCATCAATATCATCCACATCACCACCAAGAATCCCCAATAATGTCAAAAGTTAAAATGGAATGCATGGACAGTAAATACTCTGGTATCCAACAATCTAGTGCTTTCGGACAGGTTCAGAATAACACATCCACGGGATCTACTACTATTACCATTATGCCCAGACTTGCAAAATGTTTCTCATATTCCACAAAGACACACGACGAACTACATCACAAATTTTAATTTCGATTGGAATTATTCACCATATTCTTACGCAGTGCCCGTCCAGCCCAGCAGCGTTCTCAGACACATCGGATGGATATTCCTTTGAAATGGTGTGATGTTTCCATTTTCCCCATATCAACATGAAAACAGCGGCAGATTGACTTTCAAAAGTGTTCATGTTTTAAATACAAATACAGATATATGTAATATTATATTTTAGAAATTACTCATTTCAATGGAGGTTGAATTTTCTATGCAAATATTCTGATTTAAAGAGTACGATATATTTCAAATTGTAAACTCTATGGTGCTAATATTTAATTTCTACTTTTTAAAATCTATGCATTACAATTTTGAAATTGCTATATATATCCTCAACACGATTAATGTTGAGTCTTATAGATGGCTACTACATTCTCATGGTTACTTTATTTAATATTCGGGCAATTTTCTGACAGTATTTGTCTAATACAGTAGGTTCATGCGTTACTACAGGTAATTGTCCCTATATTTAATTAGATTTCAGGTGTAGTTTATTTATTATTCACTAACCGTCGCAATCGCTGCCTTCGTCTATTTATTTATTTTATAAGTACCCCTTGCTTTAATTTTCCCTTGAGATTTCCGAATTGCTTAGATTTCTTACGATTTGAGATAGTTCTCGTGCTATCCAGGCATAATGTAGTCTTAATTACATCCCGTGATAATAAGATTTTACGTATCGCAAGATTTCGTATTCTTTCAATTGCGAGATATGTCTGATAACATCGTGTAGTGACTGTCATTCATCAATGACTAGAGATTAAATTGTACTTGGCAGATTACACATTTCTATCGAATGCAAATAATTAGTTGACAATCGCAAAATAAAACTTAACATTTCTTAACCACATTGAAAATAGATCTTGCTGACTAGTGTTATCTGCGAATTAATACAAACTTTTTGATTGATACAACTTTCGATTGATACAACTTTTGATTGATACAACTTTTGATTGATACAACTTTTGATTTATACAGCTTTCGATTGATACAACTTTTGATTGATGCAACTTATGATTGATAAAACTTTTTAATTGATACAACTTTTTAATTGATACAACTTTTTGATTGATACAACTTTTTATTGATACAACTTTTTTACCATGTAACGTGCATGTCTTGATCTTTCATACTTACTGAAAATGAGGGTTCATTATATTGATTGTAATACATCAAAACGTGTTTCCTAATACTGGTGCTTTTTATCTGTTATATTTGGTAATTAACTATTAGAGATATTTCGGTGATGGATGCCATGATTAGTTTATTATACAACAGATTCATTAATTTTGTGCCTTACGACTAACTTGTTCACACGAATTTCAAATCAGATAGAAATAATTCAATGTATCTGAGTACAATTTTGAGTAAAATGTAGTTTGCCCTGTGTTTGAAAAATACCATACAATATAAAACATTAACAGGAAAGTGTACGAAAAGTGTCTTCAATATATGATATGTTCTAATATATTAATTGTATGTACAGACATACATATACATGTATATGTACAAAATAAATTATTTGTCTATATATATCATACTTTAGCTTGTTTTTTTAAGCTATGGTAATCTATAACCTCGCCTTATTTTCCACGGAAGGTGAATGTAGATTATATTTCCTTCCTTCCTACGTTTTTATTGGTTGTCTTTCTTTCTTTCTTCTCTCTTTCCATCTTTCTTAGTGTTTTTTTTCTTATATTCACTAGAAGCAACGACAAATCATACGAGACACTTCTTACTTTCTTTAGTTTGCTCTCTACATTTTCGTCATCCTTCTCCTTTCGTGCTTGTTTATATATGCATTTCACATTTCCTCGTATACATAATAGACATAACGGATTAAACAGCGGTTTTCGCTTTTTCATTTGCTATTTATTTATTTCAATATATTTTTTCTTTACCCCGTAATTTCATTTCTTTTGAGCAACATGCCTTCACTTTCGCTTTTTCCGTATATTGTTAGTCTCCCCACACAAATATATTGACCGTCATCTATAGTCTATCATGTACTGGAAAAACAGTGTTTAACCCCCGCCCCCCCAAAATAAAAATAAAAAAACTATATAAACCCCTTAAGTTAATAGTGCTCTCCATTGAATTGGATCATTTAGATATAACTGTAGATATAATTGACAATTATTGTTTTATCTGATTTCCGAGAAAAATTCCCAATATCTTTGGCATTGAGAATTTTATCCTTCACTGTCTTAAGATTGATTTTTGTTGTAAACAACCCCCACCCCCATATTTTTCATTTTTACCAGTTAGAGTAAATACACCAGCAATAATGCAAATCTCT
>JARLTB010000021.1:23412500-23550000 GCA_030141615.1 Unio pictorum
ACTGATTGCGAAAATTAAAAGACGGCAACTGAGTAGCGTGTGTAACGGTACTTGAAAATTTGATCAAATTTTTTTTTCAGTTATTATACTAGAACGTAATAAACGAGATCCAGACATTTCATACTATTTCTGTGCATAAAATATACAAGGAAAGCTTGTAGTGGCTAATAGGTGTCTATATAACACGGTCTACAGACTACATGGTATCGTCTTTTGCCGAAGGGTGGCGGGGAATGTGGTTGCTACTGAACGACACTACTGTGTCAACTCATCCGACAAAAATAACTTAGCCACGGCCGATTGAAATCTGAAAATTACAAATTGGAAATGGCTTCTTGCGCACCACGCACCAACTCGTGAGAGGTGACATGAAAATTGAGATGGAAACGAATTTGTGTATCTGTCACAGTCGATTCGTCATTTTAAGCAAATAATGGGCAAGTCCTGCGGGAGAAGGAATCAGGGCACACCCTAAAAATACAACTTTATCTCAGAAGTATATCTTAAAGTATACATTTTCCCCAGAAATCTGTCTTTTGTCACGTTAGGTGCCTCCAGTAATTAGATTCCACGTAAGGTTCAGGAAATTAAAGTGTGTCATCTGTTTAAACAAACCGAAGAGGAATTTTTTAAGAATTTGGAAAGCATAAATATTTTTCGACGTGGAAATATGAATATCGATCAATTCAGACAGTGGGAATTTCACATATCTCATCAATGTTTGAACCTTTCTCAATGTTTACGTTGCAATGAATGTGTCAATTGTCTTTGTCTGTAATCTTACGTTTGCACAATCGTAAGTATAGAATCTTTGCCCGTTAACACCCCTAGTGTGAACGGAGGAAGAAATCACAAATCTTCATTTCTTTTCCGAAAACAAAAGCACGCTATACTCGTCAAACTGGTGTACTCACTGAACGCGTAACTTCAAAATCAGTGTCAACAAATAATTTGACAGTAATATCAGATGCACCCATAATGTCAGTGACACGGATGTTCCCTTATTGTTAGATCTTATTTTGGGTTTTCTTTGTAAGATTAAATGCGCCTTTGAACATTAGTTTGACTATTATATTTAATGTTCAATTAACGAAAAGAAAATGTCATCAAATTTGAAATAATTTTTAGTGATGTTCATTGGAACCTTTAATGCTTAGAAATTCACAAAACGATGTATTGTATCTCTAAATAAAACTGATACAGACTTTTAGCGACCATTCATGTTTTGCCCCATCCCCCCCAAAAAAGAAAAAAAAATATATATATATATATATATATATATATGTATATATATATATATATATATATATATATATATATATATATATATATATATATATATATATATACCAGGTTACCGTACATAATAGGTTGATTAACTAATTTAACTATATTATTAATTTATACTATAATGTGACATACAATGTTTTTCATAAAGCTATATTTATACATTTTTTGTTGGTTCAATCCTCTTTATTTCTAAGGTGACTTTGATATCATAAGCTGACGTATGACTATAGTTCTAAAGGAGCAAGGAATTAGGCGCCATTTAAATTCAAACCCCGAGAATGATAGCACGTACATCAGGATGCAATGGGCACATGCATTCGAAAACTTTTTTTATTTATTGCTTCTCTAGTCTTTTGAAATGACTGAGATAAGTTTCATAACTTGTATTATCCTTATCCAATCTTCTCGCTGAAATTAATTTCCTCTGTAAAATCTGTTTAGAATCAGAATTAAAATACTTCCCAACGTAATTAGTTTTAGTGCATTCATGTAATATGGATTGAAAATAAGCACTTTATCTGGACATTAGCATTCAGTCGACGTTGTAAGCATGTAGCCTATGTTTTAATATATTTTTTTTATCAAGCAGGTTTTTCTCAATGCTGAATTAAAATAAAAAGAAGAAAAATCAAAGAGATGATATTGTTGCTGATGTTTTGAAAAAATATCTTGTATTGGGTTATACAGAATGATTTACTACATATCACATTTTATGCCATACTGAAGAGATATTATCTTTTATTAATTTGCAAAATTAAAAAGACGTTGATTTATGTTTTTGAAGTGATTTATTTACTTAGCACGATTCGCGATTCACGACTCTAGGTGAAGTGAATCAAACAATAAAATTGTTACTCTCACGCATACCTGACCAACAATTAGACAAAGAAACAAGTATTAAAAACATTAAATAAAATGACGAAATGAAAGAAAAATATAAAACAAAAGAAAAGAAATCGGAGCGTCTTCTTCGACTTTTTTATTCGTACAGACTTCAGCAGTTTGGTGTATGGGTTGTATGTGATTACACAGAATAGTGAAATGCGAAACATTGGGTGGGGGGGGGGGGGCGACAAAAAGGAAGTAAGGATAGACTGGATCTGGGCTGGAGTAGCTGGTGGTACAGGGTTAAGTAGATCGGGAGCTGGCACAGTCTAAATGTGAAAAATATCGGGATATACTGATTTATTTTGACAATTCCAGCCACAATCTTCTCACAGGAAATCGATCATTATCATCTAAGTTGCCCAGGTTTTCCTTAGAATTGCAGCATCAATTCTTGAAGAATTAAAAAAAATATTCGCCTTTATACTAAATAACATAAATTTATAAAGGATGCTAACGTTGTTAAAATAATTGATTCAAAACCGAATTTAGAGCAAAATATATGCTGAAGAGAGACCTATAAATTTTTGTTGCAGCTGGAAATCTTGTTGCTAAACATCTCTTTTTTTTAGTTTGTTCAACGCACTGCCTGCGGGATCAGCCTTGTTTAAAACTGTCATTTCAGAAATATTTTGGCGAAAAAGCAGTGATACATACAGTTGCCGGCTAGCATACTAAATTTTCTATAGTTTCCATTACTTTTTGAGAATTTCTTAAAAAAAATTAGGTTTCCATGAGCCTGTTATCATATCAATTAATAAAATTTAGCATGAATTTACATGCAATGTTGATCCACATGTATATACAAACATTTATTGTACACAATAAATGCAATTTGTGGCTGTAACGAGTTAACACACACACACACGCGCACGCACGCACACACACACACACACACACACACACACACACACACACACACACACACACACACACACACATACATACATACATACATACATACATACATACATACATACATACATACATACATACACGCATACAGCTGTGAGAGTACTGATTTTGTAGAAGGGTGTTATTGTTAAAACTAAATTGCAGATTTTATCCACTTAAAATCCAAATACCTTACATTCTGTGTCAAAACATACGTGGACAACAAAAGATGTTGTTGACTTGGTTTTTTAAGACACATCAGCACAAGTAGGTCCTTTAGGTCCGATGCAACTGGAGGAAAGCGCCAGACCCATATACACACTAAGATCCAGGCTGATTCGATGATAAGATTCGAATCGAACTCGCACCATTTCGGTCGTGAATCAAGCAAGCTAGCCATTGAGCTACCGCACACTCGCTTTGAAAGCGAAATACTGAAACAATGGTTATTTTTCTTCGAATAAAGACTGCGGAGATCAAAACTGGAACATGACATTTCAGACTATTTTATGACTATGCAAGTGTTCATAGGGATCTTCAACCATTTATTGTCAGAAAAAAATGTTTCTCTTAGAAGACATGTTTCTTTACAAACATTGTCTATTTCTCTGCGGCTGAGTGTATTTGTAAACTTTGTGAAAGATTACTTGCAGACAGTTATACTTATATTTTGAAGAAGAGTGACGCGGTATCATGTCTGACCAAATAAGAGACTCGTCGGACATAGTAGATTCACATAATTTTCATTGTCCTGACGACACCTTATTTTACATAGTCCTGGGCAAGGGAGTGGAAACACCCCACCCCCCTTTGGATGACCTGACATGGCAAAATTTCATATTTTGGTGGCAGAAAATTATTAGGAATGATGTACAGAAAAATAAGAAAAAGTAAGTGAACAGCCTTTTCTTCGCTTCGGCTATTGATGCAATGCGTAATCGATATTCAGTTAAGAAGTTCAATAATTCAGCAATGAAAGAACTGACTGTGATCTCTATTAGAGAGGAAACAAAGTCATGCGTATATATCATTTAGAAAATCCTAGATTTAACTTAGATTGGTTTTGACATAAATATATATTACCTTGAGAACTATGTTTGTATCAATATATTCACTAAAGGTGCCCTCAAGCCGGGCAGGTGCAGAATGGTAAAGTGGCTGCACAAAGAAGTCTCAACAGTAAATATTGGTTACTAACCATTTGAAGAAAAAAAATATGCTACAAGAACCATTTTGCTATCGTAAAAATGTAATAACAAAATAACAACATGTCTTTAATCTGATGACATTTATTGTAGGCGTGTGTACCGGTTTTTTTTTAAAACTCTCAATAACATGAGCCAATTCGGTCCAATCCATTTAGAAGCAACCACGTTAGGAGGATTGTTTTTTTAACAGACAGGTGCGATGGAAAATTTGATACCGAGAGATCTCTAGTCAATTATATATTGAGGGCGTGGCGAAAGAAATTAAGCCATGCACGTTATTTTAACACCGTATATTTACTGTCTTTCGGCGATCATTATTGGAAAAACATGTCATCTTTCCTATGTTAGAATTTCACGACTTTGTATTAATTTTATGAAGCCTTAGAAATATATGCAGAAACATTTGGTTACAAATTTGGTATGAAGTATATAATTTAGTCACTTGCAATATTTTATTTATGAATCTTAAAACATTTATATTATTAATCCATATAAATGTACTGTAACGTAAACAACAAACACTTTTTCTGGGGCCTGAAAAAAACGGTATCATTAATTTACTAGTGGTTTTGAGTATTGCAAATCTGTCCTAACCTAATCAGAACTTGACATATAAAGTCAACTCCTAGAATTCTTCTAAATACACGGATACGGGGTTGGGTTGCTCTAAGAAGGAAGCTCGATATGAATCCACCATTCGACACGACTATAATATAACTTATATTGCTACTTGAAGGAAACAAATACCGTCGTCTACTGACTATTTATAAAAACCCTTTTGTATTACCTATAATATAATAGCTACTACCATACACGGGAAATTTTATAACAAAAAGGAATTAATTTCAGTTTCACTTTTTTCATATACAACATATTACATATGTGGCCGAAATAAAACAAAAATTGTTTATGACTGAAGTTTGATTGCACATGCCCGGTTATATATTTTGACCATTTAAAGGTTCAATGACTTGCAGCTTTAGCAAAATTTGTATTACAAATAATTTATTCTGTTTTTAGGAGTGTCAGCAGCGATATATGCGAAAACAGTTTTCTGATATCTACCGTGTTACACATATGTACAAATAGTGCAAGTCTCAAGAAGAGACGAAGTGGCATATTTTAAAAAATGTCATATAATATCGGATAAATAATTTCCATGTATTGTTAATTAAGTGATTTATCGTTCAAATGAAGCAGACATTCGCAATAAAACCATAATAGTAGTATCCAATTCGATATCGCTTCATTCGTAGGTAATCGCCGCAATAATTTATGGTACATCTTTCAACAATTTACCTGTTGCAACAAATAAGGCAAAAGTTCTCAATTTTGTTGCATGACTATTTTTCAGTTTTTACTTCAGTTTTCTTTAAGCAAATATCCAGCTCGTTGTGCTTCACATTTCACTATTCTGTTTAATATTTATCAGTTACAAGGATCAATTAACGAACGTGTATGCTTGAATGATTGGTCCTGGCGCGCGTGTGTTAATGTAAAAACAGTGTCTAGCAGCTTTGTGTTTATTTCAATTTTAAGTTGGTAACAAAATGCCCTTGTAAGTTGTAACGACAAGCAACACTTCGATTGCGCCTTCCATCATAATTCCTTCTATCACTCTCAACTGGTCAGTAACTTTGATAATTTCATTTTGTTGTTGAATTTCATACCTTTTTTATTTTTGTCGGTACTTAATTACGTTTTAGTTTGCGATAAATGGATTAGATGGGGACCCTTAAATATCTTCTAATAAAGTAACGTAATTATAACAGCTTCAATTACTTTCAACTGCGTTAAATACATTTAGCTGGCTACAAAGGCGTGATTGGCCTGGGGTTGCGGCTTTGAAGTGTACCTTCGCCTCATGTCCCGTTAGAATCTATCAAATCAAAGTATCCCACGATACCAATGTCAAAATTAGACGAAAAGAACAAAAACCCTTGCGCGCAAGGTGCGCAAGAACCTGCTGCGCGCGCACTTAACTCTGCTACCCAAAACTTCCTTTGAAGCTTTCGCATATCGATTTCTAATGGTCATCAACCTATTGTAATGGCGAATTACTATTGTGGCTTTGTCAAATTAGAGCCCAGAGTAACATAAAATAAAGATTGATTGCATCTGTGTAGAAGCCTCCTACCCCTGATCCATGAAAGTGTCAAGGCAACTGAATGAAGCGCAGCAGTTACTTAGTTCGACTTGGCTTTTGATCAGCTCATTCATTCAGTTTAAAAGCCAACAATGAATCAAACTGTCATGCTTTACATCTTTCATACAATTTGTAAACGACAATGGAGACCTCTATTAGCTTCTAGTTATTCCACGTTTTTCCAGATCATTTTTTTTTTAATTTTAACTCTAGAGCGTCTGAAATAACTAAGAAATTATCGACAAATTTGAATTCTCTCATATTATTCATAGAAAATTAGCATGGGATTTATTAGTAAACCCAATAAATTAGGTAACACAGTTTGCTATTGAACATACATCGACTGACACAGCATGACGTCACAGATGTCTAGTGACGCATTACAGCATGCACACATCAAAATTATGTTAAATAGAATGAATAAAATATTGTAATATGGAAGAAAACAATTTCTTTCTCTGCGTTTATTTGAATATTGTTAATGTTATCACTCCTAAAAAGTATTTATTTTGGAAGGTGGTGTCAAACCGCTTGCCTTTATCGATCACTGCCACCCCACCTCTGTTCCTTATGGGTTCGAGTCTTGCTGGTAGCTTCCAGTGGGTCGGTGGTTCCTACCAGAGGCTTTCCGAGTTCTTCCTCCACTGATGATACTGGCCACCCTGTTCAGCATAACATGCACTGAAAACTGCCTTCAACCCGAAACAACAATTTACTTTGGTTTCAAAAAATAATTAAAACTGAACTGAGTTCCAATTTATTTAAATTATATTTTTTGACAGCATTAAAGTCAGGAAAAATATAGAATCATATAACATAAAGTGACCTTGTAGATTGTGATGCAGATGAATTGGTTTGTTTGTTGAAATACATTATGATAAAGATATTCTTCTTCTGCTACTACTACTACTACTACTACCACTACCACTACTACTACTACTACTACTACTACTACTACTACTACTACTAGTACTTCTACTACTGCCCTGAAACATTTTTTGGATACAAAACTATTTTGAGAGCACCTGCATCCATTTTCAACATAAAAAATAGTTGCCTTTTTTTGCTTTTATAATCATTTTTATTTTACGTTTACCACTATGTTATGTTGGTACAACTTTTTAGACTATGTTAACGTAGTAGAGGTGGGAAAAAGATGACGGCAAGTCATCATGCAGACTTTAAGCCATGGTATTAATTTCAAACATCCTTGTATATAAACAATTCATGTAAAAAAAAATGTCATAATTATGTTATCTTATTTTTATAAGTTTGACAAGGCAGAGAGTTTTTAGTTTGACAAAGCAGAGTTATGCAAATAAACCTGAGGTGAGTTCTCTTCCAAGTCAAGCAAATGATAATGCGACCTATTTTTTTATTCTTGTTTGATCGATCGCTCTTTCACTTCATACTATGTCATCTAATTATATTAATACTATTTATGACATGATAAGACTAATAACTATGTACCATCCATTCAAACAAACAGTCGAAAAACGGCTTGCTAATAACAATATTGCATCACTGGACATGCACAGGATCACGATACGACCGGTTTATTGGCTGATACGACAGTGATGCTAGAACTACTGCTTCACACGTGTCTGGCACGCGACTGCATATGATTCTCCCGCCACACGCGTAAACCACCAGCGACCGTTTAAAAGTAAAACAGGGTGTAAAAAGCATGAAGATACTTTGCCATATTCATCGCAATTTATTGTTTGTACGCGCTTATAAATCGAGTCAAACTGCAAATAACAAAGATCCTGATCTGCCGTAATATAATGCGGCTGCAGTTTAAGGCTAGTTAGTGCATTGCTCACTGACAATATTGCTAATTGGAGAAAAAACAAGCAAGGCGCCATTTAAAAAAAATGAATAAAGAACTAAATTAAATTAATCTTTTGTTTCCCGCCTACCATGGTTAGGTATCAACAGTTAACAAAAATAAAATCTGTCTATGACCTTGAATACAGACTTGTTAGAATGACCTTGAAGATTCCACCACCATTTTGTTAGCAAAGATGTGATTGTGTTCTCTCTATCAGTTTTCATGAAACATATTCAGCCAATCGGTAATTAATAACTTTTTTTAAATTTATAAAATTAAAATTCAAAAGATCTCATTCAGCTTCGTATCAGGGCCTCGTTCTCGAAACGGTCATAGTACAGATGACAAGGCCGACAATAATCAAACTGATGAATGTGAAAATGTCTATTCCAGTTTATAATAATAGGATGAACATATCTAAAAATAAAAACATCTTTTTAAAAAAAACAACTTTGTAAAACAGCAGACTAGTTTGTTTCCTGTATTAATAGTCATGTTTATATTATGATATCACGCTTGAGATTATTCCACTACGAAATGTATTAATGTTGATGTTGTTGTTGTTGTTGTTGTTGTGTTTAACGCCATTTTTCAGCACACGATAGGCTATACGCGGCGGTCAGGATTAATGTTGGAGGAAGAACCCGGGAATAAACACGGAAAGAACCACCGACCCACGAGAAGCTACTGGCAAGCTTTCTCACAAACCCACATTGGCCGAATCTGAGACTCGAAACCACACAAACAGAGGTGAGATGGCAGTGATCCGTAATGGAGAGCGCTTTCGACCACTCGGCCTCTCGGGGCCCCCGTATTAATGTTGTAATATTACATAATTAATACTTAACAATGAACCACGACACATATAATAACTATGAAATATTAGTTATGATATAAAATACACCATTTGTTATTTTCCAATGTATAACTTGAAGAATTACTATAACAATATCGGTTCAAAATATGCACGATATTTTCTTTTTGCCCGGTAAAATCACCATTCACAACCTTTTTCTTATCAAGGATATTTTAGCAGACTGACATTTGGTTATTCATCTTAGATTCAATCTCCCAAATATTGTTAAACTCTGGGGAAAAAATCCTTTTCGTTGCACAAAATGATATATTAAATTGGGAAGCTGTTTATTTTCAACAATAAAAGAAGGAGAATACGACGAGATTCTTTCTGCATTTAGCTTTGATTGAAATTTAAAATCTATTGTGCTCACTTACATGTGAAAAGCCTGATTTAATCATATATTAAATATATTTTTAAAATCTATTTTCCATTTCCCTAAATTCTGTATTAATGGTCTTTTGTCAAACGAAGACACAAACAGACACACATGTCCGTAGAAACAACCGTATAACTCATTACTCTTAGTTGCTGAAGTGATCATACTTTTAGTCATCTTCGTTTGTAACTCTAAAATGGAATATGACCACCCAGTTCGCTCAGATTTCCGGGCCGATTTAACATAATTGCTGCACATTTTCATCATTTTTTTTTCTTTGTAATGGTTGCACACGAGAGTTGTTCAAATCATTGACCTTGAAATAGATTGAGGAAACTCAAGGTCACGTATTCATGTTTAGACAATATTGCTTCTTTACTATTCACCTGCAGATTAAACTTACGTTTTAACATTAGGTAGTAACTGGTCACCCACAAACAATTTCTGTGTATTTTTTGCCACGTTGTTTTTGACCAAATACACGTATAAGGTTTTGGATACTAATTATAGCAATTGACGTAAATGCCTCAGCGTAGCGTGTAATTACGTTTAGGTTTGTGTATAAACTAATACAAAACAAACTTTTTGAGAATTGTTACCTATTACCTATTATGATTAACCCTTTTTGTTAGAGTTCGCACAATTTTATCCATATGTCCAAATTCACACCAGGTAATTATATTACTTTAAAAAGACTTGCAGTATTAAACTTTAGTCATTTGAACTGATCTTATATGCTTTTTAACGGTGTCAAATTTAATTCGCTTTTTAATTTTGTTTTGTGTTCAAATCACATCGGAGTCTTGCTACATATCCAAGATAAATCAAGTTTAGTATAGTGTATTACTGTGAAGGTTTCCTCTTGTACAAATAACTTTCCTGGCAAGGGATTATACGGACATCCATCTCTGATCTGAGCAGCATCATACTGAGCAGTTCAATTGTATGCCTTGCTGTAATATTTTCAATAATTTATACTCTCCGCGGGGTCTGAATTCATTGATAATAAAAAAACAAAACAAAATCCTTGCACCAACAGAGGCACGTGCTGGAACAATGTAGCTGAATGTGATATCTTTGCCGAAGGGTATCCAACTTCTCGGCTTGGTTGTGTTAGACGCGCGCCAACCAATTTTCGTTCACCAAATGTTCAAAGATAACGATCGCAAAATAATATTGTTTCTAGTTCTTGATCTTTTCACAGTTCTGCCTTAAATCAGTGTCGGAGGGATCTGCCCCTTACACCTATTTAATTAAATATGTACCCCCAAGGTTAAGTACAAATAGACTTGATATTAAAAATTATTAATTTCGGTTCATTCGTCAGAATAACGTTTGATCTGTTTGTTTCAACAAAATATGATATGCGGTGATGTTCAAAAGTTTAGCAGGAATAAAGTATTCGTATTGCTTCCTTTGTATATCGATAATATTTAATTATCTCCCTTCAGCGAATAAAATCCAATAAGCACTTATTGAAAATATTATTTTGCTTTGCTTTAAATAAAAAAATAACACAATGAAGTTTCCAGGTTAAATAAAGGAGACAAATAAGTAATTTACAAAGTCTATATATATCTATATATCTAAAATTAATTCCGTATAGTAAAACTCATGCACTTGAGTAGTAGAGTGCTTAACTTTATATTTAAGTTTACAGTGTGTTTAGCATTTCTTATACAAAAAAAACTTTCATAACACTCTGATGTACATGCAGTTAAAACGTTAAAGAGTATATTGAAGCCTGTCTCAACATAATCTAAAATGTATTCATATGCATCCCGTATCTGATACACCAATGTTCATTTATGAATGCAATTAAATTTGTTTATTTTTTCTACTACTTGGAAGGGACTCAGTTACTGGATATATCTTTTTTGAAACCAAAGTTACTGATTTTAATGTCTGGTGTTAAAATTATCCTATCAGCTAGAAATATATACATGTATGTATAGGCCTTAATGGTACATCACAATCATGTCTATATTATGCTGAGTACATGTATCCATGCATAGAAAACATATAACAATTAAAATTTATAGAGATATCCTCTGCTGTATTCCTATCTTTTCCTTTCTTACCGCTGTGGAAACGAGGTATGGGTTCAGGAATCACTTCCACAAAAACTGAGTATAATCTCTTTGTCCAATATGTTTAATGGAAACACTTAAGCTTAACAATTCAGTGATGACTGAATGTTTGTAACAATAAATTTTGATATATTTACTGACTCGTTCAAAAACTCCGACATCCTTAAAAGTCAACGATGGTTTTTTTTTTGTCCCGTCAAACTTCATTCACAATCAGATAGACTGCTCTGGTAGCGTAAATGGTCAGATGCGGGAGGTAGCGGGTTCGATCACCGGTCGAGTCATACCAAAGGCTTAAAAAACTCTATTTGCAGTTGCTTAGCTTGTCATTCACCATTAAGAAGACCGTGCTATGACTGGTACCCCTTGTGTCAGAAGAATGTGACTTGGTGGGACCCGATGCTGCGTGTCTGTGGCATGATGCCCCAGGGCTAAGACATCATTATCAACTGCCACACAACCGCTTCGGTGGTCTAGTGGTTAGAGAGTTCGCCGCGGAAGCGGGAGGTCGTGGGTTCGATCCCTGGCTGAGTCATACCAAACACTTACAAAAATGGTACTAACAGCTGCCTCGCTTGGCGCTCAGCATTAAAAGGTTAGTGTTAGGAATGGTCGGCCTGGTGTCAGGATAATGTGACTGGGTGGGACATCATGCTACATATCTGCGGCATGGTGCCCCATTGCTGGACATCACTATAAACTGCTTCACTGCAGACATCGTAGCAATATGACTGAAAAATTGTTACAGCTACGTTAAAAATCCTACACACACACACACACACACACACACACACACACACACACTGCAGACAGACATCGAAGCGATATGACTAACACTGTTAACGCTACGTTAAAAATCTAATACACAGAAAGAACCAAAATTGCAGATGATTGACAAGTGCGGATCTGGCGATGGAATTTCCGTGTTCAGTCACACACTATAAAGACTCTCATTTAGCTACAGAGACCAATGTTTGCAACACACCCTGTGTTTTGGTATCCATCACCATGTAATGTCAGAAAAAGATATCCTTAGTCAAGTTTTAGTAAAAATTGCCCTTATTATTGCAGAATGGCTGGTAAACAATTTTATGCACTAATTCCAAACAAATCGGATTTATAAATTTCGTTCACCAAAGAATTATAAAGCTCACACACGCTGTGAATCATTTAATATCACTTTAACAACAGCATTTTGTGGACATTTTCTTATGCGTGAGCTTACGTAGATGAGCGGTCAAAATGGTCGACTTCAGCGAGGAGAAACTGGGGTTCAAATCCATACTGACAAAATGTTATTTACCCAACATCTTGTTGTAAAATCTGAGTTCTGAGAAGGTAAAGAAAAAAAGCTAGCTTTTCGATGACCACTTTTATCGCAAACTAAAAACAAAGCAAAACAACAACAAAAACAACTTTTGTTAGGTTATTTATGCTTAGTATATCGCACACAACTGGTATGATAATTGATTATGTGTTGAGATCAAACATAAACCTAAAAGGTAACAAAGCCGACATGTCCAATCATAACGGTTTATAAAATGTTACAAACGGAGAAAGAGAGAAGAATGGGAGGCATGCGCCATTTACTCACCAACATCTTGTGGGTGATCTAATGATTGCATCTTTGCACCTATGAGGATTTTTAGAAAGGAAAAAAAAGAGGGGGGGGGGGAGCGCAGCGTTATTCTCTGCTCGAAACTCAACATATTTCGGTATCATATGAGGAAGAAGGTACCCAGAATGATGGGAATTACCCAAAATGACTTTGATAACTCTTGTGTCGTTCCGATAACTTGGAACAATGTTTAGTATCCAAAGAAGTGGGTGGAGTGGGGTAGGGGTAACGGGGATGCATTGAATACGTCGGGTTGGGGAGGGTGGTGTAATCGACCAATGTGATTAGTAATAATAATAATAATAATAATAATAATAATAATAATAATAATAATAATAATAATAATAATAATAATAATAAATGTGTGATTTTTAGTTTAAATGTAGCTTTAACAACTTTCCAGTCAAATCGCTATGATGTATGCAGTGTGGCAGTTTATAGTGCTGTCTGGTACTGGGGCATCATGCCACAAACATGTAGCATGACGTCCCACCCAGTCACATTATCCTGACACCAGGTCGACCAGTCCTAACACAAACCTCTTAATACTGAGCGCCGAGCGAGGCAAATGTATTTACCATTTTGGTTAAGTCTTTGGTATGACTCGGCCGGTGTTCGAACCAGCGATCTCCGGCATCCGAGTCGGACACTCTAACCACATTTGTCAACGGAGTGGTTTTATATCATTAATAATAATAATAATAATAATAATAATAATAATAATAATAATAATAATAATAATAATAGGATTAATATTATGCTTGTATTCAAAGTATAGTTTTGCTGTGTAATGTTATTATAATACGTGTGCACGGTATAATCTGTCTATCCAAATGTAAAGAGGGGGTCGAGGTGGGTAAACCAAACGTTAACGTCATGGCCAGTTGTAAGGTAAAACTATTTGATTTATCCATAAAGAAACGCTGTTTATACTGTTGACCATTTCAGCCCAATTATATTTTAACTCGGCAATAGTTTTACAGCTTGCAAAAAAAAACTTTCCCCGTAACCTTTTTATGAACGGCACAGATCTCAAGAGTTCGCCTTGTGTTGTGTTTGAAGTTGTTATCTTATTAAAAACTTATCATGTGATAAAGTAAGAGATAAAGGATAGAGAAAAAAAAACAGCCGAAATGAGCAATACAGTCGCCCGTATCAATTTGGTTGATCTTGTTTCCGCATGGCACTGACAAGACTCGCGCTAAAAAAAAATCAAAAACAAAGGGTCGTTCTTTGTATTGAGTTGATGCAAGCAGGCGAGAGGTCCCGTCTTCAATTCGCGGAACATTTATTCCGCGTTAATAAATCACTCATAAGTGAGCTGTAGCTTCAAAGTCAGGCTTAATTGCTCCTTATTTAACTTGTGACTCAAACCATTGTTGGAACCTATTTAAAAATGCTTCATAATAAGCGGAAAGAATAGTTATGAAAACATTTGTCATCATGTAAATCATGTACAATAAAAACAGCTAGGTTTATATCACACAAAAGGAAGCGACAAACGGATCAAGTTTCAAATTCAAATTAACACAAGTAAGAATTACTATTACTTTTGTAAATTAATCATCTTGTTGTCAAATATTTTATCTGAGAGATATTTCCATCGTAATTGAACTTCTTTACGCAATTCATATTGTCGTTATGAACGTGCTAGATAGTGTAACTAAAGAAAATATGTATCCTTCTCTCTCTTTCTGTCTGTCTGTCTGTCTCTCTCTCATTCTCTCTTTCTTCTTTATCTGTCTGTGTGTGTCTGTCTATGTGTCTATCTGTCAGCTCTCTCTCTCTCTCTCTCTCTCTCTCTCTCTCTCTCTCTCTCTCTCTCTCTCTCTCTCGTCAATGCGTGTGCAACCGCATTTAAATCGATAAATATCGCTTTATGGCTGGATCGGGGTGTGTTTGGGTCAGGTTTTCGAGACCCACCCACCCCGCTTACAAAAGGTATACAAAAACGTGCAGTCACTTATCGCTTACAATTTGACCATCGTTTTATTCTAGCACACGTTTATCGAGAATTATATGCACACTTTGAGTAAATAGACACAGACTTTTGTGTTATTTTATTTTTTTTGACAAAAGTCATGGCCCTTTTGAAATTTTTTGGAGACACCCCCCCCCCCACACACACACACACACAACAACAACACTTAACCTGTTCTAACTCTGTTAGGTAGTCAGCCAAGTCAGCTGCCCATCATCAAAGAAAACGATTCCATCCACAACTATACTAGGTATCATGGACAATAAATAGGTCACATTAACGTATTTCTGACTCAGAATGTGATATTCTTCTGGATGCATCATGTATGATTCTCTTGTTTATACTTCAAAATCGATCAGACTTTGTCATCTATAGACCGTAAGTCAAACTTCTGAAAGTTAAATTTCGGTGTAAAAAATATAAGTGACTATTGACACAATAGAGAAGTGCTTTTCTGGATTTATGGACATTTAGTTTAGGACAATAAAAACAAGAGTACAGTAAACTTCTACGGACCTAACAGAAAATAGATATGAATACATACTATCTACATCATGCATGTTTCCATATTAGTAATATACATAGTACTCTCAGAAAGCACACAATACAGAGTATCATGATATGATAGGATATATGATAATAAACTGGTCGGGGAGTGTCGATGGAAACTACCGTGTTGTGAATGCAAACACCATGTTTCATTACAGCAAAAAGAAGATGGTGTGGAATGCTAGACCAAAACGTTAAACCAAATAACTTACTTAACGCCAACGACATCAACAAGATGAAAATAAATGCCAGCAACATTAAATACTGTCATGTGAGTGATGCAGAATTAAGTCGAGCAGATTTTATTCCTGGCATTCAGTTGTTTGAAATTACCTTACAATCGAGTAGTACGTACTGGTATCGCAAGTAGATTAAAGCTGCTATTCAGTGTGGTTTTCTTAATACAGTTAAAGCAAAAAAAATTTTTTTTAAATGGCTCAATTCAGTGATAATTTCCACTTTAAACGTCTTAATTTTGTAAAGATCTTATTTAAGATTGCAAATTACCAAGATTGGAAACATCTCCAATTTGAGAATATTTCGAGTTTATTTTCTGAGCTAAAATCCGGACATAACTTTATATTGTTTTGATTATTTGGTGGTTTTTTTTCTTCTTCTTCTTCTTCTTTTTTTCCCCCATTAGAACATTAAACTATAATCCAAACGTTTATTACAAATTCAGTGTTTCTTCGATTTTCTTTCCAAAGCATATCATTGTTGTTTGTTTATGAACATTTTACCCGAGAATAATCTTAAATGAGACTTTGGTAGCTATAACGATCATTCCATATGCTCACCAGATATATTCTATAGATAACGGTGACGGGCCATGATTGCAAACGTGATAAATAAATTAAACGCTTTCATCGTTTTCAGCTGTTTATATCCTCAATGATTACATTTTCTGAACGTTATTCAAAAAGCGAATTAGATGCATATTATATATTATGAACAAATATGTCATCTTGAAATAAAGTGGACGAAAGTACGTCACGTGTTTTTATAGATGACGTATAATGAAAAATATTAACCATATAAAGTGATTCATTGATCGCAGCCCTACTCACATTAACGTATAAAACAAATAGGAAATGATAATTATACTTGTATATTTATTTAAGGCATAAATGAATATATACATTTTTACATGTCTAGTAAAATCAGTTGGCGACATTTATTGAGAAAATATTATATTTTCAGGATTTTGAATAAAATACGAGTTGAGAGGGGTCGAAATGTTATGCATGAATGTAATGTGCAAAATTACATGTGTGAGGAATGTAGACAATGTGACATGTGTACCACATCTAAGTATTATCATCAGGGAGAGGTGCCGTTGCGATGTCACAGGGGACCTCTTGTGGTAGAGTAGCCAAAGGCACTCGCCTTTACAAATTAAATCAGTCCCGTACGGATTCGAGTCTGGGGCTTCGGTCAACATGGGTATGTAAGAAAACTTGCCAGTAGCTTCCCGTGACTCAGCGGTTCGTCGCAGAGTTTTTCCGAGTTTCCCCACCAGATATGTACAGCCTGATATGTTCTGAAAATGGCGTAAAGACCACCACCACAACAACAACAACAGCATTTACAACAACGTCACCAGGAGATAACAGGAGTTGAATTCGTTCGCATGAGTACCTGTATAAAGTTGTACTCTACATTTTCGTATTTTGATAAGAGTTTCACTTTTAAGGCTAATGGATTTCCTAGGAGTTCCGCACTGGTTTATCCTGTCTATTCACAAAGTACATTTTATCTTCTTATGTATATTTGTTTAAAAAGACATTTAATTACTTTATTTTTGTGTATGATTTGGTCATAGATTATACAGCATGGTCTTTCTTCTGATATACACCTATAACTAAAATGTTAGTTTCGCCTGGTTATTTTCACTTCTTGGACTCCAAAATTTAATTTTTTTACTTTTGATTATTTTATAGTTAATTCAATGCATTTTCAGAAGATGGTATTTTGTCTACTCTTACAAAGTTCGTTTTCTCTTTTTTGATAACTACTAAGTTAGTATTCTTTGGACTAGGCCGGTCATATTTTTCGAGCACGTGTAGCAGCAATTTCGATCGACGGTGTCTTTAGGCCATGCACGATTTCCATACCGTCAACATATAGAAGAAATTTCAGCCACAGCACATAAAAGTAGTATAAAAATATGCAAATATTCTCTTAATTTTACATTTTTCAAATGTAAACAACTTAACCTTACATCTGTCACTGTCAAAATTACGTAACTTTCGGTGACTGACACCTGAAAACGTCTTTATGCTGATATGTGATTATTTAATTTCGACCTATACCAGGATAATATGATCAGCCATTACATTGAAAATTGCTAAATTAACTTAAAATTTTTAATGAAAAATAATGTATTGATATCAAGCTTTAATGTATTATTTCTCTTTCAATTCATGATAAAAGCTGCAGAACTCTGTAGTGGCCGTGTCGCTGTGACGGTGTCTATATAGCAATAATTTTTGGGCTTTTTACAAATTGTCTCCCAAACATACCCAACAAAAATTTCAGTCATTTTCAGAAACTAATATGCAACAGAATCAGGGAAAAAAAATTAATTTTTTTTTTAGGAAGAATATGTAATTTAATTTTTTAGCATTATTGAGATTTAACATACCGGGAAAATAGAAAAAAAAAGTAACAACTAATAGAAGTGGTTATAAAAGAAGCACCAAAAGTCGCATGGCCTGTGTATATTTTCATCCGACGTATCTTTAGGAGTAAGAATCTACCCTTTGTTCCAACTCCCGCAGATTTCACTCTTTATGATAATGACAAGTTCATTTGTAAAATGCGACAAAATCTGTCATTCATAAGATCTTGCAAGCATTCGGGATTTTGGCAATATTTGGCTCTAGCCATATGTTATGTGTAAAAAGTATTTGATCTAGAATGGGCGGTTATCGGAAAGATATCGTAACTAGCAAATCTGAAACATATTTCTTCTTTATCAGCGACTGTGCTTCATTTGCAAGTCTATCACCCATTTGATTCTAGAAATCTCTGATTTGTAATATTACCCTTATGAGTGAAAGTGTGGATGCAAACTATCTTTTTTATGTAGAAAATTGTTACAATCATTGTTTGAAAATAATAACTCTGAGGCAAAAATGTTAAAGTAACCGATTTTTGTTTACACCCGCATTAGAAAACCCGAATATTGAATATTTTCGTAATTGTCGGATTGTTCAGGGGCTATTGTCAAGATGCAATCTCGAACTTGCACGTGCTCTATTCAACTTCAGGAAAGGTTTGAATGGGAATTATTTCTCAATTCATAATTGGTACCCTACAAATAGCGCCATACCGGCAACTGTATAAAGCGTGACACCAAAATATCAAATGTTCTGTCCCAATGTATATAAGTTGGCAACCTTGATTAGAAAATACCAGGGCTGTTCGAAGGGTTGTAATTTCTGGTTCTCCGTTGTATTCAGCCTTACAGACAGTGTTAAATTTGAGAAATCCGACACCATCCGTTTTATCGACCACGAGTGGCGCAATAATGGGCGAACAATGTCGCAACATCAGCAGCACTGATGGATGATGTGGTAGGCGTGGTCCCCGGGACACGGGCATCTGGTGAAGACAGTGCGTACCGACAACTTTATGTTCCAAAATACGGGATCCCATAAAATTACAAGAGAATCAGGTGCATGGTCCGTGAAAACCATATCGAAAATGGAAGACCGCTATAAATTCACATATTTGCGACTGCGTATGTGATTATTGTTTTCTTTAAGAAAGTATTACAGTAGAAATTGGAGGAAAAATAAATTGGAGCTAGTTACTGACTTGAGCGTATATAATAACATTAACAAAGAATACAATAATGCCTAAAATATAGGTACATGTATCTACATGTACATGCACAACTAACAAATTTGGGTATAATACATAGAAACAGATAATACACAGCATGTGTTTAATATAAACAAAAACAACAACAACAAAAATGCAATCAAATATGATTCTCAATGAGAATAAAGTATTAAATATTTACCTTAGTAATCTTATTTAAATGAGATATGATATGATATGATATGATATGATATGATATGATATGATATGATATGATATGATATGATATGATATGATATGATATGATATGATATGATATGATATGATATGATATGATATGATATGATATGATACAATATTTTCTATTCAATAATGTTAAATAATAATTTTAAGAATTGAGCTATAAATTTAAATAGAAATATTAACAAAAACTGACCGCCTTTGGCGTCACATGAAAATGTTCTGTTGGCTAAAAAGACATCTAACTGAGTAATAATCGTATGGCTACAATAACTTTTACTAATGTATATTAAATTTGAAAATGTTGGGTCAGAGTTATGTTTTAGCAAAACCAAACCTTCCAAATGTGTGTTATTATCATGGACTAATTAGGGTTGTTGAGGGTCGGGTGGCGCGTTTTTATGGGGGGGGGGAGTGCGGTGGTTACACGCCATATAGATCTACAAATACAAAAATGATGTGGGGTGCGGTGGTTACAAACCTCATAGATCTACAAATACAAAAATTAAATCTGTCCTTAAACTTTCCTTCATATATGCTGCTGTTTACTTAATCACGTGCAATTTTATCTACGGCAATCAAAAGGGTACCCATGAGGGGAAGAGAAAGGAACTGGGTCACATGCTCCAATCTGCCCCTCACCCTCCGACTTTAATGCTACACTGATCATCCTGTTTCGTTTCCTTTTACATTGTTTTGCTTGCGAGGAAACTATTCTGAAAAGAGAAACTATTAATGCCAGAGCGCGTTGGAAGAAGGGAAAATATAATTAATGATCTTGCAATTAGTTCCTCGTTAAAACAGAAAGTGCACAAGCTTCTGTGACTCTTTAAAAATCATTGTAAAGCAAACACAAGCTTAATGAAGTATGCCCTCGCGAATATACGTGCTCATTCATCAATATTTATTAATTAATAAACCCCACTCCATAATTTACATTTTAATCACAACGTGACTAGACATTAGGCAGTACTGTACATGATTAACAGCCAGTTTAAACCTAATATATTTTTTATTTAAATAAAAAAAATCTGATGGAGAAAAATTATAATAGATTGGACTGTGTTGCATGCACTTGTTCTATATGTCCTCCCCGAACGGTTCTCCTCGAGTGAGTGAACAATTAAATTTCACTGGACCTGTTTGACAAAGGAGCAGCTAACGGCATAAATCATATCTGTTGCCCCGAGTGACAGTTCGTAATCTCTGTACTTAGCTATTACCTCATCAATCGGATTATCTCTAACTCTAAATCGAACTTTTGATGCGTAAAGATAAAGAAGCGTGCCAAATGTCAGATTTAATAAAAATACATCAATCTTCCACCTTTACCGTTTCTATATTGTGATGTAAGCTCTGCAAGGATGTTTTAATTTGGCAATTTGCCGTTATAATACACCTCGTGGTTTTAGCATGAACAATGCAGGGTGGTCCCGTGGTTTTCGATTATTTAATTAAAAAATGTCTAAGATTTATTCAGTTGTATTGTCAGGTGCATTTGTCAACGTTCGCCCTCAGTCGAGCAGGATTTTACACTTGGCTTATTCCCGAATAGTAACTAGACCATTTCTCGGTTGGAAGTAGGAGCGATGTAAGAATTTCAACAGATTACGAAATTGTTGAGGAAGCAACGCAAGACCCACAAAGCTAATTTAATTACATTGCCTATTTGACCCCCCAGGTCGAGTAGACAATTTTTTAATTCTTCGAAAAGCCTATTGCGCATATTTGAAACATTTGTACTCGAAAAATCAATTTGCACCAGAATAATTGCCATCAGAAGACAAAGACTGACAATCGACCAATGTTTTTTTCTTCCAATCATTGTGTGTGTGTGTGTGTGTGTGTGTGTGTGTGTTACTTTACCAACTGCTTGTTCTATCCATGAATAGTGGGAACGTTAACAGCAAAGAGCTCTTTATATGGGAGACTTTATTGGTGGAAAATCTGGTAGCACTAAAAGACACACATGCCAATCTTTTCACCTGAATTGTGCTTTACCCGAATGCATTATTTCATGTTCAGTATTCATTTACAGTGACTGGATGTTTAGTATTTCATTTACAATGACTGGATGTTCAGTATTCATTTACAATGACTGGATGTTCAGTATTCATTTACAATGACTGGATGTACAGTATTCATTTACAATGACTGGATGTTCAGTATTCATTTACAATGACTGGATGTACATTATTCATTTACAATGACTGGATGTTGTTTCCATTTTCTATGAACCTTATAATATGTTGGAACGAAAAAAGCACAACCTGCCAAAGTTCGTTATATGGATTTAAAAATGGCAAAAACTTAAATATGAAAATATTTTTTAAATATATAATCATATTTTGTTTTATAAGAATCACAATCTTTACAAAAATTGTAAGAATTTTTTTCTCAGGCCGATCAATGATACCAAACGATTTCTGTTTCGTAATTTTACAGAAAAAGGCAAAACGCTGTGCCGATTTTGTCATCCTTTTCCAAAGCGTCTGTGGGATTCTTATTGCAATTGTTTGCTTTTCTCTGAAAGTTCTGCGTGTCACTTTTTAATTCTTTCTGATTAAATTGATTAATAACATCCTATAGTATGACCCCATTCTTGGACTATTCACTAAGATCAATAAGATTTTAGTGTACCAAGTAGAAAAGGATATTTCCTGTTCTAAGTGTTTTGGGAGAATATAGACATATCTTTCAAACTATCTACTGAAACGTTGCTTCGACAGTTTGGGCTCTCACCAGCAAAACAAAGCTGTTGCAGCTGTTTTCACGAAACCTGCACATTAGGATATGCTCGCACGTGCAACAAATGACAAATTTCCTATTATTAATGTGCAAGGAATTCTATTTTTTATTTTATTTTGATTTTGGTATCATCAAAGCATTTTATTGACAGACTCTTTCGTTTTGTCACATTTGGTATGAAAATACTACCTGTCATGTAACAGTCATTTGAGAAGAAGAAAAAAAACTCCCAAGATAAAAGCTGTCAGATTGATGTAGTACAGGATAATCACTGTCTCATACAGACGCCATATATGCTGTCACACAGGTGCGCCAAAATTGCAGTTAAACTCACAAAGTATATCAACAGACATCGGGATTCGTATAACATCGAGAAAATATTCTGACCAATGAAACTGTGCTGAAAAGAAACAAATAAGGCTTTATGAACAATTTATGAAGAGTTATTTCATTGTACGTGGGCCAATATTGATAATATCCTTCTTTGATCCATATTTACGAGACTATGGCATACTAGTTTTTATTTATGTATGTCATCTAAATAATAAGAAAATAACTCTTAAAGAAAGAGTCATATTACTGTTTGAAAATGCCAGGAAGGTATTTCCTTAAATATATTATTCTTGTATTCATATTATTAGCAATGAGAGATAACTCTTGTAAGGAATGAGAGGTAACTCTTTTGAAGAAGTCACACAAGGATGGTAGTTTTGTCAAATTATCAGTCCACATGATCTTGTTTAAAATGAATATACCACGTACATTTTAATATTCCCGTTTATTAAACATGTAAAACAAATTTTAAAATTAAAAAATTGAAACTATGTGTAACATTAAGTACATTGATATCATACATACTTGGATGGTGTTGAACTTCAGTTTTAGATGTTTGAATTTTTAGGCTGTAATATTTATATAAATCGTACCAGTCAGAACATAGAAGGAAGTAAAGAGAAATGTAACTTTTCAACGCAAGATTACAATTATAACTTCGCAAAATCAAGTGAAACATTGTAAATGTAAATACATATTCTCTCCTGAGAGAGAGAGAGAGAGAGAGAGAGAGAGAGAGAGAGAGAGAGAGAGAGAGAGAGAGAGAGAGAGAGAGAGAGTGATTTGGATTTTTTTTTTACTGCTTTTACAATGTTTCAGTCATATCGCTACGATGTCTGCAGTGTGGCAGTTTATATTGATGTCTAGCACTGAGGCATCATTATGTCTCACCCAGTCATATTATCCTGACACCAGGCCGACCAGTCCTAACACTTACCTCTTAATGCTGCGCGCCAAGAGAGGCAGCTGTTGGTACCATTTTAAAAAAAAAACCATATATGGTATGACTCGGCTGCGGAACGAACCCATGACCTTCCGCTCCACTAGGCCACCCTCTCCTTGTGAAGACGATATAACTTATTGTCCACATGCAACAAACTTGCTTGTTTCAATAATCCATTATTAATACAATGTTTGGAGTATGTGTGTTGGTAGCAACATTTTAAAAGCAAAACTGAAATAGCACACAAAATAATATCTGACATGAGTTATAAGTGTGAAAGAAGAAAACACGGATAATTAATTTTTTATGCAATTTCACCCACACCATCTTTTTTTTACCATTATAAGTTTCCTCTGTTATTTGTACTGTTTTCAAACTGCATGATATGTGACCGCTCCGGTGGCCTAGTGGTTAGAACGTCCGCTTCGGATGCGGAAGGTCGCGGGTTTAAATCCCGGCCGAGTCATACCAAATACCGTAACAAATGGTACTAACCTCTGCCTCGCTTGGTCCGCAGCATTAAGAGGCTAGTGTTAGGACTTGTCAACCTTGGTCTCAGGATAATATGACTTGGTGGGACATGATGCTACAAGTCTGCGTAATGATGCCCCAGTGCTAGACATCACTGTTAACTTCCACACTACAGAAAACGTAGCGATATAAAATTGTTAAAGGTACGTTAAATTCCAAATCACACACAGGTTATGTGCTAGTTATTTATACTAGAGTTTACGGATACAATTTGAAATCACAGTGACCGGTAAGGACCAATAATTTTATTTGCATCAGAATAATTGAGTGAATGGCAAGCGATATGTCAAGTATCAATATGAAAGATGCCTTCAGCTTCGCCTTTTCTCCCGAGACCCTCAGTTTTTGACATCCAACAAATAAACAAACAAACAAAATAACAAATAAATGAAGACAATAAAAAGATGTCTGTATAGAATTTGAAGAAGTAAAAAACCAGACTGCGTTCTTTTGAGAGTTCAAGTCTTCAAAGCGAAACCCTAAACCTCTGCTTTGTAATTTTGTCACACTCCTCAAAGAAATAGATTACGGTAATGGATGGTTCAGGCGGGATTTTGTCTAAACATTATAACGTCTCTCTGAGGGTGGTAGCGTATTTGACATGGGGAGTTGATTGTTGAAATTGGACTAATTATATAATTAAAAACTAATCTGAAAGACGGTTGTGTGAACGGTGGTACATTTCGTATATAAGTCACTTTACGATATTACATGCAGACACAATAAACTACGACGTTAACCCACTTTTAAAATACGAAAGCAGTCCTTGCAAATGGATCACATATACTTATCTAGTTGGCACCATCCTACCATTTTCATATATTTTATTTTTTTTAAAAAAGCTTGATTGTTGTGGTAGAGGCCTTTTATGGAACGACTGATTGATCGTTAAACAATACATCAACAAATAACAGAGTATTATATGACGAGGCAATGAGAACAAAGACCCTTATACCAGACCCAGGTTGATCTGGGCAAAATTTGATTACACATCCAACATGATGTGGATTGAGCGGGCTAACCAGAGTCCCCGCGACGCTGTCCTCTTATTGGCAAAAGAAGGTGAATTCTTTTCTCGGTGGCAGATCGTGCTTCCTCACCTTTAAAAATCGTCTCTAGCTAATTTTCCAACGTGTTAACCCTCTACACTTTGGCGGATCGAGCATTTCAGTGCGTTATCCTAGCGACACCTGTTGGGGTTTATGAATTATCTCCCTTATTATGTATTGCCAAGTAACCAGGAGTAACAGTGGCGTATTGGGCAGTGGCCGAAAATGGCGTAGGTATTTGATACTTTGTAAGTTTAACATAGAAAGTATTATCAAGTACCAGAGATAAACTATTACAGGTATATTGGATGGAAAGGATGTATTTGTACAAGCAAGGACCGGCAGTGGAAACTTGCTTATTTATGAATCCATTCGATCTGTATAAAATCAGATCTTCATTATTATAAATGAAGATGTCAGCCTATGGGTCATGTTCTAGTAACATATGCTATTACCATAATCGCTAATTTTATCAACCAGTGAGATCCAGTCTTATATCCTACGTCTTAACGTCATCATTATCGTGACGAAACTTTATCGTATTGGCACTTAGTTTTCACTTCGTTGGAAAAAAAGGTGCCCCCGTGTGGCCGAGTTATCTAAAGCAATCACATATACAGATCCGTCACACATCTAAGACTGGCACCTTAAGTTCGGGTCTTAGTTGGGCTATTGCGGGTATGTGACAAACCGTGCCAGTATCTTTTGGTTCTTCCCGGATATACTGCCCGTCATGTAAGGTTTAAAATGGTGTTAAACCCAACAAAACCCTACAAAGAATCCTATGTATGATATGGCCTACAACATTTTGATGTGCTGCTTAAAACCAACCAGGAAACGTGTACGATTTTTGAACCACATTTATGCTGCTCAATGAAAAACGATGGAGACAACAACAAAAATATTACTGACTTCAATAATGACGACGTGTCATCATCACTAACATACATTCATGCATGCATCTATGCACGCATGTATGCAAGCGTGCGGACGTACATACATGCATGCATACATACACACACAGACACACTCATACATACATACATACATACATACATACATACATACATACATACATACATACATACATACATACATACATACATACATACATACATACATACATACATACATACATACATACATACATACATACATACATACATACACATTTTGAAATCATATAACGGTAGGAGAGATGTCTATAGTCTTGCTATAGTCAGTGGACCATGTTTTATTTCTAAAACCATTCAATAATAATTTATCATTGTCATATACACTAGGCTATGACTATCCTTTGTCTAGGGTTATATGCTGTTTTAAATCTGCCACCAAAAAAAAAACAACAAATAAACGAAGACCATTTTTCTTGTAAGACAACATTTAGCAACATATAAACATGGAGAATCACGTAATGTGACCCCCATTCTTGTGAATGAGAACACAATAAGTGTCCGGTACTGATTTTGGAACAATGGTTGGTTTAATGTAAGTGTCATGTCAGCAGCCAAATGACTTGGTCAGACTCTCACGAAGTTATCCATCATTTTGGCCAAGCACAATGAAGCACCTTAAGCGTGAAGAGCAACCATTTTTGTGCCGGGAATAATTGTTATGAATAATACTTCACAGTAGCTATTATTTGCAGCTTGACCGAACAAAGAAACGAAACAACCCTCTCTCTTTCTCTCTCTCTCTCTCTCTCTCTCTCTCTCTCTCTCTCTCTCTCTCTCTCTCTCTCTCTCTCTCTCTCTCTCTCAGAGATGTCTCATATCAAATATTCGACTTCTGCACCTTTTCACACTAAACGGAGTAATCCAGTGTAAATACTATTGATTTTTGTGGCACGTGCCCCTATCTGCTTTCTTGTATACCAGTCTCAACATTGGTTTATGTGGCACGTGCCCTTATATGCTTTCTTGTATACCAATCTCAACACACAAAGATGGCCCATGTTTTGGGTTATCATGTTGCAATCGTTGATCTTATCAGTGGAGTCTGATAATTAATGGCTTTGAATTTTATCCATGGATCATTTCTCCAGGTGACAAATGATGTGCCGATCGACTTGAGTTTTGGGACAAGACAGTCGCAGATAGGGGGATTAACTTTGCCTGATAAATTGTGCCACCGGTTGCCATGATGCGAGAGCAACCGGTCGGCAACATTGCAATGTTGCAGAAAATTTGAATACATAGATGGATTTTTGCAGAACACCTGTCCCTAATTTATTTTAAGGTGTTTTGTTTATGAATAGAGCTATTAAAATTGTTAGATAAGCGACACTATTGTGAAAAAAGGACAATTCTAAATTGCTCTCTTAAAGACATTTTCTACCTTATACCACTGTGATTTTGCACGTAATGCATAGCAATAAATGATCACTATTGATGTATAAATATATCAGACCCTGTTTGTTCGACGCAAACTGTTTCAAATTTAGATTTTTATTTATTCAGCTGGGTGCTGTAAAAAGTCGATCGTTGAAAGGTCTGATCGTGATTTTTGAATGTAGCGTTAGCAATTTTTCAGTCATATCGCTACAATGTCTGCAGTGTGGAAGTTTAGTGATGTCTAGTTCTGGGGCATCATGCCGCAGACATGTAGCATGATGTCCCACCCAGTTATATTATCCTGACATCAGGCCGACCAGTCCTAACACTAACCTCTTAATGCTGAGCGCCAAGCGAGGCAGTTGTTAGTAACATTTTTGTAACTCTTCTGTATGACTCGGGGGGGGGGGTTGTAACCTACGACCTCTCTCTTCCAAGATATCAATGGTGCACTTATTTCTTTTCAACGATCGACCATTCCGGTGTCCTAGTGGTCCACCTGGAAATTTATTTATTTAATTGTATGATAATTTTCACACATAATTTCCTGTAATTTAAATCAGCGGGAAAAAACATACATCCTAGTGACAGAAATCACGAAGATGCTTGGTCATTGATCATATTTATTTACATCCTTTAGTTGTATTTCCATCACTCAAACTTGTATTCTGGTTTAGTTATTTCAAATCTCTTGTGTGTGAATAGTGTTTTTACTTTCGAAAATCCACTCCGATTCTAATTTCAACTGTTTAGCTTTCACCATCCAACATCAATAGACCACTGCTAAAAGACAAGAATAAATAATAATTTTATTTACGCAAATGCAGGTAGTGCAAATACAAACGTTGCTTTTATCTTCAAAAGACAAAGAGAGCATATGGAAAATACCCAGGTTGATGATTTCGATACAAATAAAGACTGGTGCCATTGATAAGCATTGTACAATATATACTGTTATAAGTTATAACTTATGTTTATTTGCAAATTTAATATTTACAGTCAATGTTTTGTTTGGAAGACGATAATTCTATGCAGTTTTGTACCCAAAATTTAATTAGTCTTGAATTCACGAAACACTTTAAGGTGAATACCTAATTCAGATCTTTCACAAAATCTAATAATTTCAATTCCACTGGTATCAAAGTTTTGTAAATTGCATAGATGGCTGAAAAGTTAAATGCAGCAAGAGTTTTCAAGCAGTTTTGTTCAATGTTACATGGCGATCTTGCATGGCAATTTTTAGGTTCCTTATTAGACTCGAGCTCCACGTTTTATGGACAAAAGTATACGTTTCTGCGGTTTCTCCCACAAATGAGAGGAATGAAGCAGCGTCCCCCCTTTTGTGGGACGTCTGACTCCTCCCAGAAAAAGATGGGCCGCGTCTCCCATCACCTCATTCAGCCAACAATGTGCTAATATTTCACTTAAAATCGAATCTCCATAATACTAATAAGGTGTCATTAGAAAAGTAAGAAAAGGGAAAAGGGACAATATCGTTTTATGTATGTAATTTACATCCGCTTGCATCGTAAGGCGAAAATTGTATTGCAAGATTATATTGTACCGATAAAGCTGTGTGCAAAAACTTCTTCCGTAAATATATTTCTGTTGTTTTTTTGTGCAGCTCAGGTTTTGCAGACAAATCCGTATTTCTGTCTAACATTTTATCCCGAATCAGATATGAGAGGTGACATAAATAAGCTAATTCTGTATTTTAGATATCTGAGCCCGAATACATACTGATATCTCGTCACAGTTGTACAGCCTCTTAATGTCAAAACGTAACTAGAAGGGTGTTTGAGACGAAAGGGTTTTGCTGTTGTATCTGCATTCAGAATTCCAATTTTACCGTTGTGCAGATTCCTAATTCTAAATATTCTAAATTGTAGAGGTTTATGCGGGTAAATACCCAGTTAAGCCGCTGGCGAGAGAGGAATCGGGTGCTGTAATTACAAGTTGGAGAGTGACATCGGTTGAACACTCCTTGTCATGAACCCCGACCAGCCGCGCTCTGAACCTATAATTAGCGATACAGAAACAACATCAAACGAAATATGGCGGACAGACCTTCATTCGGGGAATATGGCCGTATTCGTGATAGTACCATCCACTATAAAGCCACGCAGGTGGAGGGAATTAGGCAGAAAATGCGGGAGAGAGTGATTTCCTACTCGGATTGGTACGCTGGCTCTTTGTAATTTGCGTCTGGAACAATGTTAGGGATTATATTTTATCTGTCGAGGCATTGCTTGGCACAGACGTAAAATTATATGCAGCTTCTGATATAGATCAGGTTACGTTATTATTGTTTATGTATCCATCACTAAATTACAAAGTATAAGATACAATGAATATATGTAGACGGTAGTTTCCCCCATGATGGTCACAAGTATGAAGATATGTTTTTGTTAATAATTTATCAACTTCGAAGTAACAAGAACATTTTACACATTTCTAATTTAAATTTCCTAGCCCTTATTTTTGAATGATACATCGCTATTTTGCGGAATTTAACTTTTAATTTATCCCATTCGTCTATAATATTTGTATTCCCTTTATTTTTAAAATCTTCTATCTCCCTTTTAATCTCTTTTATAAATCCCTCATTTTCTAATATTCTATTGTTTAACTTCCATGATCCCCTCCCCCATTTAGTTCTATTTTTTATCCCAACTTCCACATAAATTAGTTTATGGTCCGAAATATGATAGTCTATTATCCCTGCTTTTATATATTTATTTGTTCCTAAAGATGTGCCCCAGAATTTGTCTAATCTACTTCCCTTAATGTTTTGATATGTGTAAGTGTATTCCACCCTTGGCATATTTAAACGTCTGTAAATATCAATCAGGTAAAAGGATTTCATAGTGTGTTCCATTATGTCCTTATTATTTATATCGTTGTATGTCATTATAAACTTATATTTCTGCTTTGAAGTATCGAAAATTTGCAATATATATCCACGTATATAATCGTTTTGAGTCGACTGGATGGAACTATTAAAGAATTAGCATGCAAGGAGCATGACTTTTAGCAGAAGATGGGGAAGGATTTGACAGTCTACTTCTAACTTGACGCCATACACATTGTTTTGAAACATGTAATGACTAAAACTTAAAAACTTGACAATGAGATCAGTTGCAAACTGTGCCCGCATTTACAATAACAAGTTTCAAGCATTGATTCTAATTTTTGAACGACTTGTATAAGTATTTTTAGCTTATATATATATATATATATATATATATATATATATATATATATATTCTCTGTCTGTGCAAATGCACGATTTAATTGTTTCTTGTGTATGCCAATAGTATCGCATGCGACGTTGTTGACGTTAATTAAGGTAACTTTGACTAGCCAAATGCCGCAAAGTATCACATTTTGATTGTTTAGAATGAAATTGCATTCACAGTACATAAAAGTAGTATCGAGGTATTACACATTTTCTCCAGTTTGCTTGGATTTAAGTAGTTATTAAACATTCTCTCCAATCAACGTGTTGCAAATGCACACAACTTCTCCTTATATCAGTCCCTTGTGCAGAAGTACATAATAACACTGGTGAAAAAAACAACATAGGTTAGGTTTACAAATCAATGTGTATTGGCAAGAGTTTGCCCAAATAAAAAAAGCATTCCATAATTTCACATTGTTGACAAGTTGACGTACAAATTGCACATTACCTCCATTTGAAGAAGTTGTACGATTACTAGCTCCAGGGGCAAAGTGCTGTTAGAACGCTTGAGAACGGCGTTTTATTCAATTTTTTTTTGTTGCGCGTGTTCTCTTGCGTTTCTGGATGTTCGTCATTGTCCCTACGCATCTGAGTAACATGCGGTCCCTCTCTCAGTTATTTAGCACTACATTATTTTCTAGCTCCATAAATTAATTGTTCAGCGTATTCATGCCATCAGTTCAGAGGTCAGTAAAATTTGCAAGCAGTCCGCATTCCCATAATGACAAAGGGGGATATTTGGAAAGAAGATTTTAAAATGACCACTACATTGTTTGATAGCGAAACAAAGGAAATTGCATCAACTTATTTGTCTTCAAGTTAGGAACCATTTATTAACATTACTTGTTTTATAGGATCATTATGCAATGGGAAATGATAAGAGTTAGTTGTTTTTCTTTATAAAAATATTTTCCGATACGTAACTTTTCTTAATACTTTAAAGTCAAAGAAGATTCTGAGCATTAACACCATTTCAGTATTTTACTATCTCGACCAGGATATAGCTGAGCAATTTTTTGATTGGCCAGTTCATTAACTTTGACTGACAAAAGCACGCAGAACGTCTTCGACCTTGTCCGTCAAGTCGAGAAAAAAAAAATCAAACGAAATTGTCGCCATTGAGAACAGTATTTAGAACTCCTTTCTATCACGTGGAACAATATGACGGTTGAAGGGGACAAAGTCATCACATATGTGGTGCACTCTGCCAGAGGGGAATCACTACACACATCAAATTCACATGTTTTCCTACAACTACTTTCTGTTATTTCACAATCTGACCGAAATGGTAGAGCAATGTTTGATCATAAAAAGAGCAAACTCTATACGTACTGTCAGTTTTCAAACGCGCTCACTTCTGTTAAGGCATTTTGGGGTTACGGACTGCATATGTAATGAGGACAATTGATCATATTATTCTTTTTTAATTGGATTCTTAGGATATAAACGAGTTCGCATAGATGTTAGGAATAGGGGTGATATCCAAACTGGATAGTAAATTCCCAGATAGCAGAGGCGTTTAATGATCGGAGATGGCGCTGAATGTGATAAGCTCATTCAAAGTGCCACGTGAAACAAAAACAACCAAGAAGTTGTCATTTTAACACCCACTGACTATCCTAAGCAAATAAATAAATAACTATTATGTTCAAGATTTTATCAATGTCATTGGTTGTATTTGGCGAATCATCTAATAGGGAACGAAACAAGATTTCAGACATTAAATTAGATCTTGTTACTAAAATATTTTAATTCTGATAAGATTATGCTTACTGTTACACTTTCTGCCCAAAGTTGTATGCTCTTAAGGGACAATAAATTGAAGAAAAGAAAAACAAAGAAGAAAAATAAGATGACCACAGCCACCTTTAACAATATCACAAACCTCAATGCTGAGCGCCAAGCGAAGCAGGGGCTAATATTATTATTTTATTACTATTTTATATAACTCTGGCGGGATTCGAACCCGCGACCTCCCACATCCGTGACGAACGCTCTAACTACTTCGGCCACCGGAGTGAGTGAACATATATCCTTATTTCAGGCACAAAGGGTGTGGTGTTTCATGATATAGCATGGTGCATTAGAAATGCTGCTTGATTTGCATATAATTTGGATTGGAAACTTAAAAAAAAAAACGCATGCGTCTTGACAGACGCGCTCAAATTATCTCAATCTTCTTTTAAATAAATTTCCCCGTGCAATTTTTTTTGTGTAAGACCTAAAACATGCCAGAAAAAGGATACAATCATCTTAACTTTTTATGTTCATTCTTAAAACTATACTTTTAGTTTATTTGTCATCTTACTTAAATTGTAAAGTTCATCAACTCAAAACCTGTGTTCCTGTAAGTTTATTTCGTAGTGTTTATAATGGAAATGGTTGTCTAGTGCAAATAAAAAAAAATTATTGCAGATTTGCCTACAAATATTGCATTTAGGTATCTAAGATTAAAACTGTACGAACAAAGAAAATGTAGCAATTTATTAGCATAAAATGTTCTTCAAAGAGATATTTCTACTCTGCGCACCCCGTTATTTGAGCTTAAAAGGGGTAATATCACATGTCCCTCTTCTATTCTCAACACGCTTCGCATGTTAATGGAATTTACAGAGGTACTGTGGAGCTATTAAGATTTACACTTATTTTATGCACTTCAGTCGCTAGCCTATAAGGCTTTAGTCATAGTCTTTTGTCAAGGTGTCCAAGGACCCATCTTCGTCAAAATGCATCAAAAGAACTCGCCGGCCAATGTTCTCTAGATTGCAGTAACTTAATCAGTCGCCTACAGGAATAAAGAGTCCAGCATATAATTTACATTTCATCTGCGACTCTTGTGGTCACTCTAATGGCCATTGCACCTACGCGTGTTCTGAAATAAATAACTGCGATTGTAGAGCTTCCTTAAATTTACTGGAACACAAATTACAATATGATCAATCGTTTGATCCATGAAATTCCAAGAATATTTAATAGTTTGTATTTGTGATCATCAACCATCATTTGTTTTACTGCAAGTTTTGAGTACTGAATAATTTGGGGCACGTGACTTGCATCGCGAGCCGTAAGCGTACATTAAGTGCTTTCCCGCACGCGTGGGGCACGCGGCACCTGACCATGTGGTCTAAGGTCAGCTCTACACCTAAAGGCAACAATAAACAGTGCACCTGCAACCCGACCTGCGTCTGTCGAGAAGTCTGCAATGTTTGCCAACTGAAGCAGACGACAGGCAACTCAATCCTAGCCACCAGTGTATCGACTCGTGCAATTCTTGAAAACTTTGTACACGTATTATTTCAGTTTAAAGAAGAAGAAAAAATTCGACTTTAGCGGTAGAATATTTATTATTGATGTTGTTGTTGTTGTTGTTGTGGGGTTTAACGCCATTTTCAGCACACATGGCGGCCAGTATTACTGGTGGAGAAAGAATCCGGGTAAAAGTCGAAAAAGAACCACCGACCCACGAGTAATGACAAGCTTTCTCACATACCCACATTGACCGAATCCGAGACTCGAACACACGCAGAGGTGAGATGGCAGTGATCCGTAACGGAGAGCGCTTTAGACCGACCACTCGAAGAATATTTGAGAACTGCAGAGACATAATGTCGGGTTTCATAAAATGTTGGTTTCCGCAAACATTTGCGATATAATATTTTAAATAAAAGTGTAATTTTTACTGACAGTATTATTGTATTGTATCTTTAAGATAACAACTGTAATTCATCATGTGCTTTCTGCGCAACATCGCACAGACAGACAAAGGATGGGATTACTGAAGTGCGCTGTTCTCATCGCAGGAGAGAGGCGAGGATAACTGGTTTATAACGTAAGACGGAATGAAAAAAGAGACAGCATTTATTACTATAAATTTACACAGTAAATACAACATAGTTTTTGACAATATAAAGATGAATTACTTAAATATCTGCGACATAGAGGAGAGGAATTTCCATGAATAAAGCCGATTGTTTGGTTTTAATGACACTTTAGAAAATATTTTTATTGGCCCAAAGAACACAAGACATCCAACCCAAGAATAAGAAAGTTTAGAATCAAAACAATTTTCAAATACAAACGTACAAACACCCCACTCCACCTCCATATATATATATATATATATATATATATATATATATATATATATATATATATATATATATATATATATATATATATATATATATATATATATATATATATAAATATAAATATATATATATATATATATATATATATATATATATATATATATATATATATATATATATATATATATATAAATGTGTGTGTGTGTGTGTGAACGATAATGTCACAGAAAATTTCACATTATCCATGATTGAAGAGATTACAGAGCAATTGGCGAAAATGAGTTATTTAACAAAAAATCGTTCATGTATAAATTATGACTGTAAAAGATAGAACGATAATGCAAAGGGATATATCTCATCAAATTGGTGGAATGAATCGTATGAACACGTTAACTTGGGGAATAAATGTATGAAAGTGTCATTTAAAGAGGATAACAAAGTTGTCAATTAGAGTACTTCATATAAACACGTCACGTAGTATCTATGCTATCCATCAAATACAATAATCTTTCTCCTATGACATATGCACATTAATTTCACAATGAAAGATACAAACAACTTTTAAACATTTATTCATTCAGTTTGTGAATATGTACGTTAAAGCACGCAATGTTGTTTAATTCATTCAAATATAATTCAGCAAATTTGAAAACAAAAATACAACAAAATGCAACAAAAATGAACAACAACAACAACAAAAGGACAAAAAAAACACCAACGTCAAGGTTTTATCGCAACTGGTCATCCTAATGAAATAACACGACTGACCTATTACATGATCGGGTCAGAGTTAGATAGCTGTCGACTGTGTCAGTGAATAATCATTAAAAGTTTACAACAACAGATAGTTGTAAAAGAAGCATCGGATTGCTATTAATGGGTCAATTTTCTCTTCACAGATTGTATTCAACAACGATCACGATCCCGTAAGAGGTGGAGACGAAATCAAGGCTAATTGTGCATGTGAAGTTATATAACAAAAGGTCATGGCAGTTAAAAAGTTTTTTTTTTTAAATTAAAAAAATGAAATTATTGAATCAGGAGAATAAATAGTAGGAGGAAAAAGAGAAGCGAGGCTAGCAAGGTCTTTTATGTTCCTAGCATTCTGAGTTAACAGAAACACTTACTTTTTATAGGTACGTTGATTATTATTATTATTATTATTATTATTATTATTATTATTATTATTATTATTATTATTATTATTATTATTATTATTATTATTATAATATGTAGTAATAGGGTTTTTCCCCCCAAAGGACACACACACACACACAGATAGAAAGATCGATAGACAGATAGATGTATGTATATATATATATATATATATATATATATATATATATATATATATATATATATATATATATATATATATATATATATATATATACACACACACACACGGAGAATCGACATACGATATAGAGTGGAATCATCAAGAGTGTTTTCGTTACATAATGGAACAATATTTTTGTCGACCTATGTATTTCATTTGTTTCATGTGTTCTCAGTGGCAACTAAAATATAATGTCCTCTGCGGCCCCGCCACCCTCTTTTAAAAGCACATATAGGTTACGCTAACAAGAAAGGTGCGTCCATAAAATAAAGTTATTAAAACTGAATTTATGAGGCAGATCATGTTTTGACTCTAATCGAAGTTGAAGATTGTCAAACTGGGAGTACTATATCGTATATATAACTGACACATCTGGTGAGCTGTAAACGATTTATTTTAGCAATAAATCTTTAATTACAGATTATTAAACAAATCTGAAATTTTACTTAAGTGCTCTGATATCATAAACTTAACTTTTATATGTTTGTTCTTCTAACACGAGAAAGACATAATGGCGGGCTTCAAAAACGATCTTTTTTTGTAAGCTCGTAAAACGGTGAGCGTTAAGTGTGCGGGTGTATTTTGTCTGACCTTCTATTAACAGGGTTGATGCAGTGTCCCGCCATTATTACTTCAAGACGCTATCCTGGCATTTGTGTTTTCTAATGGCTCCACGTTTTAAGATTTCTTAAGGGTAATAACTATAATTCTCTGCATATATCTTGGAAGGGTTCTATTTTGGCGGGGTACCTTCAACTAGGGACATGGGGTTTGTCAACAATGGCTGTTTGACCACTGGTCACTTCTTCTTTCATCAAAAGTTAAGATTGATTTTGTTTGGACAATACTGCCATCATTTGGCCGCGGTCAACGAGAGGACAGAGCCTTTGTGTCGGGTCAAACTGGACAGGAAACGTTCGAAATGGACAGCGGTCACTTGGGTGGACTGACTGTACCACTATTTCACCTGTCCACTCAGATGCGTTTTGACAAGGCAAACTGCATGCAGAAGTATTTACAATTAAATCTGAAAAAGATTCTGGACTAATGAGGTCAAGAAATAAGTACCCAGGGGCCACTGGTAAATTAATAAATCCACTATCATTTGATCATAATGGAGTTGCATTGTAATTTCTTTTTTTAGAAGTTTTAATCCGAAAAAAAATTTGTTCATTCGTGGTAGTAAACAAGGGATTTAAAAAACAATCAAATCTGGAAATAAAGAAATGATTAAATATGGAACTTAAAATTGTGTTTGCCGACCCAAAATATCGCGTGCCAAAAAGGCCATGTTGCTTAAGTTCTGTGATAGACCCAGTAGAGGAAGCTTGGCGCCAGTAACAACATTTGGATTTCTTTGAACAAATGTGCCATACATAATAAGTCTTCTTCTAAAATTCAATTAAAAGTGTCGACTAATAAAATTTTTTCAAAACCCTGCCTACATTGTAAAGGGAAGAATGCATGACCAAGAAATGACACTTTATAAAGAAATGATCTTTTGTAGCAACTTGGAAGTAAATTATATTTTATTCACGATATTTAAAGGATTCGTTTTCGTAATAAATATCTTACAAGATTTGCATCAGCTCACTTAAAACGCATTAAGTCAGAAAATTTAAACAATAAAATATATTACAAATTCCAGCTTCATAGTTAACTTGAATGTGGCAGATATTAAAAGTTCATTTAAAGAGATTCTTCGTTTAGAACATTAATATACATTTGCAGTGAAAATATATTTTGACTTTAAAATTTTGATTTCGGCTGTAAACACTCCATGTAACTTTTTATATACTCATTGGGTTCTATTTATGCAATTACAAGCCTACAATGAGTCAGTGGTGAAAAATGGATGAAATTGTATTTGTTATATCCCCTTAAAGATTAGTAATTTGGAGGTGAATTTCTTTTTAAAAAAAATGTTTTTGTAAAGTTTCAATAAAAAGGTGACCAATAATTTACAAAAATAATAACTTGAAAACTTCCATCTTTCTTAATATTTTGTTTATTTTTGTTGAATTTTTCTTCAGAACTTGACTGTAAAATACATGACCAGAATAAATCCAAAAAATTAAAAAAATTGTGTAACTGTTAAACAACCTCTCCCCCTCCCCCCGCCCATTTTTCTGGTGTGGCAAATGTTAGATGTCATAAAAAAAATCACAGACATATTTTCAATTGTCTAATCATCCAAAAGGCCTGTTACGATATAATAATTTATCGTATTTGAAACGGAAAATCGCTTTGTATAATGAGCACGCAAGCAATTTGCCAATAAGATAATTGCCACGGGCCGCACGTGAAAATTAATGTACTGCACTTGATAATGTTTCTGCATGTAACGTTTTATTAGTACAAGGTCGTCTGCCAAAATTTATTAAAATATTTGGAAAAAGTCTTTAAAGTTTTAAAAACAATGTCCATTTTATTTGATGCACGTTAGACGATGTAAACCAAACTGAATTGCACCAAACCAAGCGGATTAACTAAACATCTGGCAATACTAACTTTAATGTAAATTGGCTACATTAAAAATTAATTGTTCTAAACAATCAAAACTTCTTGCTATCGTCTTCAGTTCTTTATTTTCTTTTCTTTAAAAAAAAATGTTTTTCAGAATTAGACTATACGTGTTTACCCTATTATAATCCGTCAATATTTTATAGACGCGATTTTCAAATGACGAATATATTACGCTCTAATATTCACAGCTTAACGCCCTTTAATTGATAAAGGTGAAATGTAATAAGATAGGTAAGGTGGTACTCCACAGTTTTATATTTTGTATAGGTTAAGTTTTTAAAGCAAACGAAGTTCCCAGGATATGCTCACATGTTATCATGTCTATTTAAAAAATGTATAATTTTTGTATTGTTAAAAGAACTTTTATTTTCAATTTTTTGGTTTATGGTTGATATGTGTAATTTGTGATATCGAGTCTGCCCTCTCTTCAGATGTGCATCCATGATATAAAAAAAACATGCTTGTTTCGCTTGGTCATTGTGACTTGCATGGACTTCAAAGTTAAATTGTGAACAAAAAAGGAGCCAACAACCTTTCTTACTTTGTATACTTATTGTAATTGATTAATTGCACTTTTCGAAGCTAATATTGTTTTTTTGGCAAATTTCGTTTTTCATATTTTATTAACTGCTAAAGACAGTGCCTTTAGACTAATTCCAGGTATTGTTTGAGCACATATCGGCAATATTGACATCATGCACGAATTCTACAAATACAATATTTCAAGACCATTCAGCCACAATAAATGAAAAGAACATATATGTATGCAAACTATCTCTCTGATGTGCATGTTGCAAATAAAAAATTCAAACAACTTTGCCGTATATATGTCACTGTCTCAGAAGCTCATCATATTGTACAGCGCCCCCCCCCCCCAAGTTCATAAATAGGTACACACATTGATACGAATATGCACAAACCATGCATATACAGTATGTGGTATTTTAACATTATATTAAAAAATTAATTCTTACTTGCAATCGATATATATGAAGAAAAAATTGAGTAATGAGAAAACATTATGTTTGAAAACAAAATTAAACACAGTGTATTCATGTTGGGAAAATCAACCAGTCAGGATCGAGTAGTTAATGATTCAACAGTCCGGATCAAGTGCTTAATGATACATTATCCTACACCAGCCAGGATCAAGCACTTAATGATTGAACTTCTGCGTCATCAGGAACAAGCTCTTAATTATGTATCCTCCTGCACCAGTCAGGGTCAAGTGCTTAGTGACTCATCTTCCTGCCTCAGACATGATTAAGTTCTGAACGATTCATATTCTTACACCAATCAGGATCAAGTGCTTAATGATTCATATTCCTACACCGACCAGAATCAAGCGCTTAACGATTTCTATTATTACACCAGTCAAGATCAAGTGCTTAACGATTCATATTCCTATACCAGTCAGGATCAAGTGCTTAACGATTCATATTCCTACACCAGTCAGGATCAAGTACTTAACGATTCGTCTTCTATACCAATCAGGATCAAGTGCTTAACGATTCATATTCCTACACCAGTCAGGATCAAGAGCATACCGATTTATTTTCTTACACCGATCAGAATCAAGAGCTTAACGATTTATATTCTTACACCAGTCAGAATCAAGTACTTAACGATTCGTCTTCTATACCAATCAGGATCAAGTGCTTAACGATTCGTCTTCTATACCAGTCAGGATCAAGAGCATACCGATTTTTTTCTTCTTACACCAGTCAGGATCAAGTACTTAACGATTCGTCTTCTATACCAATCAGGATCAAGTGCTTAACGATTCATATTCCTACACCAGTCATGATCAAGAGCATACCGATTTTTTTTTCTTACACCAGTCAGGACCAAGTGCTTAACGATTCGTCTTTTATACCAATCAAGATCAAGTGCTTAACTATTCATATCACCGATCAGAATCAAGAGCTTAACGATTTATATTCTTATACCAGTCAGGATCAAGTGCTTAACGATTCTTTTCCTACACCAATCAAGATCAAGCCCTTAATGATTCAACTTGGGTCATCAAAAGTTCATAAAAAAAACTTGAAGGGTTGGATCCTAAGTTCATGTAGCTGTTGTTAATGATGTTGTAAGAATTCCTTATTTTTTATACAGTTCCTTATATTATTTCCTCAACTTGTATTTGTTCTCAACCAAATCCGCAAGCACCCATACATAAGATGTTGAGAGGGAGGTGTATAAATTCAGTATTTATTAGTATTAACCCAAAATAACCGGTTGGCTGTATTGATTTGTTTTGTAGTTGTGAGAGGGAGGTGTATAAATTCAGTATTTATTAGTATTAACCCAAAATAACCGGTTGGCTGTATTGATTTGTTTTGTAGTTGTGAGAGGGAGGTGTATAAATTCAGTATTTATTAGTATTAACCCAAAATAACCGGTTGGCTGTATTGATTTGTTTTGTAGTTGTGAGAGGGAGGTGTATAAATTCAGTATTTATTAGTATTAACCCAAAATAACCGGTTGGCTGTATTGATTTGTTTTGTAGTTGTGAGAGGGAGGTGTATAAATTCAGTATTTATTAGTATTAACCCAAAATAACCGGTTGGCTGTATTGATTTGTTTTGTAGTTGTGAGAGGGAGGTGTATAAATTCAGTATTTATTAGTATTAACCCAAAATAACCGGTTGGCTGTATTGATTTGTTTTGTAGTTGTGAGAGGGAGGTGTATAAATTCAGTATTTATTAGTATTAACCCAAAATAACCGGTTGGCTGTATTGATTTGTTTTGTAGTTGTGAGAGGGAGGTGTATAAATTCAGTATTTATTAGTATTAACTCAAAATAACCGGTTGGCTGTATTGATTTGTTTTGTAGTTGTGAGAGGGAGGTGTATAAATTCAGTATTTATTAGTATTAACCCAAAATAACCGGTTGGCTGTATTGATTTGTTTTGTAGTTGTGAGAGGGAGGTGTATAAATTCAGTATTTATTAGTATTAACCCAAAAAAACCGGTTGGCTGTATTGATTTGTTTTGTAGTTGAGAGAGGGAGGTGTATAAATTCAGTATTTATTAGTATTAACCCAAAATAACCGGTTGGCTGTATTGATTTGTTTTGTAGTTGTGAGAGGGAGGTGTATAAATTCAGTATTTATTAGTATTAACTCAAAATAACCGGTTGGCTGTATTGATTTGTTTTGTAGTTGTGAGAGGGAGGTGTATAAATTCAGTATTTATTAGTATTAACCCAAAATAACCGGTTGGCTGTATTGATTTGTTTTGTAGTTGTGAGAGGGAGGTGTATAAATTCAGTATTTATTAGTATTAACCCAAAAAAACCGGTTGGCTGTATTGATTTGTTTTGTAGTTGTGAGAGGGAGGTGTATAAATTCAGTATTTATTAGTATTAACTCAAAATAACCGGTTGGCTGTATTGATTTGTTTTGTAGTTGTGAGAGGGAGGTGTATAAATTCAGTATTTATTAGTATTAACCCAAAATAACCGGTTGGCTGTATTGATTTGTTTTGTAGTTGTGAGAGGGAGGTGTATAAATTCAGTATTTATTAGTATTAACCCAAAATAACCGGTTGGCTGTATTGATTTGTTTTGTAGTTGTGAGAGGGAGGTGTATAAATTCAGTATTTATTAGTATTAACTCAAAATAACCGGTTGGCTGTATTGATTTGTTTTGTAGTTGTGAGAGGGAGGTGTATAAATTCAGTATTTATTAGTATTAACCCAAAATAACCGGTTGGCTGTATTGATTTGTTTTGTAGTTGTGAGAGGGAGGTGTATAAATTCAGTATTTATTAGTATTAACCCAAAAAAACCGGTTGGCTGTATTGATTTGTTTTGTAGTTGTGAGAGGGAGGTGTATAAATTCAGTATTTATTAGTATTAACTCAAAATAACCGGTTGGCTGTATTGATTTGTTTTGTAGTTGTGAGAGGGAGGTGTATAAATTCAGTATTTATTAGTATTAACCCAAAATAACCGGTTGGCTGTATTGATTTGTTTTGTAGTTGTGAGAGGGAGGTGTATAAATTCAGTATTTATTAGTATTAACCCAAAATAACCGGTTGGCTGTATTGATTTGTTTTGTAGTTGTGAGAGGGAGGTGTATAAATTCAGTATTTATTAGTATTAACCCAAAATAACCGGTTGGCTGTATTGATTTGTTTTGTAGTTGTGAGAGGGAGGTGTATAAATTCAGTATTTATTAGTATTAACTCAAAATAACCGGTTGGCTGTATTGATTTGTTTTGTAGTTGTGAGAGGGAGGTGTATAAATTCAGTATTTATTAGTATTAACCCAAAATAACCGGTTGGCTGTATTGATTTGTTTTGTAGTTGTGAGAGGGAGGTGTATAAATTCAGTATTTATTAGTATTAACTCAAAAAAACCGGTTGACTGTATTGATTTGTTTTGTAGTTGTGAGAGGGAGGTGTATAAATTCAGTATTTATTAGTATTAACTCAAAAAAACCGGTTGACTGTATTGATTTGTTTTGTAGTTGTGAGAGGGAGGTGTATAAATTCAGTATTTATTAGTATTAACTCAAAAAAACCGGTTGGCTGTATTGATTTGTTTTGTAGTTGTGAGAGGGAGGTGTATAAATTCAGTATTTATTAGTATTAACTCAAAAAAACCGGTTGACTGTATTGATTTGTTTTGTAGTTGTGAGAGGGAGGTGTATAAATTCAGTATTTATTAGTATTAACTCAAAAAAACCGGTTGACTGTATTGATTTGTTTTGTAGTTGTGAGAGGGAGGTGTATAAATTCAGTATTTATTAGTATTAACTCAAAAAAACCGGTTGACTGTATTGATTTGTTTTGTAGTTGTGAGAGGGAGGTGTATAAATTCAGTATTTATTAGTATTAACTCAAAAAAACCGGTTGACTGTATTGATTTGTTTTGTAGTTGTGAGAGGGAGGTGTATAAATTCAGTATTTATTAGTATTAACTCAAAAAAACCGGTTGACTGTATTGATTTGTTTTGTAGTTGTGAGAGGGAGGTGTATAAATTCAGTATTTATTAGTATTAACTCAAAAAAACCGGTTGACTGTATTGATTTGTTTTGTAGTTGTGAGAGGGAGGTGTATAAATTCAGTATTTATTAGTATTAACTCAAAAAAACCGGTTGACTGTATTGATTTGTTTTGTAGTTGTGAGAGGGAGGTGTATAAATTCAGTATTTATTAGTATTAACTCAAAAAAACCGGTTGACTGTATTGATTTGTTTTGTAGTTGTGAGAGGGAGGTGTATAAATTCAGTATTTATTAGTATTAACTCAAAAAAACCGGTTGACTGTATTGATTTGTTTTGTAGTTGTGAGAGGGAGGTGTATAAATTCAGTATTTATTAGTATTAACTCAAAAAAACCGGTTGACTGTATTGATTTGTTTTGTAGTTGTGAGAGGGAGGTGTATAAATTCAGTATTTATTAGTATTAACTCAAAAAAACCGGTTGACTGTATTGATTTGTTTTGTAGTTGTGAGAGGGAGGTGTATAAATTCAGTATTTATTAGTATTAACTCAAAAAAACCGGTTGACTGTATTGATTTGTTTTGTAGTTGTGAGAGGGAGGTGTATAAATTCAGTATTTATTAGTATTAACTCAAAAAAACCGGTTGACTGTATTGATTTGTTTTGTAGTTGTGAGAGGGAGGTGTATAAATTCAGTATTTATTAGTATTAACTCAAAAAAACCGGTTGACTGTATTGATTTGTTTTGTAGTTGTGAGAGGGAGGTGTATAAATTCAGTATTTATTAGTATTAACTCAAAAAAACCGGTTGACTGTATTGATTTGTTTTGTAGTTGTGAGAGGGAGGTGTATAAATTCAGTATTTATTAGTATTAACTCAAAAAAACCGGTTGACTGTATTGATTTGTTTTGTAGTTGTGAGAGGGAGGTGTATAAATTCAGTATTTATTAGTATTAACTCAAAAAAACCGGTTGACTGTATTGATTTGTTTTGTAGTTGTGAGAGGGAGGTGTATAAATTCAGTATTTATTAGTATTAACTCAAAAAAACCGGTTGACTGTATTGATTTGTTTTGTAGTTGTGAGAGGGAGGTGTATAAATTCAGTATTTATTAGTATTAACTCAAAAAAAACGGTTGACTGTATTGATTTGTTTTGTAGTTGTGAGAGGGAGGTGTATAAATTCAGTATTTATTAGTATTAACCCAAAAAAACCGGTTGACTGTATTGATTTGTTTTGTAGTTGTGAGAGGGAGGTGTATAAATTCAGTATTTATTAGTATTAACTCAAAAAAACCGGTTGACTGTATTGATTTGTTTTGTAGTTGTGAGAGGGAGGTGTATAAATTCAGTATTTATTAGTATTAACCCAAAAAAACCGGTTGACTGTATTGATTTGTTTTGTAGTTGTGAGAGGGAGGTGTATAAATTCAGTATTTATTAGTATTAACTCAAAAAAACCGGTTGGCTGTATTGATTTGTTTTGTAGTTGTGAGAGGGAGGTGTATAAATTCAGTATTTATTAGTATTAACCCAAAAAAACCGGTTGACTGTATTGATTTGTTTTGTAGTTGTTTTAATGTTGTTGTTGGTTGATTTCTCCTTTTGTTTTCTCTTCGTCGTTTCCTTTTTATCTTTAACATTGTTATTCTCTTAAAGATGCAGACACTATAAATAAGTAACATTGTATATGTGCCTCCGCCCCCAATTAACACCTACTTGTTTAAACAAAAACAAGCACATTGAAATAAAAAAAAAACATAAAAAAATGCTGAAAATATTAAAGGTAGGAAACATTGTTAGGTCTTTAAGTTTGTTCGTTAAATTGACGCAAAAAAGATAATTAGCAATACTGGTTCAATATTATTAGGCATAGATTACATGTACTGGTTTGATTTCTTATGCAGTTGAAGATTTTGTAACTATCCCCTAAGTTACCCTTATTGGGATTTGATCTTGTTTTCAAGTGAGCTGACGTCTACCGTTCAACCTTGATCAAAACAAAGTGAATTTACGTCCAATATGAACAGGGACACAATTTAAGCAGGAAACAATTTGATTCATAGCTCGCAAACCTGGATTAAGCTTTCAAACGACTTTAAATATGCCGTTGATCTAGCTATATGTTTGTTTCTTAACAGATAATCTAAGTATTGCGAGGAGGAGTGAATACAGTATTTATAGCCCTGTGATAATAAGATTCTCGGACATTAGTGAGATTGACAAAAGATGCAAACGTGTCTTTCAGATTTATTTCTTGTCCTTCAGTCGAACTTTGGGGTGGAGTGTTATGGACAATTGACTTCGCTCTTTGTCGCTGTAAATTGTCGTTTAGCGATAAAGAAAAAAAAAGTCCACCCCGTTCAAGAAAAGAAATAAATGAATTGCATTTTTTCGGATAATTGAACACAATGATTACCGGATCAATTTTTAGCGTTTGAATTTACGTTTTTTTTATCACTGTGAACATTATAACCAAAGGTACAGAAAAGAGAATTTCACTTTGAAATATCAATAAACGTTGAATGTCTTAATTTCTGAGGTTATTTATAGCCCTTTAAAATATCAAAATTCCTGTTAGCTCGAGACAAATCGTGAAAAGTGTGTATGCGCACTGTTTTATTCTTTAAAAAATGATATATTATGTGATAATTAACAAAATTGCCTGTATTTTATACTTTAATAACATCTGAACTTTGCCATGAGGAGGTGATTGTTTTAAAAAAATACATGTGATATCAAAGCGATAAGATGTTTGATTCTTCAATCTCGCTCAGACCAATCTGACAAGAAAGAAATATTTCTGATACAATATTCTATAATGTTTAGTCTTCAAGCCTTACCCAGTTTGACAAAACATATCGCAATAGTCTCTCATAATGCTCAGCCAACGATACAAACGACACAGCGCAGTTTCTCATAATGATCACCCAATTCTACAAACAGCGCAGGACTATCTCTTTCATAACGAACACCCAACCCAACTCTACACACTGTACAGGGCTGTCTCTTTCATAATGAACACCCAACCCAACTCTACACACTGTACAGGGCTGTCTCTTTCATAATGAACACCCAACCCAACTCTACACACTGTACAGGGCTGTCTCTTTCATAATGAACATCCAGCTCAACTCTAAACACTGTACAAGACTGTCTCCTTCATAATGAATACAAAACAAACTCTACAAATGGTACATGACTGTCTGCTTCATAATAAATACACAACCCAATTCTACACACTGTACAAAGCTGTCTCCTTCATAATGACTATCATACAAACTCTGACACTGTATAGGGCTGTCTCCTTCATAATGAATACCCAACACAACTCTACACACTGTATAAGCCTGTCTACTTCATAATGAATACCCAATTCAACTCTACACACTGTACAAGCCTGTCTACTTCATAATGAATACCCAACACAACTCTACACACTATATAAGCCTGTCTACTTCATAATGAATACCCAACACAACTTTACACACTGTACATGCCTGTCTACTTCATAATGAATACCCAGCACAACTCTACACACTGTACAAAGCGGTCTCCTTCATAATTTAACTCTACAAAAGAAGATGAAAATATTTCTTATTTCTCGTAATAATAAAGAGAATCAACAGTAAATAAAAAAAATCGACTGGATTTAAATATTGCTAAAATCGTGTAGTGTTGAAGAATAACATTAATGCAAGATTGTTAGTTAGTACATAGTGAGAAAACATAAGTGAGACATTTGATGTAGTTAAATACAAAAATATAAATGCGGCGAAATTTACAGTATAACAACAAGCTCTAACGTTTGAATGTATCCTCTGTCTTTACTCTGCTGGTGTACATGTTCACAAATAAGTCAACTAAAAATTAAATAAATTTTTGGCTAACCATAAAGTCACATTCAAAGCAACATCTGGTGACTCCACGTATCAAGTAAATGATTTACAAAGTACTATATGAATGATACAAGTACTATATGAATGATACAAGTACTATATGAATGATACAAGTACTATATGAATGATACAAGTACTATATGAATGATATATGTACTATATGAATGATACAATTTTACACGCGCGTCATAGTGACTTGTTAAGAAGCATGAAACACTATATCGGGCACAATTTATTATTTGGTTGTTGCTTTCCTTTTTTGCCGTTTTGAATAACTGACAATGAGCCGTATTTAAACATATCTTCTACGATCCTGAAAGTCCAGCTGCTTAACTGAATATTCTACCAACGCATAACATAAAGATTCTCAATTTACGTACTTAACAGTAGACATGGAAGCATATGACATACAACGATGGAGACACGAATATATATATATATATGTATGTATGTATGTATGTATGTATGTATGTATGTATGTATGTATGTATGTATGTATGTATGTATGTATGTATGCATGCATGCATGTAGGTATGTAGGTATGGACGGACGTACGCATGGACGGACGTACGTACGTATGTATGTATGCAGAATACACCTGCGCAGAGTAAAATGAGCGACAGCATACGAGCCGCTTTGAGCAGAACCTTTTGAGAAAATAAAAAAAAAGTTTATATGAACAAATTATTCATATAATAAATATCCCCAGCCGAGTCACACCAAAGACTTACAAAAATGGTATTAACAGCTGCCTCGCTTGGCGCTCAGCATTATGAGGTTGGTGTTAGGACTGGTCGGCCTGGTGTCAGGATAATGTGACTGGGTGGGACATTATGTTACATGTCTGCAGCATGATGCCCCAGTGCTGGACATCACTATAAACTGTCTCACTGCAAACATCGTAGCGATATGACTGAACAATTGTTAAAGCCACGTTAAAAATCCTAATCAAACAAACAAACAAACATTTCAAATAGATGAAACGGGCAGCATTTTAAAATGCAAAACATTTTGAAAAACGCTACTTTCCTAATTTTATCGGGGAAGTATTTAAACTCAGGCAGTATATCTTGGTTATATTGTTGTCAATACACTAGAAAATTTGAAGGTAGAATATACACACAATGGTTTTCAGTGATTATGGCAAAGAAGATGACAGATACTAGGTTTAACAAGTAAAACTAATGAACGGAGAAACGTATATGCAAGTGAAATGAATACACTAGGATAAATATTTAGCAACTGGGAACCAGCTAAACCATAATGAATCAAAAGTGGAGATGGAGGAAGTCCCCATTAAAAAATAACTGTATCAAGCAGTTTTTGAAAAACGAGTTTCAAGAATGAGATATATGTTGTTTTTTTAATTTATTTAAAAAAAACCTATATCAATGGAAAACGAGTGTGTTAATACATTCACGGCTTGTCCATTGATTATGATTACAAAGCCAGAGGTTTTGAGAAAATACGCACCAAAATGTAAACCAACCAAATATCACTTCAAAGACCCGCTTTGATGTGCGCAAATACTTGTTAAAATGATTACTTAAAATTACGGGCAGAAAAATTAGAGAAAGATTATATACAGAATTACCCGAGTGAGTCAAGATTTCAAAACCTATTGTCATAACGATGAAAAGAATGATGATAAATAGTGGTTTATGCTATCATTTTATATAATATTGATAAATAAGAACACTATTGAACAATCTTCACACATTATATTATCAAAACCGATTAAAAAATATAACGAATGCATCTTCACTATTAAGAAAATTGGTTTAATAAGATGATGATGATGATGATGATGATGATGATGATGATGATGATGATGATGAATTTGTATAGCGCCCAATCTTTAGAAGCTCTTAGCGCTTTACGACATATATAATGACATGACTATGCACACATAAAAACAAGACAAACACCATGAGATTAGAAAACATAAAAACATGCTGAAAATATTTAAGGGAGGAAACATTATTAGATCTTTAAATTTTAAGTCGAAAAAAGTGAGTTTTAAGAGCACTCTTAAAAGGGATCACTGTGTATTTGGGCAATTCGTTCTACGTTGCTGGCCCTGGTATGCAAAAGAACGTTGTCCATATGACTTCGTTTTTATAGTGGTAGTAATGAGTATACGATTGTCAGAAGAGGAGCGTAATTATCTTGCTAGTGTATACACATGGGTGAGGCCAGATAGGTATGTTGGACTGGACAAATTTTGTGTTTGATTCTGCATCGATTGGATAACCAGTGTAGGGTATAACGCAGCAGGGAGGTGCTCTAAGGATATATGTGCAGCCGTGTTTTGAACTTTTTGACATTTCTGTAGTAGATGGTTTAGTTTATGGCTCATGCGACTCCCACTTCCTACATTATAAAGCCTTCAGAGACATACTGGATTACGTTTTAATTTAGGAGAAACTATGCATCATATAAATATCTTCTGAAGAAAACTACTTACTGACATGCCTTTCCATTCAACAGTTATTACAGTTGTGCCCTTATTGGATGTCAGAGCAGTGTTATTTTACTTTATGCAACTAGAACATGGGATGTGTGTGTGTCGAAGGTGTTATGGCAATCTGACATGTATCTTAGGACATGCAGCAATGGTAAATTTGTGCTAATAGATGGACATACATTGCATGTTGAAACAGAGATGAACGAGAAAAGACCATCTCATAAAATCTTCTGGTCTATGACTAGTAGACCTAAACACTCCTCAGTTATATTGTAAGTTGATTAGCCAATGGCTAAAGTAAGTCTTTGCTCTGATGCTGATATGTTTTAAGTCAGTGTTATTAACTTAAAGTTCACCGAATGTAGTCATAACAATCTTTTCACTAATCAACATTGAGTCATAGAGACTGAAAAGTCCTTGAAAATTCTATCATTAATGCTTGTGAAATGAAATAAAATATACTCATAACAAATCTTTAATAATATTTAATAATAACTGAAATAATAGACAGCAAATCAGCTACTGAACATGTTCTGAAAACGTGACACACAGTGGAAGACAAAATCAGTCACACTGTTTAGAATACTGTGCTGCAGTTTTAAAGTTTTATGTGGAGCTCTTTCTTACCGATTATTTGCACTTCTACAAATTCAAATTATGAAAGTTGCAAGACCGTTCAGTAGCACCCAAAATGTAGACTCAGTGACATATTCTGTATAAGCAACTCGACAAGTCATTTTATATATATATATATATATATATATATATATATATATCTAATATTTTATTTTACTTATAATGACATTATGATTCATACCCAGTAGGATCTTCGTAGATTCTTATAGCTTCTGAGACAAAACCTTTACAGAAACTATGCTTAAAATAAATATATATGAACGGTTATTGAAATGCTAAATAAAGTTTGTTTCAGTTTCCCAACACAAATTGTGCTTCCTATGTACTATTTAAGTAGTCCTGTAATACAACTTAATACTATTTAAGTAGCCCTGTAATACAACTTAATACTATTTAAGTAGCCCTGTAATACAACTTAATACTATTTAAGTAGCCCTGTAATACAACTTAATACTATTTAAGTAGCCCTGTAATACAACTTAATACTATTTAAGTAGCCCTGTAATACAACTTAATACTATTTAAGTAGCCCTGTAATACAACTATTTTTTTTCGTTAGCATTGAATGTTACCTGCGTCAAAACAAGTGATGTACAACAAGAACCTACGGAAATAGGGTCGCCTGGATGAAAGCATGCGACGAAGAGTGCTAGAAAATATATCATTGTTATTTGTTATCCATATTTTGCACAAATAAATTAATGTTTTCAAAGGAAAAGATATATATCACTATGAAAGCTTTACATTTCTGAAACGTTAAAGTTCTTAAGTGTGTCAAATGGGATGACTCCGATAAAGCGTACTTCATCGATGTATTGTGCATACTGACACACAAAATATTACTTTTAATGTTTAACTTTTAATCCTTCTTGATTACAAGCTATTTTATTTTGTTCATGTATTTGGAACCTTATTTACAAATGTAAATTTACTGACAGTTTTTATTTCGTTTGTAACGTACCCATTTGATCATATAGGCCAAAATATTTCTTATTACTGACCGGATGTTTCATACAAAATGATGGACATGCGTAAGAGCAGTCCAAGTGGCAGCTAACAATGTTGTCTTCAAGTCATATAACGTAAACTCTACAGTATAAAAGTATACGTTGTTAACGCCTGAAAGCCTTTATAGTATTAACAAATTTACACAAATAAAAAAAAAGAATTGTACACACACAAAATCAAGAAAGTAGTTTACAGTAACAAAGTTTTGGTGCATAACATCAGTCACTGATCAGTAGGTGAAGTAATGTGTATATTACTGTCCGGAAGAAAGGACAGACTGATGAACACACGCCCAGAGATGGTCAGACAAAGTGATTGCACTATAGCACTCGCTGATCCATGCAAGAGAATAAAACGGAAATATTCTGAAAAGGATGCAATCCTTGTTTTGTAATACAACTCAAAGACATGGCCAGGACACGATGGATATATTTTGGGAAAATAAAAGTAGCGCGTTAGACATGAGTTAAAGTAAATTGTGTGAAAAGTTTATTGAAACATATCTTTAAACATGAGCGGGAAACCAACGAGAGAATCATTGAGTAGAACCATATTACACTTAAAGTGAGATGCGCATCAGACTGAAAACAAAATAATACTGGTTGACTTGTTAATCTAGATTGAAATAACATTTGGGTCGCATCTAACTTGGCTAAAAACAGTTTACAACAAACATGTTAAAGAACAGTATAGATTTAAATTGCAACAGTGGTTTTAAAATTGCTATAAATGTATTTTCAACTCGGTCAATATGGATGTCAAATATACGTTCCGAAGACTAAGTACAATTTACCTGTCATAACGAATATTTACACAAAGTTTGATTGTAACAAAACAGTGATTTCGGAGAAAACGTCAAGAAACGGTCTATGACTTATAGATAATACCATGGTAAATATTTCGACAAAACTGGTGTTTAATTTGACGAACGATTTAGAAGGATATGTGAAAAATATATTTCGCACATGGTTCTTGTGGAGGTAAATGTTTATTACGGATGCAAAAATAACTTTGTAGAACGTGCCCAAAAATATTTCAGCAAAGATTGATTGAACGTTGCTAACTTTATCTTCGTTATTATAAATAAATGTCTTAAGAACAGGAATCTCGACTAAGTTTCAACGGTTCAGTGAATCTGCCAATATATTACCGTCCGAGATGTTTGATTTCTTTTTTGTGTGAAAAAATTCATCTCATTTCTGAACCACAAACCTATAAACTGGTTTTATTATGCCTTACGTCTAGACCAAATACCCTTGCTTGTCAACTCTGTATCATAATGCTATTTAACCACCCATAAAACTACCGTCTAATCTGGTTAGTTTTGTCATTTTCTTTAAAGTTTTGAAATACTAAATTTTTCTTTCTCTAGTGATGGTCTGTGCTTAAAGTGTTTTGTTGGGGGGGGGGGCAACTCATGTGGTATAGTGGTTAGAGGGTCCGCCACGGAGGTCGTGGCTTCAATCCCCGGCCGAATCATACTAAAGACTTACAAAAATGGTACCAACAGCAGCCTAGCTTGGCGCTCAACATCAAGAGGTTAGTGTTATGACTGGTCGGCCTGGTGTCAGGAGACATTATCATAAAGTTTTATTTTGCACATTTTAAGACCTAAGTTAGAGAGCGTGTTGTGATAAAAACCGATTTTCACTTCAGACAAAACAAAGAACGCTTTAAATTATCTCAAAAGAGGTGCCACATTATACATATTTTTTTTTCATTGTAGTCATTGTGCTAGTCAGCCTGATCATCTATAATAACGTGTTCATCATCTTTATAAATTATTCAACGACGATAATGATAGTAATTCTGTAAGGCGATTCTCTCATTGACAAATATATTAATATATTATACGTGCTCGCACCAACCTAACACCCACCTCCAGCCCCGAAAAACATTGCAACACCCGTGGGAAAAATTTTAAAAAATATAAAAATAATAGATTATGTCGGTAAATGTCAAAAATTCATTTTATAATTTCATAAAAAAATGGTGAAAATTTAAGTTTGTAAGTTATCATCATCTTTTCTTCTCTGAAATGCTTAAAATTATATTAGTCCAAATCAAGGAAAACAGAGCACCTGCAGACAACATAGTGATAAATTGAGTCAGTTGAATGACGGATTGGCTGTAGTGTAAAGAAAAGGTTGGATCCACAAAATCGTCGATCCGTTAAGTTTGATTCGCCACGTGTGACAGATCATCGTGGGGGCTCTCTATTAATATACTTAACGCAGCACATCCATTACATTTGGTTTAATATCCGAATCCTAAATGTCCTTTGACTTCAGTGTGCTAATATTATCAGATTACTATTAGTAATTTTGGAATCTGAATAGGAATTGATCAACGATCTCCAGATACAAAGTGTTGTGCTACCATAGTTCTTACATATCGACATTTTCCGGACCTAAGCTCATTGTTGTCCGACCTGTTCTACTTCGGTCCGATGTAAATTTTTTTGCTACCGCAATTATAATCACAGCATGTCTGTTGCCAGTGCAACTAATAAGCTCTTTTTTGTTCCGGAGTTCTTCCTCGGTATTTTTTTTTTTATTTGATCGCATATATCATTAAAAATGTTGATTTTGGAAACCTTCCACAGTTACATGTTATTCTAGTTGCAATTTATATGGATCCTGTCTGTCGTAACTTAATATGCACACATGATTAATACAAGACAACAAGCTTCCTCCTTTTGGTTAAAAATCAAACTTGTCAGGGATTGTTATCGATATATTTATTTAAAATACAATTTATGTGTTCCTTTGCTTTGTACACGGTCTCGATCAGTGGCGTACTAAGAGTAACTAGCTCCTGGAGCGACGATGACGGCCCAAAGGGGATTTGCGCCCCGTGACAAATAGAGCCTGTGGTTTTCGCGCCCTACGACCTGTAACACCCGGAGCAACTGTCACGTCGTCCTCCGCCCACCCCCACCCCGTTAGCATGCTAATGTTCTCAGTGCGAGTTTGCTCGGACCGTCCAAACGTTTGATTTCTGATGTGTATTTAGAATATAACAGTTTTAAAAAAATTGCTCTCCTCTGCTGATGTAAATCCATTTTAACAAACGTTAATTAATCTAAGAGAAAAAATTAACAGGAATAGGTGGGCCACAATCTTGTCGCAACAAAACAATTAGTTAATTTAATTTTTTTCTTCTTTCTACTCCTAATTTGTCCAAGAAGACTAACCTTTAGTTTGTCACAAAATTATTAGTACGATTTACGTCTTATTAATCCTCCAATCTTCCCATGCAAAATATTGCGGTTCCAAAACCAAAAGACAAACTCTAAACTGGATCACACCTGCAAATACAATCAGCATCTGTTTACTGCTCGTTTTTGTTCAATTAAAAATTAATTTATTTAGTTCATAATTCATTCACTTATCTATACATATTACTGTTTCTGCAGTTCTTGCTGTATTGTTTAATTTTTGTAATTGCCTTCACAAAGACTCGGTGTGAGCGGGAAGCAGTAAGCCAACTTAAAAGTAGTTTAGCCATGTTAGTTGTCGTTTTTGGTAACTGCTCAATTATAATAAAATGTTTGTCGCTGTGTAAAAACGTGTTTGTCGTATCTGTGTAAATACGTGTTCATAGTATAGTGTAATTACGTGTTTATCGTATCTGCAATTACGTGTTTATCGTATCTGCAATTACGTGTTTATCGTATCTGCAATTACGTGTTTATCGTATCTGTAATTACGTGTTTATCGTATCTGTGTATTATGTGCTTATCGTTTCTGTGCTATTACGTGTTTATCGTATCTGTATAAGTATGTGTTTATCGTAATTGTATGTATTCTGGTTCAAACTTGTTTTCTTTGCAGAGGATATTTTTATAGTCCCCAATAATCCTATATATGTAATCAGTAATAAACGGATATTTTAAGTAAAACTAACTTTAATTTTGATTTAATACATTCATTACCAATAAGAGGAACAATTAATTTCCTAAAGTGAGTAGGGAAATAGCAAAATACTGTGCTTAAATTTATTGGATAACATCATTACAGGAACAGTAGACATATCTAATATATAAAAATTGGCTTTACTTACATTTTTGCACATCGTTCAACTTTGTGGGGGAATAGTCTTACGTTTGTATATACAATAACCATGTTTTGCGGAGCAAAGGAGAGTAGCTTGTTTGTATTACAAAATGTTACAAAATAAATAACCCAGGCGGAAGAAGAAAAAAAACCCGAAAATTTATCCAATAGATAACGCGATGTCCTATTTCCTATCTCCGATCAAAATTGTTTTTCAAACTCCAGTGTGAGTAATGGGTACATGCTTTAAATACCATCCGAATACAACAATATTCATTTTTTCTCTCTAATATCAGGTTTCCATCATCTCATAATCCGCCTGGGTAATAGAAAAACACTTCTGCATGTTTACTTTTGTGGAACGAGCTGGGTATTGACACCTTCCGAAACGCTGCAAGGTTACTTTTCAGAGTATCAGTGGGCACTCGAGAGCGAGGTAAAAGCAAGTTTTCAAGTAGGATTTTTATTGTCCAAATAAAACAAAGATGGGATAAAACGCGTATAGCTTTCTTCTTTATTTGAAGAAATGATTTAGGGTCCACGAAATCATGATGAGGTGCTGCTAGTGATGTTTTGATCTTGTGACAATGAAGGATAAAAGTCCCTTTTATTTCAGCATTTACTTCGGTTGACTACTCGTGGTATTGTTTGAATATCTGCTGATATATTTCAAGACATTCTGCAAACATTCTTGAAAAAGTGTTCGCAAATTGAACGTAATTATTATAAAGAGCAAACAATGTTGAAAGCATTCCCTTCTTTCGGAGTGGTAACGAAATTTAGAATTTTAAATAGGAGCAAAATCACAGATATTTTATAACAAATTATATAAAATTTCGTTGTTTGTGATACATACATCACCCAGTACTGTATCTGTCTCTTTGTCTCTCTGTATCTGTATGTTTCTCTATCTCTGTTTGTCTCTCTTTCGTTGGTCTATTTAACTCTTATGTTAAATCAATTCAATTCCGTTAGATCATATTTAACACTTTTTACTAACTCTCTTGTCATCATGATGACTTCGTAACTCTCTCTCTCTCTCTCTCTCTCTCTCTCTCTCTCTCTCTCTTATATATATATATATATATATATATATATATATATATATATATATATATATATATATATATGTGTGTGTGTGTGTCTGTGTGTGTGTGTGTGTGTGTGTGTGAAACTAAATATATATATATATATATATATATATATATATATATATATATATATATATATATATATATATATATATATATATATGTCTGATGGTAAAGAAGAAAACGACTTTGTAACGAGGAAACAAAGATAAAAGTAACCAAGCTTTTCAAACCTTAAATTTAAAATGACTGACAGCACAAAGTCTCGGTTTCAAATATCAGAAGATTCATGTATTTGAGGTCGAGACTGAGCAAACCATTTCAGTGATTCCGTCATGATAATGTTATACATCGGGTAAATGTGCAATAAATATTAAAGATTTTTCTGAACTATCAAGGTGTTATTGTAATTTACAATTATAATATGCGTTTCCAGATCATGTCTATACAAAAGTTATACATTTGGCAGGATGGAAATATGCACCGATATCAGAACAATCCAACTTCAGTACAGATACAAATTCACATTGCTTGTCGGTGTAAACTCTTTTACGTGTCATTATTGTTCTTCCTTAAGAGATGTGAATATGTCCTATCGTTTTTGATCATTCAAGATGTTATATCGTCTTTTAACCTTAAGTGTCAGTAATGGGATTTTATTTCATCTAACTTTTTATCTATCAAAGATGTAAATGTTGTAGTTTCTTATCCTCTTCACTTTTATTATTCGATATAAATCATTAGCATAGTCAACTATTAAATGTTTATAACGATAACTCAAAGATTACATTTCCGTTACGATAACTCAAATATCGCATTCTTATCACGATAACTATTCTGTGACAATAGTTTTTTTATGCTTTGCACACATGATTAATAATCGGAGATAACTCCTTGACAAGTTCCTTATCACAAAAATAAAACATAAAACATTTTCCATTTACAAAGCCCTGTAAAGCACGAAGTCTGATATCCTTTGGTAAATTTTATTTCTATTTGCCCCGGACAATAAACCAGATACACTCGTTGTGTTTTATTTTGCATGGGTAAATCGTATGCTGCTACAACGGAAAGTGTCCCGCAACACAAAGCAATGGTCATGTTATATATTACTCGAGCCCAAATTGTATACCTCGCACGTGCACGCCCCGGGATAATAGCACTTGAATGGTTATTGAATTAGTTAATGATTCTTCAATGATAAATGTAATATTTCATACAAGCGCTCTGTGAAGATAACGTTGAGTATTTTACGGTTTTAGCAGACAATGCTGGCTTCTTAATTTTGACCGGCGATCAGAAAGTACTACATTTCAGGTTCTCTAAAACACAAAGGAAGACGGGAAACACATCGAACCCCTATCGATTAAAACAATCTTAAAACTCACAAACGTCACCAGCTAAAACTAAACAAGTCTTAACCCTTTTGTAGCTTTTGCATATTAAATTAACCCTTTAAAGAATTAATAATTTGGCGCACGTGATGGCTTGATTCGGCTGGTACTTAAACATGTGAAGGCTATAGAACACTATAGGTGAACAAGAGCACGTGCATTCATTTAGCATAATGCAAAATAAATTTCAATATGGTTTTCAAATGAGGACGAAAAGTGAACTTGATTAGGAAGTGAGGTTTTTATTATCGAAGAACGTCTGGTATTGAAGAAATTGAGAAAAAGAAGAATAAAAAACCACAATGCTGATATTGCTACAGGTCGGTCTTTTTTTTTTTTTATCTGTTCACATTGACTGGAACTGGCAATTGTTTATGGTGTTGTTAGCCTAACAATTTGAATATCCAATATAGGACTCACGGTACTAATGATTTGGAAAAATGGGAACCAGCCTGGAAATGGGTGAATATAGAATAGAGTACATATGGGTTTGGTTGACCAGGATAATAATGTAAGTTATGTTTTAGGGAAAAGAATCTTTTAAGAACTTATTCTAGTTGCAAATGGGGATGGGGAGAATCGAGATATTGTTTTATTAATGGAATTTCAGTCCTTTAGAAGTCTTGAGTTTGGAACACATATTACTAAAATTAGCACCTGACTCGTTGGTGTAGAATTGAAAGCACATGTTTCATCTATACTGATAAATATAGGTTTCATCATGAGCACTCAGAGATTTTAAGTTTTTGAATTTTTAATATCCTGGTGTTTGCATAGGTTTACTATGGGAACTGAATTAGTACCGAGAGTCATATAGTCTTACTATGGGTAGGGGTTTAACTGGCAAAAATTAAAAAAAAATTATTGCACAATTTTAAGATGCTGACAAAGTACTGTTTATCTGTCCATTTAGTATGGAATTTAACAAAGAAATGACAATAATGGATAAAAGTGCCCGATTATTTAACATTTAATTATTTGCTCAGTCCGGTTTTGTTTTGGTTAAAGTTATCGATTAAAACTTTGTCATTTCAAACAATATGGATTATAATTAACGTGTACTAATTTACAATGAAGATTATAATAGTTAGTCCTAATTATAATAGTTACTGGTAATATATACCTGGGTTCTGAGTGATACATTTTACAATATTATCTTTTTTCACTGCTTAATATATACTTCAATTTCTTCCACAAAACTAGTATAGTCCTGTATTCAGTATTACATAATGCAAATTAAAACTAGTTAGAAAGAAAATGGATATCCCAGCGTACCTACAGAAAAGTGTGTCTGTTTTTTAAACCATTTACTTTTCATAAAAGAAACTACACAGAATGTGCTATTTTACTTGTCTTGAAAAGGTCGAAACAATCTCATATGGTCTTTTTTAAAGAAGCTATGGTTCAAAATGTCTAATAAATAAACATGTTTACTACATTTCTGAGAAATAACTGTAAGGAAAACAACCCTCAATACCAACTTGACTTTGAATACAGTTATGCAGTTTGCCAAATATTTAGTGAGACACGTTTGTGACTACTTCAGGTTTCATTGGTATGTAATTAAAATATTTACATCCTGTTATAAGAAGAAAAATTAGCCTGAAACAAAGAAATAATTTCCAATGGCTATAAAGTAGAAAGAAATAATTTCCATGGACTATAAAGGAGAAAGAAATAATTTCCATTGACTATAAAGTAAAAAGAAATAATTTCCAATGGCTATAAAGGAGAAAGAAATAATTTCCATGGACTATAAAAGAGAAAGAAATAATTTACATGGACTATAAAGTAGAAAGAAATAATTTCCAATGGCTATAAAGTAGAAAGAAATAATTTCCATGGACTATAAAGCAGAAAGAAATAATTTCCATGGACTATAAAGGAGAAAGAAATAGTTTCCATGTACTATAAAGGAGAAATAAATAATTTCCATTGGCTATAAAGCAGAAAGAAATAATTTCTTATGGCCATAAAGTAGAAAGAAATAATTTCTAAAGGCTATAAAGCAGAAAGAAATAATTTCCATGGACTATAAAGGAGAAAGAAATAATTTCCATGGACTATAAAGTAGAAAGAAATAATTTCTAAAGGCTATAAAGCAGAAAGAAATAATTTCCAACGGCTATAAAGGAGAAAGAAATAATTTCCATGGACTATGAAGTAGAAAGAAATAATTTCCAACGGCTATAAAGTAGAAAGAAATAATTTCCATGGACTATAAAGTAGAAAGAAATAATTTCCATGGACTATAAAGGAGAAAGAAATAATTTCCATGGACTATAAAAGAGAAAGAAATAATTTTCATGGACTATAAAGGAGAAAGGGAGAAAGAAATAATTTCCATGGATTATAAAAGAGAAATAAATAATTTCCATGGACTATAAAGTAAAAAGAAATAATTTAAATGGGCTATAAAGTAGAAGAAATAATTTACATGGGCCAAAAGGTAGAAAGAAATATCTTCCATGGACTATAAAGGAGAAAGAAATAATTTCCATGGAGTATAAAGTAGAAGGAAATAATTTCCATGGGCTATAAAGTAGAAAGAAAGATTCAGGTATATAATCAGAATTTGGACTTTGATTGGCATTTATGGTTGCCTTTCCTTGCATTGCTTGAATGATTCAGTGGTCAAAGGAGCCTTCATTGCTCAGTTGGTAGTTGGTATAGCATCATACTTGTAATCAAAGGGTAGCGGGTTCAATACCGGTCCACACCATTATTAAGCTCAAACAATAAGTCGTTAAAGTCCAACCAACATAAAATACTTTACACTCTGGATAATAAAGTGTGTACGCATTTTTTTAGTGTATCGTAGACGCTTATTTTCTTTTTTATGTATCGAAGTTCGTTGCCACCTGATTTTGAATATGCAGTTGATGGTGAAATTCATTACATTACAACTAATTGTTCTATATTTACTCTTGTCAACGCTATTCTTTGAAATATTAAAAAAAGATGATCGATTACGATTACTTGAAGGTTTTTGTTTTTGTTTTACGGCACAGCAGCACAAGTAGGTTATTTAGAGACAGTTTCAGTAAGGTAAATTGTCCAATGGCACACCATTGTTGCCAGCCTGGGCTGATCCGATGTAAGTATTCGAACATGCGCCATTTGAGTCGCGATTTCTGCATGCTAACTACTATGCCACCACCTCTCGTTCAAAAGAAGGTAAAATAGTAATATAAAACGGCAATGATAATAATAACATCGCAGAAAAATAGTTACTTTTCTTGCCAATCAATTGCTTCCTATCCTTATAATTAGCACAGGTTGGCCGGTGTGCACTCTTTTTACCATATGTCTCTCTTTGTATTGCAATAACTTGCTATAGCATCTCTATCAGAATAATAATTTAGATAAAATAATGTAAATACAATTGAACAAACGTTTGAAGTGATTAACATTGGTCCAGCTATTACTGACATAAGGAGGCTGGCTGTAGGGTGTTCAGATGTGACACGAATAATTCTTGACCAACCGAAGCTAATTGGTTAATAAAGTAATAATTGTAATATTTTGGCTGTCGAAATAAAATACATCAAAATATTTTAAGATAAACAAGATTATTACATTCTATATGGACATCGTACTAGACTTAGAAAAAGAGTTTTAGTAGACGAATTCTTAAAATAGTATCCAATTGTACTTTATACTTCTTTGAAGCACAGCCTTCTTCAGTGAGTAATAGGCCAAATTCAAAGCTGACTGTCAGATCTTACCAAATAAATACTGTTTAAATTACAATAAATCTGACACCTGGTGATATTTATGGAAAGTTTTACTTATAATCAGGGTAGTAGTCTATTTATGGTGCAGATAACTGGGTTATTTTTTCCCCTTATAAGCCGTCCCGTAGCCTTAAATGTCACGTGATGTTGTCGTATGATAATAGTACTTCTACTGCTAAGATAACAGAAAAAACTGGTCAGAATTTGACCCACTCCCCCAAAACGACACGGTGTGATGATGATTAGAAATGCATTTTATAAAGATATTCCCGCCATGTACGCATCCTCATTATTTGCTACATCAATTGAGCCGAGCTGTTGAGCATTTGCTGGCATGCCTGCATCATTTTCTTCTTGTATTTTGGCGGAATAACAACTTGAAATTCTCTGTGCATAACACTATAGATATTTGATGGTTGAGATTTACGATTTCCATTAAATCATTATAGCAGTAAGTGTATATGCTGTTGACGCTTGGACGACCTGTATGGCCTGACAAATTCATTGTTATTTTAATTTTGTGGAGATCTTTTGGTAAACTGTTTATTTATGAATTCATCACAGTTCCCCTTATTTTAAAGAAGTTCACATGCTTTCAAAGAATCCATCTTATATTGATACGAACGTTCTTGTTTTGACGTTATTTTTCAGCACATGATTTGCTATACATGGCGGCCAGTATAACTGCTGAAGGAAAAATCCGAGAAAAAAAACCTGCCAGAATCAACTACCCACGGGAAGTTAATGGCGACCTTTCTCATATACAGACATTGGCCAAACCTGAAACTCGAACCCACGTAACAGTGATCGGTACAGGCAAGCGTTTTAGACCACTCGGTCATCCATGGTCCCATTTTTACGAAAGTCTACGTGCCATCAAGAAACCTATCCAATATTACGACGAAGTTTCTGCGAATTTTCAGTCATGAATATTATATTTAGGTTCTTCACTGGACATTTAATATTAACCAATCACAACATATTAGTCTACTTCTGAGAAGGTATTGAAGACTCAGTCTAGAATGCATTTTTTTCGAATATGTGTAAAACTAAAACTCAGACATTGCAAACTTAAGCATATACATTCATTCGTTCCATATAAACCATTCAAAACTGAATTGGAGCGTACAGAAAAAATTAGTTTGTTGTTCTGTTAGTCTATCGTCATTTTATGCACATAATAGTCTATATATACATTGCGGTCAGTATATTTGTATGTTAGAGAAAGAAGCCGGGGAAATACCACAACTCGACCTAAGAGAATCTACTGCAAACTTCAATAGCTTTATTTATTTATTTATTTGATCGGTCACGCATGACAATACTATTTGAAAACAACAACCATTTTAACGATTATATGTGTAGTTTGAAACTTTTCCCCTTTTCTTCTTATCTACTTGCATTGATAACTACTCTGCATTAAGTCCACCTGCTGGCTCGTTAACAATTATTAATACGAGATAAGAATTATTTTATTGACAACGATATCATTTTATTGCATTTCACGTCATCAAAAACTTCTTTTTTGCCTCATTATTCATTAACCGGATAGATTTTTCCATTGCAGTGAACGATCTCTGAACATGTGTTTAGGTCCTGTATCCTCCATTGCTCTTGTTGACTGTTGACATTGAACATCAGTGTTACATTAAAAACGTATCGACAATAAGATCTAAAAAGGTCTAATTTATGCATTTTCATATCTGCATCAAAGTAAATTGAACTGATATTTTAGGTGCGACAAATCCATTAACAGCAGACAATTTGTCTGCTCATTGCAAACACTCAAGAAATGGTTTTTTCTTCTCCGGTACACAAATAATGGCGGACGAGAATTTTATTTTTGTATTTATGTTTTAGACGTTTACAGAGCTATAATGGACGGACTTCTTAATAGAGTGGTCAAACTTCCATTTGATGAAGGCATTTTAGATAAGAGCCCAGATATAAACTATGGTTAAAATATATGGCTATAAAGATGAAGATTTAGTTTTAGATGGCTGTCACTGATATTTTATTCCAGGGAACTAAACCTAATAACCGTACACATTGTTCATCTCTACAGGTACTTGGAACATCCAGACTCCATTAAATAAATATCCACCAGCCTGGACATGACCATTAACCGGTATCATTATAATGTTCAGAGGGGATTAGGAAATATGGCTATTTGGGGCTGACGGTTTGCTTTGTGTTAGTTTGTACACTCGATCAGGTTTTAATTTTCATGATGTGCGAATGTCGGCCATTGTAGGAATAAGATATCAAACAGTACCTGCACCTAGAAGGAATTTCTGCCCGTATTTTAAACATTATTAAATGGTCATGTGATTTTCGTCTTCGATTTATGACCCAGTAATTATGATAAGAAAGAAAGATTTGATATCATTAACTAATTAGAAACGTCAGCTTGAGTAATTTTAGCCTTCCTGAACGTTGGTACAAGTGGTCTCTCATTGTACTGGTCTCTTGACAGTATATTGTCCGCACACGCGCGGCGCGTGGATTAATATCCCGGGGCGGGTTGAGACTGTTTATTTATGATAATCATCTTCGTTTCAAAAGGATTTCTCGTCGTAAGGAGACCATTCGTATCTTAGACTGATATCGATTTTAGAGGTTTTTAATGCTGAAAATGTGTGTACTAGAGCGTTTGTAGGTCAGCTGCAGTCAGGCAACAGACGAGTTTCCCAAAAGTATATGATCGAAAGTAACGCGGTTATTTGCTGATCGAAAACGAGGCTTAGACGTGTGCCTCGCCCCATGCCTATGTACTAGAGACAACGGTGGACTTAGCTCTGTAACAGGACATGAACGGTCCGGAGCTGAGAACAAATTAAGAGGATTTTTGCTGTTGCTGGGAGAATGATTCATATGAATATAATAAATATAATGAAGGAAGTAGACTAGATGAATTCTACTGTATTCACTTATGAATATAATAAATATAATCAAGGAAGCAGACTAGATAAATTCTACTGTATTCACTTATGAATATAATAAATATAATCAAGGAAGTAGACTAGATAAATTCTTCTGTATTCATTTATGAAAATAATAAATATAATCAAGAAAGTAGACGATAAATTCTACTGTATTCACTTATGAATATAATAAATATAATGAAGGAAGTAGACTAGATAAATTCTACTGTATTCACTTATGAATATAATAAATATAATGAAGGAAGTAGAGTAGATAAATTCTACTGTATAAACTACGATAATAATACATTTGTATGCAGAGATCACCGACATTCAAATATTAGACATAAACGTATACATTTAGAGATATAAATGGCATATTAAAGTCAACATGCAAGCTAAATAACAGCATAGTAGAAGACAAGGAATGAACTGATGAAATTAAAATTTTGATAAAGGATTTTACTGGAAACGGAAACATATATATAATAAGAGAATGAGAGAGCTTAAGAAAATATTCAAAAGAAAAGCAATTAGCTTCTCAACAAGAAGGAGAGCAAAACAAAGGATGGAGAAAGATGAAATTAAAAGACATAAGCCTGCAGTCTAGAATACACGTTCGTTTTACTGATTACTCCTAACAATCGACGGCAGATCCGGTTCTGTGCGGTATTCAGGTGAACTTCCCTTATACGTGAGTACATACGATGTTTCTCTTTATATTTTTACATGAGTGTTTGAGTGTGAAATCAGCATAAGTAGCTGTTGATGCCTCTTTTTCAGATTTGTATTTGTTCATAATTTTGTTAACAAATACGTTTCAAATCGGCTTATTTTTTATAAAATAATTTCCTTATATATTGTTATTTCAAAGTAATAGGACGTATATAGTAATATCTCTTAATCTAATTCAGTCAAGCCTAACTAAAGCATTCGCACTCAAAAAGGCAATGAAATTCATAATCCTAAACATTGCTCTCACATTTGGTACATTTCTTGTTTCATTCTAAATTTCATTCCATTGACAATTTCTTTGGTTTGACGTCCTAAATGTTTAGATAGGCAAGTGTATTTCTTTTATAAAAAGTGAGATTTGATTTAAATACTATTCCAACTGAATACACGTTTGTTTGTTTTTTAAATTGTATTTTTTGTGGTCATTTTAACAATTTGTATACCAGTCTTGTTTGTGTTGATCTAATGGACGGGTTTAGTATACTTCTTTATGGTACTAATATTTATTTCTTCTGATATTTAACCATGTATCATAATTCCTTGATGAAGCGTCTTTATATGCCTTATCTATTTATGGTTAAATGGGTCATTAACAACATCGAAGCACACCATTCTGCATCTATCATTTGAGGAGTTACAGGTAAAAGTTAATCATATATTCAAAATGATAACGATCTGTTGTCGATGCCGGACTATTTCCATATGCAATGTATACACTGAAAAACGTTTTTCATAATGTGTTATTTTTTATGAGAAATTAGTTTCACTCTCCCAAGGTAAGTATCGGCATAATAGTATGGTCAGATTATTTTAACTACAAATCCAAAGGCAAATCAATTTACTTCTTATTATAAATAAAAGAGATGGGGCTATACATGTTTGTTTAATAACACAATTCCTTGACTAGCAAAATTTTCTGGATTTTGAGTAGATGACGCTTGACTGGAACTTTGCGTGCTTAAAGTTCCTTGCTACAAAAACCATTAATTACTATAATTAATATTCTATTTCTAATCCTTAAAGTTATTTATAAAAACAATTTAAATCTATTGGAGTTTTTTTTGTATTGTCATTTATTATGATAGTGTCATCTGAATAGGCAGAATTTAAACCTCGACCAGAATTGCCACATCATCGTGTGAAACATATACATGTACTTCTAATTCCTTCACTGTTATTTCGGGGAGATAATAATTCTAATGTAAAATGTATACTATGGTAAGTGTTTTAAATTCTTCCTAATAAATTTGCATCAATATTGTATTTAATTAGCTTTTGCGAAAGACCATATCCCCAAAATGATTCAAAGTAAAAACAAGTAAACAACGAAATAATGTATTTGTTCTTTCTTTCTATATATAATTCCATTCTTAACTTAGTACAAACAAAGGTATACTAAATAACAACTTTGCCTCTAATTTCAAATGATTGTGTTACCTGTGCTATGAAAAGGAATAATAATTGCTCGACGATACGATTTAAATCAGTTTAATTTATCGAAATAATGTTTTAATACATGGTAATACTTCACTCAAATTGCTGTGATTTATTTTGGAGCAAAACTGTTCTATTTTTCTCTCTTCTCCGAATCCCAGTGTTTTATAAATCCGCTAAGTGTTTATCGTATCGTTCGATACAACAGGTAAGTGAATAAACACTAGCCGCCATTTACAGTCGAATCTTCGATAATTTCAAAATCTTAAATAAGTGGTAGGGCTTCCAGAATCAAATTGTCACAGTCAAACGTACAGAGAAACGTACAAAAAGTGACTTTATCCACATCTCTATTTTTACCACACCGTCCATTCAGTATTTTAAGATTATCACAGATACAAATATTAAATGATTTTTCGTCCCTGTTGATTCAAACATTTATCTCGGTTTGCGTTCGTTTCTATTAAATGTTTTGAATATAAAGAATACACTTTGTTAAAATAATTTGTAACTGACTTTACGGGAGATGATAGATTGCGCTGCCTTCCACATAACGTGACATGACCACATCCTAACCTCCGACGAACATGCAGTATTTGGCAAAGAAATGTTTCATAAATAAATTATTTGTATTATTTTGAAATATATATAATTAAAAAGTTGCATAAATTATACTGCAGTAGACACTATTTATATTTGTAGTTCAAGTTCGTATAATAACAATAAAGTTTTTTATTTGAGTAAATAATAAAAATAAATTTCAAAGCTGCATAAGAACTTATTCATGTAAACTGGGAATTCATTGCAAAAATATGCTAATGTATTGAATATTATTGTTATATTTATTAATTTTATCTGGCCCATATTTATACTGCCATGGAAGTAAATGAATTAAAAGTTAATAACAAAATCGTAAATAATTACTGTTTAGAATTATACTATTCCACATAATAATTTTAAAGTTCTACTGTGTTCTTGAGACGGAATTTAGATCCGGGATATCTGTTGATGTAAACATGTAAATGCATGCTTAATATTTTGGATATTTATCTGAATCCATTGTTTTGTTATTTCATTATTTCATTTCATCCTTCAGCCATATGAGAAAGTAAATAGTCACTCAAGTGTCTGAAAGATTTGGACGATAAGGTCTCACTGGACAGTTGTTTTGGCAAATTTTTGTCCGACAATGACCTATAGCAGAAAAATGATAATACTATTACATTAAAGACACAAATAAAAATGAACTAATGATTTTTGTTGAAATGATGCTTGTAAGATTCTGACTGAGGAATTAAAGTTAATTCCTCATGCAACTAGTGGCTTTTATACTGAATCAACAATGCCCCAACGCCTCTTTTTTACATTCATTTTTTTTTTTACAGAAAAGGGGTATTTTAAATATTTTCCTGTGACAAGAGAGCTAAAAGAATCAGTATGTGCCTTATACATGAATAAAGTTCACTAGTACTGTAACAAATTAGCATACTTTTCATCACCCCTCAACCATCTAGATTTTTAGATATTTACCTCTGTAGCAGACACATGTAAATACGCAAGCCAAGTCCGCGGCTCATTTGAAGCCCAAGTTATGCATTTGATCACCTGTGCTAGTCTAACTGTGACAGGCAGTCACCAACAAGTCAACCAGTTTCCAAGCCTAACTCAAAGTAAATCTAAACCACATTACAGATTTAGCTTATGTGTGAACTGAAAAATGCTAGGATGGTGATAATTACGCCCATGCCTTCTACCTTAAATATTAGGGAGGTGTCAAATTGCGAAACTATCCAGTGAGACCTAAAGTATTATTTTGGGGACAATCAAACATTAAAATATAAATTTTCAAACTTAAAATATAAAATTTCAAACTTAAAAATATACATTTTTCAAACTTAACATATAAATTTTCAAACTTAAAATAATACAGTTTGATGTTCAGTCCTCCTTAACAAGAAGAATTATATAACTTAAAACCAGAAAGTTAATGAGTTATCTACCCATATTCTAGAACCACTTATGTTTAGATGTGTTTCAATTTCAATTTGTCTTTTTTTTTTGTTCAAGCCATCGACGGGACATGCTTTCTGCATATATTTAAGCAAACAAACATGTTGCAATTGCCATTGTTTCCATATTCAGCTGAAGCAGCAGAGAGGGTGAATCCTACAACGTTTTTAGACAAATTTTGATTGAAATCTTAAAACGAGCCGTTCTATAATCTCATTTTAACCAAAAAGAGGGCGAACCCTACAACGTTTTGAAACAAAATTCGATTGAAATCTTAATGAGCCTTCCCTACGAAATCTCATTTTAACTAAAAAAATGAAAACGAAGATTTTTACGATTTTTTAATTAATTTTGGTCGCAACTTGTTGTCATCCACCCTCTCTGCTGCTATGGGTTAACAAAAAATAATAAATGATTTCAACCGAATATTTGATCCAGTCCGATACGATATCGTGTCCGAGGATCATGCAAATTTATTGTTGCGAATCCGTGCGGAGTCGACTGAGCATGACTAAAGAAATCTCGAAATTGATTGAAGTCCATATCAGAACACCATGTCTGCCATATATTTCTAAGAGTATGAGTATCAACGCCGTTGAATACAGAAAGAATATTGCAATTATCTCTGATGACTTTTGGAACCTGAGTGTAGCGTTGAGTGACATATATCACGTCAGTGTTTTTGTGACGCCCCCGGGAAAAGATCCTAGCAGGATTTTTTTGTTTATCCAACATTATATCGTCGTATACGACTAAATTGTTAATATCTCCATCAATATCATCAATACTCGGTGCTTCATCGATATCGGTTATAAAATCAATGGCGTTCTCACCGCTAATTTCTGATGCATTCTCGTTAAAATCTTTTAGCACTTCATAACATCGTTGATCATCTACGCTAGGAGCAATTAAATACAACTTATCCCACTTCATCCATCTCATTATTAAATTGAGCAACAATTGCGTTTTACCGGATCCAGATGGCCCGATTATAATCATCCGGATAGAGTTTGGTAGCGCTGCATGATGCTTAATTGGTTCTCTTGTTTTAGTCGCTGAAAAATCAATTATATCCATATTTCTATACATAAATTATGGATCTATATTGTGTGAAGTGCAAAACGCGTACTGGCACAGATGATGTGACGACAGTTACAACTAAAAATAACCGATCAGCGCTTTCTGGTAAATGCATGCAATGTGGTACAAAGAAATTTAGATTTGTGTCTATGAAATCTGATTTAAAAAAAAACGAGGAGGTGATATCGCAGCCAAATTGGCAAAGCTCCCTGGAACCCCATGGGCAAAGTACCCCGGAGAAAAGCACCTTCCCGGATATAGCTACTGTGGACCGGGAACCAGACTTGATATCAGACTCAATAATCAAAATCAACCCAACCCCGGTGAAGAACCAATAAACGCCATTGATAAGGCCTGTCACCTTCATGATGTTGCTTATAAAAGCAGCAATCTGCAACACAGACATCTAGCAGATGTGAAATTAATTCATGCGTTAAATGCTATTCCTGATAAATCCTTCAAAGAAAAATTGGCTTCATTTTTAATAAAATCGGCTATGAAAAGCAAATTGATGTTAGGTGCCGGTAATTAATAATATGGAATCAATTTATTATTCCCCAAGAGGATACTGGAGGGGTAAATCAGCAGTCCATAAACTCGCTAGCGCTGCAAAAGTGAAAAAAACCACTGCGGCTAATTGGTTATCCAAACAGGCACTATGGCAAATTTATCTACCACCGCCTAAACAGATTAATTTCTCGCATTTTGATGTGACCGCTCCTAATGAAGTTCATCAGGCTGATATATTATTTCTGCCACATGATCGTGGTTACAAATACGCATTAACCGTAGTTGATATTGCAAGTCGATACAAAGAAGCAGAACCGTTAAAAACAAAATCAGCCACTGAAGTCGCTTCTGCATTTGAAAGGATTTATCGACGAGGTCCTCTGCACTGGCCAAATCTATTGCAGGTTGATCCTGGCAAGGAATTTCAGGGTGCATTGTTATCTACAATGAAACATCATAATGTCACCATACGACGAGGGCATACTGCGCTACATCGCGATCAGGCCATTGTAGAACGATTTAATCGGACGATTGCTGAGCGGTTATTTGGATATCAATACGCAAAAGAATTCATTCAAGAAAAGCGATCCCGTGAATGGGTTAAAAGATTACCATCTGTGATTACTGCACTGAATAACGAGATTACTAGAACAATCAACATGAAACCTATCAACGCGATTAAAAAGAAGTCAATACCCGTACAACCACAAAAAGATTTCAAAGAACCAATTCTTGGTAGTAATGTCATTGTGAGGTACTTATACGAACCAGGAGAGCTTGAAGGGGGTAGAAAAAGGGCTACCGATCCTATTTGGAGCGTCACTGCACACAAGATATCTAGTATAACACGATCAACTGGTAGACCTCCAGTCTATAAACTGGATTCAACTGCCCCTCAGCGGGGTTTTACTCGACAACAACTACAGGTAATTCCCGAGGATACTCAATTGCCACCGCATGGTCTTAACTAGCACCGTTGCGTCTATTGCACTCAAGACAAGTCAACATCACATTATTTCTGACATGACCGAGACTGTTATTTTTTCTGTCTACGGTGAATTGGCGAGGATCCTTATCCGAATACTGCCAACGCATTATACAATTGCAACTCGCGCAGTGATTATTCTGTTGTTTCTTCAGCGTAATTATTAATTTAGCATCAATATCAAATTCTCGTTGTTTTTTTTTGTCCTGTTGTTTGTAACCGGAGAGTTTTTTTATTAATGATGCTAACATCAATATCACTTATTGTTGTGTCATTATCATCGAAAACAACTCTTCGAAGTTGATTTATTTTTCGTACTCTGGATACTGCGAGATAGACTAAATTCGACCATTCGATGTGATTATCCACCATCCAAACAATTGTATCCGATATAGTCAATCCCTGTGAAGAGTGTATTGTTGCTGCGTATCCTAGCGTCCACGGGGATTTATTAGCACGCAATGCATCTTCAACGACATTGATATCAACCAGCACAATATCATTTAATACGAGAATTTGTTTTTCACTCTGTCCTGGAATATCAACTTCAATATTCTGTTTTCGTGTATCCGATGGCCTATAACAAAGGGGTACTGGAAGCGTTGCAAATTTTTCTTTATGCAATTCAAATAACTTCATCTGAAGTGTGTCCCTGACTATTTTTCTACTTGCAATTATCAAATCATTTGGTCTCCATGTTTCCCAGAAATCATTTATTGGAGTTTCTGAAATCACTTCACGCGCTATTTCGCATTGGATTCTATCCGGTTGTAATCTAATTAGCGATTTGAATTCTCGTAATCGTTCATCAATTGATCTATAATCAGTGGTGATTTCTTCATAGTAGTCTACAAAACCCCTTAGCCATTCATGTGGAGATGCACCGACAAATGGTGGTGGTTGGCCGTGATCACCGCACATGACGACTTTTGTGTTTTTCTTTAACAACCACTCAAGAAATGTTTGTAATACATCTAATGACACTGTGCATATTTCATCCCAAATTATGATTTCAGGAATGAATTTATCACCCATACGCTCAGGAGTCCATTTGTCACCCTTCCATCGAAAGAAACTATGGTAAGTACAGGCATTTACCCCTCGCTGTATCATCTCTCTGGCGAGTCTGTGAGTCGGTGTTAGCACAATCATGGTTGACCGAAGAAATAATTCAATTGCACGAGTTGTCTTTCCTGACCCACCACAACCGTTTAAATAAACTGTTTTATATCTACAGATTGGATCAGATACCGGTGGTGCATTAGAAAATTCTGATTGATTTTCAATACGGTTACAACAAAGATATTTATCATCCATGGCAACGTCTGCGGATTCACAATACTCATGTAGCATCTCCTTTTTAAATCGCCAACGCCCCCAATTTTCTTCGGGATCTGTGAATGCCGCTACAGCTGATTTGTACTTATTGTGTATATACATCGAATCAGTGGCCACTCTAACCGCGGTATTAGGAAATCTATTTATCATCGAAAATAGATTAATAGAAGCATAGGCTAGCATTGAACTTCTCAAATGTGTGTACTAGGAATTATATCCATCACAGTAGGTAACAACCGTACCCATTTTCTCACCATTGGATAGAAAAGCATCCTTACGGGATACAAGTTTTCCCTGTTTCATTAAATCCGCTACAATAAAATCGTATTCAGCGACATCTGTGATTAACCGCGAAGAATATTTTGCGTTGTCGTACCGTCCACCTTGAGTGAATTTACCGATTATTCTTCGTCCGAGATCCTTTGCTTGTTCTTTTTTAATTTCAAATAACTTCTTAGACCAATTTATGATTTCTTCTTCATTGAAATCAGGGAATTGTTTTCGTAGTTCGTTGATTATACGATCTAGATCGGGTTGTGGTAGCCAAACTTCTTTCTGAGCTCGATAGCATATAATAGCCTCGGAAACAATCAACGATATTAGCATACCACAATCAATCATATATCGTAGTAACACTATTGGCATCCAGGCCTTTTCAGATAGATGTCTACCGAGCCAAACATAACTACACGGATGTAACCCTGTAGCTAATTCGAATGATATCACACGAGCGAATCCGGTTAAATCAAAATCAGGCAATGGTCCATTAATCGCAACACGAGTCATTTCATGCGTGGGGTGTCCAAATCGTTTGAAGTACTCAGCGCATTCCCCATATCCGAGAAAACTTCCGGGGTAACACGCGGATATATCAATTGAAATCATACCATCACGTGAGTATTTCGTATTCCACAGTCCTCCATGACCAAATTCGACGCAACTCAATTTAACATCCTCGAGAAAATCACTTCGTGTTGGACGCCATGAGTTTTTTTCTCTTGCGAAGTGAGCTACCACTGATGGAATAGTAAAACTATCCGTGAGTAGTTTTTCATGGAAACTCTCCGGTGAAAAATCACTAGCGATTTTTCTCATTCTATTATCTAATTCTTCAACGCGATATAATTCACCATTTGGTTTTACAAATTGGTCGAATCCTATTTCGGGATCTTCATCACTTCTAAGTAACCACACTGACACAGGATCATCCTTGCACAACGCATGAATAGCATCAAATAATCTCTCTTCATAGAAAACATCCCCGACGAATTTCCCGGAAAATTCCGGGGGGATATATTTCACGGTTCGTTCTCGTGGAAATACTGTTACCGCAGGTGTCCACGCGTGTTTGTTATGATCAATAATCTGTATTGGTGCTCCATTTTTGTTATATTTCGGTTCGTATAAAACCTCTCCGGTTATCGTCATAACTGTTATTGGAAATCTTAATGATGTTTCTAATTTAGCTATATCAGAAATCTTTGCACCGTTCTGTTTCACTGTCAGTTCCCATTCGGTTATTTTCCTACGTCGCAGATCAGTTAGTTTATTTCCTCGGGATGCATTTGTGAAGTGCTCCATTACCCGTGTTGCTACACAATTAAGCCCTGACGAATATTTCATAGGAGCTAGTTTTGCGATATCGGGTTTATCATTTAACGGATATATCCCATAAACCATTGCTGTTACGGGATAAGATCTTTCGTAGTATGGTTTGTCAATGCCGGTTAGAATTCCTGGTTTGGAATCTCTACTCACAATGACAGCTTTTTTATTCTTGAGGATTGGTTCAAATTTATCCCTAATAATCCATTTGCCATCGACTTCAATAATGAATTTGATTCGGAAAAAATGCCGTTTTTCCCCAACACGTGAAATTATCACTGCTGCTTTTTCATCATTCATGGTAGCGTCAACAACACCATCAATTCGAAATGTTGACCAACAATAGGATGCTCCATCACGTTTGAATTCATTAAAACAGTCTCTGATTTTACTAATCATGGCTTTATCAAGAATTGTATTCTTTGGTGTATTAGAAACTATATCGAGATTGAATTGAGCATCTTTCCAGGATAATTTCTTGGACGTTTTTTTTGGTTTATCGAGATTAAATCTAGGATTGATTTTGTTACGTTTTTTGGGTCTATCGAGATTAAATCTAGGACTGATTTTCAATAATCTCTTAAACTCTTTCATGTTTCCGTCTCTTGGACGTTTGTTACGTTTTTTGGGTCTATCGAGATTAAATCTAGGACTGATTTTCAATAATCTCTTAAACTCTTTCATGTTTCCGTCTCTTGGACGTTTTTTGGGTCTATCGATATTAAATTTAGGATTGATTTTCAACAATCTCTTAAACTCTTTCATGTTTCCGTCTCTTGGACGTTTTTTGGGTCTATCGAGATTAAATCTAGGACTGATTTTCAATAATCTCTTAAACTCTCTATCAGCATTAAATTTAGCATTTCTCGAAGTCAATCTCTTGAACTCCATCATGCTATAATTAAAACAAGCATTTAAATGAAAGATTTTTATATAATGAATCACTGCAAGTGGCTTATGATTGGATCAGTAACCCCGTGTAACAAATCATGCAGAAATGAGTTTTGTGGGTATCATATGCAAAGCTTTCGACGTGGAAGCCTTGGTCCGTTACCCTGTATTCTATGTGGGGTTGGGGTTAGGGGGAAATCACGGTTGTGTTTGAATTGCGGTGGTAAGCGATACAGGGAGTTGAAGCGTTATTATGATAAAAGAATAAAAAATGGACAATCAATCAGAAATTATGACCCTGACGCTGACAAAGTCAGTATTCTTGACGCTGACAAAGTCAGTATTCTTGACGCTGACAAAGTCAGTATCAAGGATAAAATCATAAGAACTCCTCAAGACTACATCGAAAGATTTATCATTAAACCAAACAATGAATTAGACAAACAATAGTATTATGTATACGAATGAACCAAGAATTCAGACAGCACCCTGTGATCACAAATTATGAAGCATCCAGTGATGGTACTGTCAGACACTGCATTTTGAAGAAAACGGTCGGTTTTGTGACTAATCAAGGGTATTTGATGTTTAGCGCTGGAAAGAAGAAATATCACAATCATCGTTTCATATTTGAATGTTTTAATGGATTGATCGAGGATGGTCTTGTTATCGATCACAAGGATTCTAATCGAAAGAACAATTCTTTATCAAATCTGCAAGCTATCACACAGAGTGAGAATTCCAAACGAGGAAGGACTGGCACTTGTTCAAAAAAAGCGAAACCCGTAAAATCTTTGAATACAATAACTAACGAAGAAAAAATATTTCAATCAATATATGAAGCCGGCAAGTATTTCAATATTTGTGGACCCTCAGTACGAAAAGTTGCAGAGGGGATTTATCGATCTGCGATTTCAAAAGGGACGGGACAAAAAATTCGATTTAGTTATGTCTAATACGTCATATTTTTCATTTAGAAATATATCATTATTATAGAATAATGAATTCTGAAAACATGAATAGCATCATATCCGAGATTTCAAAATTGAAAGGTTGGGATATTGAACTATCAGATGGGTTAAATCCTGATCAAATCATGTCTGATTTTCAGGATATAGAATACGGAGTTAACAACAATAAATATATGCTACCAAAGAAGTATGCGCTCATCAAAAGAATTCAGAATTCTATTAAGGACTCTCTCGCATTTTCCAGTGACGTAAGTGTGTTCGCTCCGTTGTATACCATCGTAGAACGAATACGAAAAGAATTGGGGTACGAATACGAATTGAAAAAAGAAGTCAACTCTAAAGTTAGAAACCTACGGGCGTTAATTCAAGAAAATGAACAATTTTGATTGACCATTTATCATTATTTGATTGTGACCGACCATTTATCATTATTTGATTGCCCGACCATTATCATTTTTTTTAGCCGACCCTCAATGGATGTCAAAAATCGATGGACGATATGTCAGATTGATCAAAAATAGAATGGCGAAAGTCACAGTATTATTATTATTTATAGCAATTATGTGACTTTCGCCATCATTGATAGAAGCCGTTATAGGATGAAATAACACTTCCATGACCATCCGATGGTGTTAGGTCGGATTGAAAAATTGTTTTGCAATTGAAACATTGTTTCTGATTTCAAATAATGGTCAATGAAGCATTAACAACCCGATTGGCTCGTGAACGACTGGATGCAATCAGGAGATTTGTACCAATTCGTGACTCTGTACGGAATAAACTACAACAACGACAGAGTCTTCAGACTGATTTTGCTTTGGGATCTGAAGAATTGTTTAAACCAGTAACCACAGCAACGAAGGGGATAGAGCGCGCTATACTGGGAGATGTTCCCGAGACGGGGAAATCTGTTATTGGTGAACTCGAAAAAATAGCAGCGAAAACTGAACAAACAGAACAGGCCGTACAAAAAATAGAATCAAAAAGAACAGTAGATGATTTACGCGTGAGATTTAACGAGGAAGGGTTAGCAGCAATTGATAAGACTGATTCAACAGAAATTCCTGCGCTTGTTGTTACGACTTATGAAAACAGAAAAAAAATGTTGAAACCAGAACATCATAAATATGTTAGAAATATAACTCACTGGGCTGATATATTCTATAAAATCAAAACTAAAACAAATCAAATTGATACCGATAATGCATCATACATTGATTATATCAATAAGGTGGATCACGTGTATAATCAATACGAAGAGTTTAAACAACAACAAAAACCGCCAAAATTACAAAGGCGGCGACAGCAACCTGCAAAGAAAATATCTTTTTCACCTAAAAAACAACAAATACCACGTGATGATGATGATGATGATGATGATAGTTATTTACAAGAAACGGATTTAGAAAAACAGGATGAAGCAACTGGTTATAGCGGAAGTGGATTAAGAGATTCCAGTGTTTCATGTCCTGGTAGTGTTCTCAGTGATATATCACGATTAGAGGTTCTTGTAGGAGGGTTCCGAGCTGGAAATAACTCACCGGAAATAATTAATGAAGCAGCTGATATCTGTAGACGGTTATTTCAGGGTGGTATCATGGATATCAGCACATATCGAGATTTCATTGACGAGTTATCAAATGGGTATCACAGTGATTAATTGATAAATTGTTTTACAATTGAAAAATTGTTTCTGATTTCAAATAATGATCATACACTACAATCATGATAAACCAACCCCCGTCTACGTAGTTAATTCACGGTTTCCGGTTTATAGAGCATACTACGGAGATGGTTTAGGTAATACCATTTTAGGGTTATTTGCGAGAATGGCTCCAAAAGTGATGCCGTTGGCTAAACAATTAGGAATGAAAGCAATTGATGTTATTCGTGATAAGGGTATTGGTGCTGTTGGAGATCTTGCTGGAAAAGCGTTTTCAACTGCGAAGAATAAATTAACATCATTAGTGAAATCACGGATGAAATCCAAAGGATTTTCAAAACCGTTACCGTCTACAGCGGAAATGCCTGCAAGTGTTAGTAGAATTATAAATAACGCAGTAGATGAAAAATTAGCGTCGATGGTTTTAACCCCCGACCAAAGCAATATTGCAAACATGATAGCAGGAAGTGGCTTTAAAAAACTACGACGATGAAAATGGGAAATCGCGATTTAGACTCTGATAAATAGAATAAAATGTTCAAACAGTCACGTGATCCAGCATTTGATATAGACGCCCCAGTTGGCAAGGATGATTCTGTACGCGATTATCAATATTACGCCTATCATGCAATAGACTCAAATAGTCGAGCAAGAATTGATCTTCAAGTCCATGATACCAGTAAATACTTTTTACCCTGTGAAGCGTTTATTGAAGTAGAAGGAGAAATTGTAACAGCTGCTGATACTCCTGCTGTACCAGCACCGTATCCAGCTGGTACTCAAGTCGGTTTTGTCAATAATGGTATCATGGCGCTGTTTGAGAGTGCTAGATATCTCATTGATGGAAAAGAAATCGAGTCGATAGATCGTGATGTTGATGTGGCTACAACAATAATCGGGTTAGCGAGATATTCCGATGATTATACAAGATCAGCAGGACCTTCTATGATGTTTGCAAAAGATACTACAAATACCGCTGGAGGAAAACAATTTGTTGTAAGACGACCAAAGAATAATGCTGGCACCGCTAATATTGATGCCGAAGATATGATTATAAACAACGATGTTAATTTCAATCTAGGAGCTGCAACACGTATTTCAATGTTGCAAGGAGCGCGTAAATCATTTTCATGCGCGATTCCACTGCATCACATATTTGGATTCTGTAGAAATGTCCGAAAAGTTATCTACGGGGCGAAGCATACAGTATCGCTTGTACGAAAGAGTGATGATAGTGACGCAATCTGGAGGATTCCAGCGGATGCTGCAAATCCAAATGCTGATGCCGGTAAAGTCAATTTAACAAAAATATCATTGTGGATGCCAGTGTTGACTCCATCAATCACTGCAGAAGAACGATTGCTATCATTTATGGACCATGGAGGAAAATCATTACTAAGTTGGCTAACCGTGAGTACAGATGTTAAACTATCAAATATCAACGGGGTATTCACCTGGAATCTAGCATCAAAACAGGGCACTGCTGCGCCACGTCATATATTTATTGCGTTACAAGATAACACACGAGTTGGCAATCAACTCTTCAGCCATATGATATTTGATCAATTAGGTGTTAAGGACGTCTCACTGAGAATAAACGGCCAGCAGGAACCATCCGAGGATGTACAACTCGATTACGGTCAGAATCATATTGCTCGCGTGTATCATCGTCTGTTGTCGTTTATGGCACGTGATCAAAATGTCGATACTGGTCTGCAAATATCACAATACGACTTTAAGAGTTTATATCCGATCTATTACTTCTCACTGGAACATCTCGATTTGATGAGACAATCTGTCGTTGATATACACTTTAGAGCTAATGTGCTTCGTGGTGCTATTGCTAATTACAGAGCGGTTGCTGTCATTCTCAGTGATAAATCAATGCTACTTGAAGGTGTTGGTGGAAGAATGAGAGTGGTAGATGCACCAGTGGAAAACATGTAATTGAAATTGTAAACGATTTAGAATCAATCAATTATGTATAATGTCATATAGTGTTATTAGTGTTGCGTTAACTCCCGGTCAATTAAAAAAATTGCAATCGGAATCAGCTAAAAAATGTGGAACCACAATCACGTTGAAACCCAACCAAATGACTGGTGGTGCAAATAAACTATCGCTGACAACTCGTCAGGTGAAACATTTCAATGATGCACTTGCAGCCAAAAAAGGTGTTCAGATTACTCTTTCTGCGGCTGCTATCAAAAATATGATTAAAACAGGCGGTATATTTCCATTGTTAGCTGCAATACCAGCATTGATTGCAGCAGCAGCCCCAGCGGTGGCTAAAGCAGCGGCGTTAGGAGCCGTTGGTACTGCAGCAGGAATGGCACTAAAGAAAGCAACTGGGAAAGGATATAAAAAAAGGGACGATCCGTTCACGGATTGGGTCTAAGACTACCAGGAACCCCGTATTCGTGGTACAGCGGAAAGGGTCTAAGACTACCAGGAACGATTTATTAATTGAGGAACCTATGGTTCCAATGTCCAATTTTGATTTAATGGATGCTGCTAAAAAACTAGCGATTAAAAATTTTAGAGGTGTCTTTATGAAAGATCAATTACCACATCAACCAAACAGCGTTGAAACCGGAATCATTAATTTAGATAACAGCACCGGACCCGGAACTCACTGGGTTACATACGCTATTGATCCACGTGGGATTGTCTATTTTGATTCATATGGATTAGCCCCACCAAAAGAGTTTTTGCGTTATATAAAAACCCTTCCAATGAAGACTTGGTATTCTACGCTACCAACACAACAAATGAATGACCCACCAATATGTGGCAGCGAAGTATTAAATGTCCTTAACGCTATTTCTAACTCCTTGAGTAACCCAAGCGGAAAACCACCACATGTTGTCGTGAATGAATACACTAGTAATCGCTTTTTAGAGAGAGAAAGAGTTTTACAATAACATGATTGATATTTGGGGGAGATCTTTGAAACCCAAACCCGATGGCACTGCACCCCCTGATTCTATCAAGGATGTAAAAAAACTAATCAAAGATGAAATAGCTGAGACGTTAAATTTAGCAAGTGTTGACCCGAACGAAATAGTTGTATTTCAGGACAAACAGGGTAAATTGAAAAGCAGTGATGTGTCATTGAATGACATTTTGATACGGCAGCGCGACGCCACTGAAAACTCTATTGCGTTGTATTCCAGCGACGGACGACTTAAACCAGGTGCACTTGTGTCTACGATCACTGATAAGATTGATACCCATGACAAGATGATTATCACCAACAACCGCATGATTGCCGACAACGACAACAGGATTGCCGCCCACGACAATAAGATTGATACCCATGACAATGAGTTGAAAAATTCTGTGTTGGAACTAACAACACTTCAATCTAGAATTGAGGATAACGGAAAACAGTTTTCAATTTTTCGTAGAAATATCGTGGATAAATTTCTTGGAACTACATTCGATAAACTCGATATAAAACTCCCTGATATCAAAAAATTCATCGATGAGACGAAAATCTTCATTGAAGCAATCAAAGGTGATGCAACGAGGATGATAACAATCATTGAAAAAACAAAAATTCCTCATGAGAAAACCAACAACGTAGTATACACCATCCAACACGGATCATTTGCGTGGACACCTACAAACAACAAATTAGATATCACTGCAACCGTTAAAGGTATTTATCGATTAACACTAGTAACACCATTGACTCAATTTAATATATCATCGTCGAGTTCATCCGGGGTCAACAATACGATTTCAACGATCATCGACAAGGATACAACTGAAAAGTTCACTATAACAGCTACTGATAAAAATTTGATTAGGGTTTCAGCAACCTGGTATGTGGAATTCGTAGCGGATTTAAGTAAATAACTAAATTGAAAGGATTTCACAATTGAAAACGCTAGTGTTTTTAAAATAAAAATGATTTCATCAACGCAATGTCGCTATGATCAGGTCAGAGAATTTCAGAATAGACTCAAAACCCTCGCCGAGGAGTATCAAATAAAAATAAAAAAATACCGACGAAAAATCACTGCAATTGATGTTATTATATACTCGGTGTCAAGCGTTCTCACTGGCGCCGGAATAATACTTGCATCGGTTACAATGATTGCCCCGGTCGTAGTTCCAATCTGCATTTCTGCGGTGGCTACAATCGGGGGTATATCAACCGGGATAGCAAAAAAGATATCATCATGCAGCCAGAGTAAACTGCAGAATTACTTACTTCAATTTCATATTGCATCAACCGCATATTCGCAGTTATCCCTGATGATATCGTCGTCACTCGATAATACAATTATATCAGATAGTGAATTCTCAGAGATGGTCAGTATTTTTGATTCCGCGATATCGAAATTAGAGCGACAACATGAGTATAATAACAATGACAACACCGATGGAATCAGAAAACACGAACCCAAAAACCAGAATGATCTCAATAATCTCAACCATACCAGATTGTGAGTTCTCAGTGATGGTCAGTATTTATGATTCCTCGATACCAAAATTAGAAATAAATCATGAGTATAATAACAATGACGACACCGATGGAATTACTTCAACGAGTAGTGGAGAACACGAACCCAGTACAAACAAGCATGATATCAATAACATCAACGGAACCAGAGTTTAGTGTGAATTTCCCTAGCCCAGTCCCCGTGAAGGAGATAGCGCTAGCAAAATTACGAGTGTATCACAGTTGGCCTAATATCAGATCAAAATCATTTGGTGGTCAACAACCGAATAATTCACTGGTATTTGCAAATAAGAATAAAGACGACGGTGCCCCAGACTGGAACGTCGTTTCGATACCAACAGGGTCATACCAAATCGAACAAATCAATAATGAATTCGCGCGTAGAATAAAATCGATTACTGGAAAAGAATCAAAAATCGCTATAACAGTTCATGAACCGACGCTATCATCCGCAATTGAAATAAACTCAGAAGAATACGTCGTAGATATCTATCAGAGTTCTATTAGAACCGTACTAGGATGGCCTGAATTACTACCAGGGGGAAAAACCGTTGATTTACCAGAACCACAAAAAACTGATTATATCACCGACAGAATAAAATCTGATAATCCAATAAAGAGTTATCAAGATCGCACAATCACTAGAGATTTTTTTAAGATCTTTCACGATAATGTTGGGGGAGGGAAATTTCTTGTTGCTGACGATCTTAAAATCGATGAAAATTTCACAGCAATGAATAATGATTTTTCGCTGTTGTTAATATCTCTCAAATCCGGCTCTCTCACCCGAGATGAATTTATCAGCGTCGTAGAAACATGCAATAAAATTATCAACGATATGGAAACATTTAACCTGAAAATTATTCAGGATATATTAGATGACGATAATCCCTTATCGAGAACAGAATTTGCACTGATCTATAAAATCCCCGTCAAAGATATTCGTGAGTTTAAACTACCAGGATATAATATCTTAGAACTACAAAAATCTCTCAGTTATGCCATCGATGTTGGTTTTAAAATAATTCATGATGCATGGAAAAAAACATCATCACCGGAAATAAAAATCCTCAAACACAATAATGACCCAGACGGTGGCGGGAGGCATATCGCTCCGTTCAACGTAAATATATCCTCAGTGATTGCACTCAATTTAGTATGTGATGTTATTGAAGGAAGCTATCAAATTAATCTCGAACGATCAAATCAAGCTCAGCAAGGATATATTCTTTATTCGTTTGCACCAACAGCTCCTCCAGGATTTTTAATTATTGAAAACCCAATTAATCCTGTCTACATGCGATGCCATAATGATTCATTAACAAGAATTAATTTCAAACTCACAGACCAATCTAATAATCTAATTGATCTACAAGAGGAGGTGTTAGCGATTAGTTTGTTTGTGAAATCCTAAAAGGATTTTCATCGTAAAAGAATTATTAACCCATAGCAGCAGAGAGGGTGGATGACAACAAGTTGCGACCAAAATTAATTAAAAAATCGTAAAAATCTTCGTTTTCATTTTTTTAGTTAAAATGAGATTTCGTAGGGAAGGCTCATTAAGATTTCAATCGAATTTTGTTTCAAAACGTTGTAGGGTTCGCCCTCTTTTTGGTTAAAATGAGATTATAGGACGGCTCGTTTTAGGATTTCAATCAAAATTTGTCTAAAAACGTTGTAGGATTCACCCTCTCTGCTGCTGCTGATCGTACACATAACCACAAAAATGGTTTTTATTCATCGAAACCTTGTTTATGTTGCAGGAAAGGAATAAATGTAATTCCTCCATTTAGACGATTTATGTATCTATTGTCAGAAAACCAAGGCTCCCACTGACTTTTCACCCGTATTGATTGAAAAAATCTTCAAATTACTGAAACATTTAGAAATACTTATCACAATCAATTCATTATTGCCAGAAGCCTGTTGTCGAAGGAAAATGGCGGACGAAATAAATGCCTGGAGGTGTTTCAAATTTACGCACGCTGATTGGTTAATTGATCAGCATGACTGACATGTGGCGTAAGTCAATTGTATTGTCAGAGTCCAGATAAACAACCAAAAACGTATCAACCTCTGGATAGGGAGCCACAAGTGGTCAAGACGTCTAGTCTAACGCTCCCGCTCTGACCGATAGCTGGCATCTCACCTCTATTAGCTTGGGTTTAAATCTCGGCCTTGGTCAACCTGGGTATGAGAGAAAACTTGCCAGTAGCTTCTGTTGGGTCACATGTTCTTTCTTTGATTTTACTTAGGTTCGTCCTCTAGAAGTCATTTTGGTCGCTATGTGTTGCCTGTCTTGTGTTGAAAATGGCATGAAAATCCATAATAACAACATATGGATAATCATTCTCAGTTGACGTTCTTGTATTCATATATGAAAATACGAAACATATTCCTATCTGATATTCACATTTATCTGAGTTCTGCCTTCAAACATTTCAATATTAGCATCAATTAAAAATCTGGAATTTTCAGGAAGTAAAAGAAAACAACATATACAATTATATTTTTGTCATAAATTGACTGTTAACTTTTAACCACATTACATAGTTACTGGATGAATGCACAGGCGTAATAGAACCATGCAACTCTTTTTTTAAAATTATTATAAAGCACAAAAATACCCGCAAGATTTTATAAAATATTGTTATCTCTTTGTTGAGGCATATATCTATAAAATGGCAAAGAAGTCGTGCCTATATCGTCAGTCTTGGTTTCAATCATACACACGTCATAATGGTGAACAAGATCACACAATTCTGAGAAATGCAATCGCCTTTTTGATCCACTAACTTTCGAGGAATCACGTTTTTTCAATAAGAAAAACATTAATCGTGCCGAACTTGCATCCTCGAAAGTTAGTTGCACTTTCAGAAGCTGCTTTTGCCTACTTGAGCAAAATTTGTTTTCTCTTTTCTATTAACTGATAACGTTATTGTGTTTTTGATTATTCTGGGTAATTTGTTAAGCACATGGGAGCATCCATTTTGTTATACCATGTGTTTAGATCATGTAAAATTTTCACAAGTACAGCATTTAAAGAAATGTCAGCCACATTACGTCAAAGCAGCAAAGATATGCCAACATGATCTTCATTTGTGGATGTTACAAATGCAAACAACTTCACCATACATACGTCACTCTCTGAAAAGTACATAATAACTGGTGAGCGTCCCCTTAAGGTGCCACTCTACAGTTTCGACTTTTGCACAGGGTTACAAACTTTTACAAAAATAATTTCCGAGGATTTCTTCATTGGTTATTCTGGCTATATAATAAGACTTTGTGTATCTTTATGTGTTGGTAGAAGAAATTTTAATTCCATTTATTTTAATGTATGATTGATGGGTGTAATTTAGGTTCTGGAGTACAAAGCTTGGATTCACTTAAAATGTTCTCGTATGAAACAAAACTGCTAGCTCCGCATGTTCATTGTAACATCCTGGACTTCAGAGGTGTTTGTAGAAAAAAGATCCTATCACATTTTTTACTTTTCAGATATTTTGTAATTCATTCATTGCACTTTCAGTAGTTGATATTGCCTACTTCAGCAAAATTCGTTTTCCCTATTTTAATAACTGCTAAAGTTAGTGTACTTTTGATTAATTCTGGTTCATTTGTCAAGCACATGGGAACATCCATTTTGTTATACCATGTGCCTAGATCACGTAAAATTTCCACCAGTACAATATCCAAAGAAATGTCAGCCGCATTACACCAACGTAGCATATAGATATGCTAACATTATCTATATTGTGCATGTTACAATTAAATACGTCATTCTCTGAAAAGTACATAATAACTGGTGAGCGCCCCCTATTGCAAGATTAATTATTTGTCTTTTTATCTGTTAGAATTGGTATCATTTCCTGTATTGTCTTGAAAGTGCAACACTACTCAGATTGGTCTGCTTTTGTTTCCAATCGTATGTTCGTTCCCTCATCTCTCACATAGTTTGATTTTCTTTGTTATTACATATTATTTTAATCGTACTGGTAAGGGTATTGAACGATCACTTTATAGCCATTTTAATCGTACTGGCAAGGGCGATTGACCGATCACTTTATAGCCATTTTAATCGTACTGGCAAGGGCGATTGACCGATCACTTTATAGCCATTTTAATCGTACTGGCAAGGGTATTGACCGATCACTTTATAGCCATTTTAATCGTACTGGCATGGGTATTGACCGATCAATTTATAGCCATTTTAATCGTACTGGCATGGATAATTGTAGCTATTTTAATCGTGCTAGCATGGATAAAACAAATATACTATTCACTGGAATTACAAAGTGCTCAGAGTAATAATCTTTGACTAGAACATTATTTTTAAATTTTATTGGATTTTGTCAAGAGCATATTTGATTATGTGATATATAATAAAAACTGTTAAGACATCTCCACATTACAAGACATTGTTACATTAGCAAGTTCTAGACTAAAGGCACATCAACACATTTAAAACAGGAATTTATTTGGAACACCACTCGAATTCAATTGGATTTTCATACATTTGGGCTTGTGATAAAACTTTTAGGACTATTTATGATTTAATTCACAATACTGTAGGCCTTCATCTTCAAATTTTCACTTTCTATTCATGGAAACTAAATTGTTTTGTTGAATTTTCCAAAACGTTTTGGTTTTTGCTCTTTTCTGCAACTTAGTTTAAGACTATAGAGTTTTAAAACTAGTTTTGCTACGTTTATTCACATGCTGTTGACAATTGTACATTGTACCTAAATATTTGCCATAAAAGCTGTGTCAGATACATATCTTGCATAATCTCCATTTCCGAATCGCGCTGCATCAAGCAATCATAATGGATTATTGAGTTCACCTGCCTATTTCGCGGTGCATCACTGTTATGAAAGAAAGATTTTGAACTCGAATGGAAACTAACAAATTCATAATTTAAAAAAATGTTCTGAGGATAATATCTCTATAACATACTCTTGATACCGTTTTCGAGGCGAACAATTTTATTGGGACCTTCATAAAAAAAAAAAAAACATGCAAGCCAGTTGCATTTTACAGAATTAAATTACATGTAATGACTTTTCAAGGTTGCTAATTACATTATTAAATAATCACCATATATAATTTCCTCAGTGCTACTTTCATCAAATGTTATTAGCACTGGCAATAATGTTAAGACTTGTCAACGGTTTTTGCTGCAAAACAACTGTGATTTTCTGTAAGGTTTTTCTTTAGAAAAAAAAGAAGACTGCAGCAACTAGTGCGGAATAAAGAAAGGACAAGGAAGTAAAATTGGTTGCATGGTCCTGAAAACACAAGGAATATAGAAAGATCATCTCCCTAGTGTCTGGCAATACTTTGTGGTAATGTAACCCTTTTCCTTGACTGACATTGTCCAATTATAATTCACTCATATGCATATTAGTAAAGGAAGTTGTTGATGGTCTTGTAGGGTTTAACGCTATTTTCAGCACAAGATAGGCTATACCTGGCGGCCAGTGTAACTAGTGGGGAAAGAACCAGGGAAAAGTCTGAAAAGAATCATCGACCCGCAGGGAACTTCTAACAAGATTTCTCACGTACCCACAGTGGCCCAGCTTGAGATGGTAAAGGAAGTGAAACATATCATAAATATACTAACAACACAGCCTTTATATAAATGAAAATTTCACCTCAAATGCATATTAGCAAAGAAAGTTAAATATATTGTGTATATACTGACATTATATCCTTACTGTAAGTAAAATCTCTGAGAAAAATATGTATTCATCCTCTATGATACGATTGCTTTCGGGGTACAGGCAATACAAAACGGTGCGTGTATGTATGTATGATAACCAGGCTTGCGGGGGTGGGGGCAATACAAAACGGTGCGTGTATGTATGTATGATAACCAGGCTTGCGGGGGTGGGGGCAATACAAAACGCACGGTATATCTAGTGCACGTATGTTAATAAACACGCTTATTGAGGGAAAATAGAAAATAAAATTTGACTCAATACACTAAATGGATGTTCATTTAAAGTTTAATATACTGAGAAAAAGCAGAGTAACCAGAATTGTTTCGCTGATGTTCGAATTGCCTTTTTCCTCTGCTACCCAGTCTTGAGATAATGGTACGTAACACGTGCTAATACAAAATTTGTTTATGTACGATTCCCTCCCTTACTTAATTCTCGAAATGGACACTGAGTGGCTGCGATATAATGTTCTTGTTCTTCCTTTGAGTCTAGAGATGGCCATGACATGACGATACAAACCGGTTTGTTTTCTTACGTTTTTCAGTGGCCATCAGATCGATTTGTGTGCTGTACTGTCTGTAGTTCACTATACAAGAGGTGCTACTCTGTACTGCTTCTATAAGTCTCCTCCGTTCAAAGTCTGTAGTACCAGCATGGATTAGGCTGTGTCAGGTGAAACGGTCCTGTACGATATAATAATAATAATAATAATAATAATAATAATAATAATAATAATAATAATAATAATAATAATAATGAGGACTTTGTATAGCGCCTAATCTTTCGAAGCTCTGTGCGCTCCACATCATCTATAACGAAAATCCCCCCCCCCCAACCAAAATAAAAGCCAACAAAAAATAACCAACAACCCCACCATGAAATTGGATAACAAAAAATGCTGAACTTATTTAAGGTATGAAACATTTTTAGGTCTTTAAGTTTGATCTTGCAGTCGAAAAGGGTGAGTTTAAGAGCATTTTTGAAAAGGATCACTGTGTCTTTGTGTCTAATTTCAATGGACAATTCATTCCACGTTGCTGGGCCCTGGTATGCAAAAGAACGTTGATCACATGACTTTGTTTTCATTGTGGAAATAATGAGTATACGATTGTCAAAAGATGAACGTAAGTATCTTGCTGGTGTATACACATGGGTGAGGCCGGATAGGTATGCTGGAGTGGAGTCCGTCAATGAAACGTAGCACAGAGAGCTTGTTTGATTCTGGATCGAATAGATAGCCAGTGTAGGGTACAGAGCAGTGTGGAGGTGTGCTCTAATCGTGGTACTCTAAAGATGATCCGAACAGCTGAGTTTTTAACTTTTTGAAGTTTCTGTAGCACATTAGTCTACCCTTGTCTCTGGGACAATGTTGAAATGTTTCAAAGATGACTTGGTGGAATCTTTGAAGCTTTTCTTCTGACCACGCTGAGATTATTTTTTTTTGTTTATGCCTCTTCGGACGTCCCGGTGACGTGGCTTTCCCTTCTCATTTATTTCGCCAGCAAGAGTACGAATGCCTAGAATGCCTACCCGCAAGGAAATCAATTTCTTGGATCATGCCCTGCTATCATATCCTCATCATTTTTTTCTTCAGGTAGGCCATGTCAAAATATTTCATCTTGGCATGTCGTCTGTACAAAGTTTAGGTTACGAAAGCTAAAAGCGAGGCTGGCAACATACTGACTTTGTGGACCCTAAGTTTTGTTTGCAGATTGATGCCTCTGATCTCCCACACATTTGCGCGCAGTTTACCGAAGACCTCTCTGTATCAATTCTGGAGCTGCTTGCTAGATTATACGATAGCAACGAGTGAGGGCGTCTAAAGGCGTGAACGTTAGATCGATTTGTATGCGTCTGTTATAAGGCAGGGCGTCTTATAATACGATATCGTGTTTTTTTTTTTAAAAAATCTGTTAATTTGTTTCGTAATATGGCTAGCATGCGAAAACAAGTATGTTTAAAAAAAAGACCTACTATATATGCTATTTAGCAGCATTTATTGTCTAGTAATGTTTAGTGATGACAATACTAATGAAATCTCTGAGTTTATTCATTTCTGAGAATGATAAATATACCAAAATGTTATCACTTTTATCGATCATGTTCGAAAATTCGGTTTTTGCAATAAAGGTTAAACATTTATTTTGAAAGTGAATTGCTTGTAATAGATTTTACGGTATATCATTTCATACCTGTGAGTTCCATATCCATTATTACTGGTTAATTCTACAAGTCTCACTCAGAGATTAATTCAAAAGTTGAATTAGAGTGTTCGAATGACCGAACAATCTTTAAGTAAATATATGTCCACCATGCGATCCGTGTGAGTGTTTAGCATCAGATTAAGCTTTAATTATGTGCAGAGCCGCTGTTTGCCCAGTAGGCAGAGCGTAGACCTCGTAATCAAAGGTTCGTTAGTCCGATACCAACCCAAAACTGTAGTTTCCATTTCCTGCACATAGCCAATAACGTGTTAACAGTGATGTTGAAGCCAACAAAGCACAGACTCTCACAAAGCCCCATTGATTCTTCTGATCATGTCCTTTTGGATTTAGTTGCGGCTTACCAAGACCCGGTGATTCTACTGATGATATCCGTACTGAATTTAGTTGTTTCTTACGAATTCTCCTTGATTCTAATGATCACCTCCGTACTGGATTTAGTTGTATATTACCCGTTTATTCCAAACATTAGAATTATTATCACAAACTTTCGATTTCTTGGGAAACTTTAATAGTTTTGCGGCCCTCATTCTTGAAATGTTTTCGCATACAGGTCATCTACTTGTAGTTTCTTTTAACTTATATACAGATTGATGCACTTGTTGTTTGAAGTTTGTATTTTTCAAGAAAAATATGAGAAATGTAATCTTGAATATTAACAATAAAAAACTTGCAAATGCGTTAACATGCCGTTTGCTACCTTAATGGTCCAAAAGAAGATTTTTATAATATGAAAGTTATTTTCTAACATTAAAAGTAATTTTTTAATATTATAAAATCCTTAGCATAAGAACATCAATTTACCCATTAAATTTAACATTGGAATCTAACAATGATGAACTAACATTTAAGAAATATTTTCTAGTTTTAAATTTATTTTCTTTTTAAAAAATCAAACATCTAATATGTTCCAATATTTTAAAAATATATCTTCTTATATTATAAAACCATTTAATATTCTTAGAAAATGCCTATTTTTACCACAATCTATTGCCGAAAAGTCGTTCGGAACAAAAGCAAGCAATTGTAAAATAATAAGTTTCTAATATTAGAAAATGAAAGCCTTTTAAAATCTTATTAAACAATTTTCCATTAATAGAACGTAATATTATAACAATAATTTTTAATAACTAATTTTCTAATATTAGAAAATAATCTTTAATGTAAGAAAATGTAAATTTATGTCCACAACTGTTTGGCACGTTTGGGAAGAAAAACAGACTTGACATTTAATTGTATCTTCGGATTTTGGTGTTCGATGGCGTAAATTCACACGAAGAAGCGTGTCTAAGGATGCTAAACAGTCTTTCATAACGACGCTAGTCATGTCTTATTCATTAAAGAAATTAAGTCTCATTCGTTATTGGTGACGAAATATCGTATTCAGATTTAATTCTTTGAAACAAAATTTACATTGATAAAATGACTATAGGTTATAGACCCTACAAAACTGTTGTCTTCTTCATTTATATGGTTATCAATAACAGCTGTATGCTGTTAATTTCCACAGGCGGTATGTTTTAAATAAATAATTAGTGTATACAATTTCTATATACTGTCTAGAATAATTATATAAATGAAGGTATCAAAACAAACTATCGCTTTGAAACTAGAGAAGGCTAGACGGTGAAGGATTAGAAGGAAAGCCGGTGCGATCCACCCACACCCTCTAACAATGAACTCGAAACAACACTAACGTTTCTTGGAGCAAGTTTTCCTTACAATTAAATCGTTCAAATTATACCCTAGAAACGACTAAAATACTGGAGTTTCTTGGATCTTCTCCACCTAGCATCCCACCAAGAGTTCTTTCCCACAAACTCCTCATAAATTTGTTTTCGCCATTCTGTCCTCCTTTCCCTGCCAGATAAGCAACAACAATATTTGTGGATTCGCCACTAATGGCATAATAGCTCTTCATTATATGCTGCCATTGCTAACAGCAAGATGGTACACATATGTTAATAGTTGAATATTACAAATCCAATAGCTTTATTACAAATGGTCAAATGAAAACGACTGGGTGGGTGATTACTCTCCGCAGATTAAAGTAATCATGGAAGTAAAATATATAAAGTTTTATCCAAACCTTATTGAGAAGTTGAGTTCATTCATGATTACGACGACGATGATGATGATAATGGTGATGATGATGTTGATGATTGTCGTCGTCATCATCAAGAGAAGAAAAAACACCCAAAACAATACAAGATCAATCCATGGTTCTTATTGACGAGTTCGGCCACAGTACGAAAGAAAACACTTAACTTATAAACAGAAAAATTAAAATATAAAAAAACTACGTCGGCCCAAGAAGTGCATCATGGTAGAATTCTATCTTTTCTTCTCCTAATGAAATATATTAGTCTATAATTTTGTCAAAATAATACATGTTTTTTGTTTTTTTGCAGTGAAACTAGTAACAGAGCACACATTAATTATATCAATAATAATGTAACTGGAGAGAGAGAGAGAGAGAGAGAGAGAGAGAGAGAGAGAGAGAGAGAGAGAGAGAGAGAGAGAGAGATGGGGAGAGGCAACATTGGTCAGATAAAATGATAATATATCTTTCTTTTCAAGACAGAAGCACTTATTTACCTATTTTGTGTATGTAGTTCTTTTCTCCGTAATATTTATCGCATGTTTCTTGTAGGAAATAATCATGCACACTATGCTTTGTATGACTTGTCTCCCTTATTGTTTCGAATCGAAAAACTATCTAGAGATACTGTTAAATGAAATAAGGCACAGAGGCGTAGCGATGATATTTTGCGCCCGGGGACGAACTATAAAATTGGCGCCAAAGCGATCTTGTGACCGATTTATTACCCTTGTTTACTTATTATAGTGTAACGTTGTAAGCCTCATTTTGGCGCCCCTGTACCTTGGCGCCCGGGGACATATGTACCCCCCTGCCCCCCCCCCCCCCCCCAGCTACGCCTCTGATAAGGCATTGCAGTCGTTTTTCAACATCTCCTGAAACGATTCCAATTTACAAAAGAAGTATTCGTGATGTAATAAATTTTAAACATTTAACGAAAGGAGAACAATTTAGCATTCAGATGTTGATTCATCTTCTTTCTATATAATACATCTATCAGCACCGAGAGCGTTGGTTTCTAAAGAAAATAACGTTTGGGCCCACGCAGTTTGAATATATAAACTAAATCTGTAGATGTTTGAATTGTGACATAGGGCTGCCAGAAAAATAAACTGTCAAACTTTTGAGTGGCATTGCATCTAAAGATTGATGCCGATTGAGTACAGTACTAATGTAAGTAAATACATAAGATCTTGAATTTTGCTACCAGCTGTGATGGGTATAACAATTCCACGTTATTTTTCCTTCCTTGTAGACGTACCGGGGAATTAGGTAAAGCGCTGTATCATATCAGAAGCGCTTTATCTAAAAGGAAAAACCTAATTTGCATTATTTTAGGATATTTGAAATTATTAAAAAGATGTTAAATACATATTAATGTGCTTTGGCTAAACGTTTAGAAATAACACTCCTTTTTCTTTTTTCGGTTGGTGGAAATCAGTTTCATTTACTTTCACTTTCTTCATAATTAAAAATGCGCTGATTCTTGCGGAGAGGTTTTGCCTTCCATATCTTGTAGTGGTGAGTCAATTATTATACCATATACATTAAAGTAACACGGGCATTTAAAGTGTTGATATAAAACAAATTGATATACCAATTTCAATTAGCATAACAAATTGTGATCCGCCCATGGCGCAATAATACGAATATATAAACCTTTTTTTCAACTGCAGGCCTATAGATAAAAAGTATTTATAGTCCCCGTTTTCTAAATGATATTAAAATGAGACGCAATTTCATCGGAATCCTTTCTTTTTTTCCACCCCCACCATTCTCCTGCGAAAATGACAAAATAAGCACAAATCTGGAGTGAGAGAAAAACAATGCGCTGGAAGAAAACATTATAATTGAACTTGTACCAAGTAACCTACATTAATCTGGTTCGTCGTATATTTACGTTTTCCTTGGGATCTATCTACAGTGTTCATAATATTAATGATAGATAGTTGCAATAGCCAGTAACAATATGCCGATATGTTAACTTTGTCGATTACGAGGCACACAAACAGTATTGTGTTTATCCTTTGTTGTTGCTTCTTAAACCTATTACAATATTCTAAAATAGATTATTAATTATTCAATAAAAAAAAATTCCAAACGGTCGCCCAGCCTATTACCCCCTCCCTATTTCTGTCTGTCTCTCTCTCTCTCTCTCTGTCTGTCTGTCTGTCTGTCTGTCTCTCTCTCTCTCTCTCTCGTTGTCTTTCTGTTTCTGTCGGCCCACCCATCTCTCTCTCTCTCTCTCTCTCTCTCTCTCTCTCTCTCTCTCTCTCTCTCTCTCTCTCTCTCTCTCTCTCTCTCTCTCTCTCTCTCTGGAATATCGTAGATTATTACGCGCGAAAATCCATGAAAGAACAAGATTTTTTTCCTTGGGTCATATGACGGTGTCTCTGGACATATGAAGAATGGTAATGTTATTCAAGAAGTTCAAAAAGTGGGGGAAGGAGGAGATTTTAGAAATTTTAATTAAAGCAGAATAATTATATAGATGAAATGTCCATATATAAAAATGTTTAAGTTAACTCTTGCTCATCATTTCTCGTAGTTTCTTTTCCACGCTAATTTCCATACGCTAGTATGTGAATACCCGACAGTACAGATTCAGTGTACATGTACGCGAAGGTAACCGTGTTTGCATTGTAGTACTTTCTTTATAATAAAAAAACAAAACAAAACAACAACAACAACATATTTCATGTTTAAATCATGAGTGCGTCTTATAATGGTTTAATAAATGTGAATAAAAATTAAAAAAAACTGAAGAAAAAAAAAACAATCAATTTATCAATTTGCATATGTGCTTGTGAACATGAAGAAAAAAATCTAAGAACTACATTTTGTAGCGGACATACTCGTCAGGGATGTGAGTATTTCATTCACTCGGTGAATACACAAAAGCATATCGTAACTCCATTCTAATTGCAAATATGTGTATTTTTATGTAATATAAATACAATATATGTATAGTATGTACGCTCGTTATATACATTTTTCTATTTATTTTTCTAAATATGTATAGTATGTATGCTCGCTGTATACATTTTTCTATTAATTTTTCTATACATGTAGTATGTACGCTCGTTGTATACATTTTTCATTTTAAAAAAACTAGGGCAAGCCTCGTTTCCTTTTAATGAAAAATGGATACATCTCTTTGGATATCACTGATAGAGCGTACATACTAACTATATATATATATATATATATATATATATATATATATATATATAACTATCTGTGAAATACAATTACTGAACATAATTTCCCAGCAGACAACTTATTTATTTGACATCACCATTTTTTAAAAAGAACATTTATAAAAGGGAAAACCAAATAGATGTTAATGTTTTAATCGCTAAGTAGTATATACTTTATCAGAAGTACTAGATATCAGTGCAGAAATAAAAACGCTACTTTCCTTTTACAAGTTGTCATTTTACATTTCTGACTGGCGCTGACATGAAATATTTCCAATCATGATTTTATCAATTTTTAAGCGATAGGTAAACAAGGTCGTTGCTCATATCAATGAAAGTTTTCTAATGCAAGAAAAAAGACAAGATTATGACGTTTAGGAATTAGGTATTTATCATTTCTCTCAAATATCCGATAGATCAGTGCATTCACTGAAGAATGATATTGGCTAAATCATTTTATTTTGATTTAAATATTTATTGTAACATAATATCATACGCGAAAAGACACACAATGCTAGAAATAGAATAAGACTTTTAAAAGATTAAGTATAATTGAAATTTGGATCTTGTTTAAGCTTATTGGTTTATGCTATATCTTTGTTTACGTGTCTTTTTCCGCTTTCCACGTCCGTCTCCAACGCCAGTGTTCTTGATCTGTCTAATTTCTATCCCCGAGTTCCGGAGGGTGGAAACCAGGGCTGAGATATAATGGATGGCAAGGCGCAGTGTTGCGATCTTAGAAAGTCGCTGATGCTCGCCAAGATTTGTCCTGGGTACCACTCGTCTCAGTTCGTCAAATGCGGCATTTAGCACGTGCATTCGTGACCTCTCTCTTTCCGTTGCGCCATTTCTATTAGGATCTGGCACTGATCTGAATTTATGTTTATATGCGTCCTTGCCTTTTTCAAAGCTTATGTTCCTTGTAGCTGTCTCTGGTCCACAGTGATTGGAAAGTTGATCCCATACTGGAGAAAACACTCGGTGATCTAGAGCTGTTTCGTTATTAAAATAATTTTCTAATCCGATAACATATGGGTAAGCATGGCAAATGTTGGTATCTCCATTTTGTTCATTGACAAACTCATGTCCTTGCATGCTAGTGTTCTTAACAGCGCACATCAGTTCTGTGGCATAGCCAGAACCATTATCAAACGAATCACTGGAATAAGTTGGTGAATCATGACATTGGTTATAACTAAGAGGAAACCCACATCCGTCATTTGCAGATTCATCTTGCCGATGATGTCCTCGTTTGTCTTCCCTGCACTCACTAACACCAATGCTTAAGAGATTTGCGAAAATGTCCCACTCTGAAGAATCATTCTGATTGCCGTAGTTTTCCATTGGAATTTTTCTTCTTTCACAGAGATGTTATATTAAAGCAGCCTGACCAATAGTTTCAGTTTCTTTGTATCTTAACTTTCTTCAAGATAATAAATATAGTCACTAATGCAGTATTGAATAATAACACTGATCCAGATATGCACTTTTAATAAGCATAGTGTATGAAGGATATAACGATAGTGGGCTATATTTACTGGAATGTCCAAACTTTATCATGTCTTTGAATAATGAAATTTAAAAATAGATATATTTTCATCAGCATAATGTGAATCGCTTGAAAGTGAAGCGCCTCAAAGAATTAATCACTGATACGAATAAATTTCACTAACTATACCACAAAATGAAAATGGCGACGTCCTCTAAAATGATTTTTTTGAGGGCGAATGTTCAGCAAAGGTATGTACGTCTCCCACTGAGCTTATATACTGAGCCATTTCCTGATGTGTAAGTTTTTAGAAGCATCAGTCGAAGATCACATTGCACGTGCAAGACTAACAGAGCAACATATCCTGCCGTCAGAACAAACCAATAGAATCTAAATTAAGTGTCACTGACGGAAAGATTAGGAAAACCAAAACATACATTTCTCTGGAGCAAAACTCGTGGTGTAAACTACCTTTTCCTAAATTGAAAGCGGACGCCGTTTCTAGTGTAACTGAACTCAATGCTTTTGGTGTTTTCTGTTTCCTTTAGGGTAGTGTTACCTTATGAGTACGAACATGATCATTTAATAATAATAATAATAATAATAATAATAATAATAATAATAATAATAATAATAATAATAATAATAATAATAGAAAACAGATAATAACCTCAATAATTCTGCAGTTGATCGACACAATTCTTTCTAATTCTTGAAAAGTAGTCTTTTTTATGATTTGTTAAATAGAGTATTTTTGAACATATCAGTTAATTATCTCATTACTGTCCACTGAAATATGGATATTCTTGGGCATTTTAACATTTTATCACTATCCTAGTTCAATTCTATGTTATCGTACTAGTTTTCAAAGGATTTGCATGTCTGAAAATTGATATTGGTCGAAATGCTATTAGGATCGGGCCACAACGTGGATGACGTATCTAGGCACTTCCATACACACGGAAAACGGCGAATAATACTGTACATATAAGTCTGATAGAAAAGAAATAGTTCAGTTAATTTGTCATACAATAATTATGACGAATTGTTTGATTTTAAGGATAAAAGTATTCAGTAATACCTAGGAAAAAAAGCAGATTAGATATTTATTTTCCAAACAATTGCTTATAAACTATCAGTATTTTGCACGAAGAGGGAATACATTACGTATTTGTTCTAGGTCAATACTAATTTGCATACGTCTAAATTTGCATTACGATTAAATATAAAAGTATCTTTGATGTATTCGGGTTAACATAATTAGCTAATAGTTAACTTATATTACAACCCTGCAATTATGAAATGGGCACGTTGGGAGACCTTAACGGGTGCTTCGACCAGTAAAAAAAAAAAAAGATCAACCCCAAATTCCAAAAATAATATCCTAATAAATGTTTTAATCAAACTTCTGTTTGATTTGTTACGAAAAGTAAACACCACAGACCATTAGGGGTAATATGAACATATAAATGCCGTTATAAATTTAGGCAACATGCGGGTGATACCTCAGTCGTTACCATTTTAAAAAGCTGGAAGCTACAAACGTCCCACATATAAGCAATAATGTAATTATCAAAAGTCCACAAGGTTAACATCTACTGCATAAAAGATCTCAAATATAAAAGAACACAAATGATGACAAGGTTAACATAGTTTGAGCACAAAAGTGTATCACAGCTGTCGCTTACGCATGTTATGTGATCTCTCAATCAGGATTGTACGGAAGCCAATTAGCACCAGGTAAACAAAAAATGCGTTTTTATGATACATATGTACACAGTTATATTTTTTTTTTGTTAAAGGCGAAACATTAGGAGCATGTTTAATATAATTTTTCCAACTACTCATAAAACTGAACCGGCGTAAGAAAAAGATTTCTAAATTTTGGTATATATGAAATGTAAAAACAGGAAGGCACTCTGGTGTTGAATGATTCAAAGCACTGAAAGAAAGATCACATTCTCTGAAAATAATATAATCCTTATCTGGCATCCATCAAAGAGTGGTCAAAAGAGATGATGTTAGTATTAAATTATCTTTGACATTTGAATCACACTGGCAGATTATTTTCGTAAAATGCATAGTCTCTGCATCTAAGAGTCATTTTTTTTAGCTCTACCTACAGTACAGCAGTGGAGAAAACTTACCGCATAGTACACTTTCCCGATCAAATTATCAAACATCATATCCTTTTTATGAATCCTATTTTCTTACTTCTATAAAGACTGTTTGAAAGTGACTTAAACAGGATAAATTATATATAAAAGGTTGGCGGGGCACCGAGTGGCCCGAGTGGTCTAAAGCGCTTTCCGTTACGGATCACTGCCATCTCACCACTGTCTGCGTAGGTTCGAGTCTAAGATTCGGCTAATGTAGTTAAGTGAGAAAAGTGGGTCGGTGGTTCTTTCCAGGTTTTTTTTCCCCGGGTTCTTCCTCCACCAGTAATAATGGCCGCCATGTATAACCTATCATGTCTGCTGAAAAATGGCGTTAAACCCTACCAAAAGAAACAGAAAAAAGGTTGGCATATTTAACAGTAAACAGTTTGTACCATTTACTTACAAGCAAGATTATCTATATATGGCTGTTGTTTGTGATGAACAGACACGTTAATTGTGTGCAAGCGCATTGTCATACATCCATGTCACAGTGCTTTGCAAATCTTCATTTTGTTTGCTAGCAACATAGCGTGGTGTATCATTAGCACACATAGATCCTGAATGATATTTCAATCATTTTTGAAACAAATTTCATTTATTTATATCATGTATACATCATATAAAAAAGAGCTGGCCCAGAATTGATCTCAATGGTATTCCAATGGAATTTATTTTAAAATCTGCGACAAGATTACTCTAATTCAAAGTTTGAAATCTAATATTGATATAGATGAAAACCCGTCGCAATGACGGATTTGCAACATTATAGGCTGATAATTTGCGTATTAAAGTTGCACGATTAACAAAATTAAAAGCTTAACGTACGCCTGAGAAGAAAAGGCGAATTACCGGTAATTTCACATTTTCAGTATTCTGTAAGCAGTGATGAATCAAACTAGTTGATGCTGTCTAGCATGACTGATTCTATCTCGCATGACTGATTCTGTCTAGCATGACTGATTCTATCTAGCATGACTGATTCTATCTCGCATGACTGATTCTATCTAGCATGACTGATTCTATCTCGCACGAATGATTTTTATTGAAGGCTGATTGAAACGATGTAATCAAATTACTTTAATGAAAGTCATAAAATGAGTTGAAAGCAAGTATTTCTAAAATGTTGCTAACAATGGTTAGAACAAATACACGTCTATAATTACTGACAATCGATCCATCTCCTGGTTTTTCAATTGTTTAGAATATTTGTTGTGTTTATGGACAGCTGAAATATGTTGTCAATGGTTCAACAAAGTAGTTTATTGAAAAGACATCAAAACTAGTAGATTTTGAATTAGATATGTTCGAATTTCCTTTCCAGCAAAATCCTCAGTAATATAGAATAGATCTAGTAATCCTATAAAGCTGGAAAGATTAAAGAATTGGGACGGAATTATAGGGACTCATAATATTAGGTATTTACTTTGAAGCTGACATACAAATGACGAGAAGTTACTTACAGATAAATTGATGTGCTGTCTTATTGATAAATCCCAAAGAAAGTTTTCTGCACATATTTTTTTTTTAAATTACAGTTTTCAATCGTCGACAGTAAATTGCATGTACGAAGTCTTTCTATCATCCTGAATTACACAAATCCTATCCAGTTGTGGGAACAAATATTACTGGACCAAAATAATTTTTAGACCTGAATTCTAATAATTGTTAATCGAACAGAGTGCTAAAACATAACACAATCAAGTGAAGGGAAAATGGATACAACTGTATTTAGCTGTGTTACAGAAGAAGAATAAAAATTAAAACTTGATAATGGTTGATAAGTATTTCCTAAACAACACTTAGGTGAACGTTCTTCAACACATATCTTATTAAATATAATTATAATGAACCCGTCCCATGAGGCAGACGGGGATTTAAATATATTTTAAACAGACTTGATAACATGAAAATATAATGACGATGGAGATATTTAACAAGGTTTGGGACTGGGTGGTAAGAAACAATATTTGGTAGGAAATGCAAAACTTCTTGATCTTTAATTACTATCCATCTATTAAAAATAGTTCTTCGACCAAGGATTTCCATTTCTGAAATGGACTTTATATTTAAAACCATATCACAATCCCTAAAACAAACGTACATCACCCTGTCATTGTCCAGCAACTAAGTTTGACTGACAAGTGGACTCATTCACTGTCAGATATTGACAACTAAATTTTCAGCATTCAAACCATTATACATTTTGACGAAGTACGCTTGATATTGATAACTTTCAGAAGAGACAGGATACATCATACCACGAGATTTTGTGGAAATAAACTAAGATGTATGTTATTAATAGCAATAGATTATACTAGCTTTATTGTTTAATAGACACAAATATACCATAATTATTCAAATAAACTTAATTTTTATTTCTATACGAGGAAACTGTTGCCTGAATGTGACATACGTTTACCTTACTTTAACATTCATGGCATCATGTCTAGATAAGTAATGGATAAAGGAGTAAAATAAATAAAACTGTACAGCAGTTTTTCGGGCAGCTCACATCTGATGTCAAGCTGGCTGTTTACACACGTACTCTGGCGCAGGTACTGTTGAATAATTGAAAATACATGTAGACTGTCATACAAAATGACATTAGTTTTAACAATTTATTAGAGTTAATTACAATGATCTGATTGCAAAAGAGAATCATGAAGCATCGTCTTAGATGTTGCTCATCTTTATGGTGCATTTAAAATGTGTCCAAACCATTGAGAATAAAAAATATTTTATCATTTAGATTGTAAATTAAAGTAGCTAATGGTCAATCAGATTACCAAAAACACCGGGAACATTATCAAACGCATTAACTTTTAAATATAATGGCAGGTGTACTTATACGAAGCGCAAAGGTAATTGTTTATCATTTGCAAGAAAACAACCGCCTGTTCAGTTTATTTGATGCAGACAGGTTTTAATAGGAAATAATTAAAGATGATAAAATCATGGTAAAATTAGGGAGAAAACTGCAGAGTTCAAAGAAAACAGAGCAACCATGCAGAATTACAGAATTACAAAGATGACCCATTAGTTTAGCAAGGAGATAAATATCTCAATGAAGCACATCCAGGGCCATAGAGAACGATCACGTGTCCTGGGACAAGAACACCCGAGAGTCTCCGAGTTCTTGTTCAAAAACACGATTTTTCTTTTATAAAATTAAAATGTGTTGTTCGTCCAGTGCCTCCTTATATATCCCCGGATGCATTCCTCTCTTGTCTTGTCGGCTCTGAGCAAATCATTGTATCATAAAAACCCTGGACAACATTCAACCCGAGGAAATTGTACTGATTTGAATGCCAAAGTTAAGTCCCAATAGAACGATCGTATAAGGTACACTGTGACGTTATGGAAATAGGGTGAAAAGGAATACTAATAATGTCGCGCTACACAATGTAGATTATAATGCGTGTGCAATACTCCGACGTATTATACGGAAACAATGCGCATTTCAAGTTGAATGATTCCAACATTTACATGACGTAAAAAGATGCGTGGTTGCAAGATTCAGTCTTAATAAACAGGCTTGAACAAGGTATAATTAGTGAAAAAAGTACATTATGATTAGAAACGGGCAATGCCACACCACTGTCAAATACACAGTAGATAATGCTGTTAAGCTAACGATGTTTAAAATACATCTTGGTATTCATATATTAACAGATCCATGTACCTTTTCCAGGGGTTTTCAGATTCCATTATACAATTGCCAAAAACCAAGTGATTCAATGTGGCTGTGAAAGACTTATGACTATTTTTTTCTGGAATATTACAATATTCGCTCAGAATAATAGCATAATTGGGGGAAAAACAAGTTCACTTAGGGAATGGCTTTAAATATACATAACTGGCTAAAGAGTCATCGACATCGAAACTATTACGGCTTTAACGAATCGTTAAATGATTATTCCAGAATGAGCCTGAAAGGCAGGTTGATACTATGCAAAAAAGATGAAGAAAGATTTTTAAAATAGTTTTCTTTACAACTCAACAATATATTGAGGCAACAGTACGGAAGTCAATAAATATATCTTAGTTGATAAACCGAAATACATATATTAGCAACCGTTTCATTGAAAATAACTAAAGTTGTTGGGACTAGAGTATAATGTCGTCCTCTTCGTAGTAAGACGAGTAGTTAATTGGTTTTAGCTAAGTTATCTAGGGAATGACATCCATCGATATTAGGACACGGTGTGAATGAAATGATAGAATGCCAGCAGAGAACTGGGCAAGATTATTGGGAAGAAATAATCCAATACGAGCACCATTAGACAACAAAAATATCAAATGTAGTCAAACGAATCAATAGTGGTAATTTCAATTCATCTTAAATTATATCAACAATGTCAGTGTCTAATTTGAATTTATTTCATCATCATAACGATTGGTGAAAAGAATGCAATGTCCACGACTGACTGCATCGCCTTCCTCTCGACCGTGTTCCAACATTCCTATTCCCTCGAGTCTTCATATTCCGACTGCCTCGTCCCTCTTGCACTTCCTAGATTTTTCTCTCAACTTGTCATACTCCTCCTTTCGGTCTTAACTCGTTACCTCCACCTTTCTCCGGACTTCAACCGTCACTTCTCTTTTTTTCGGAATGCCGAGTCTCCCTCTCCGTTGGAAAATTGTTCCCTGAAAGGACAAACTTATTCCTAAATCGCTAGATGTGCCACTTTCTAGATATACATACAATTCCTTCACTTACGCTACTCAGAACACATTAGCTATTTAGACACTGCGTAAAGCCTACATACGGTAGAACCTTGCCAAAATTACCACGTGAGCTCTTTATCGAAAATTTACCGTAGGCTACTGCATGTTCGATTACCATTGCATACAATTCACAGCAACATTACAAAAGCAAATATAATGGTTAGTTTTCATTAACTCACGATAATCAGTATCGTCCTAACTGGTAAAGGAAATTTCATATTTAGTTCTTATAACCGTATGAACTCCTACACATATGAATATTTGGTTCGCAGTCAATCAATTCTGCTAATGAACGAACTAATAACTGTAAAATGAATCGCATAGCAACACTAGCATCAACACATTTCCATGAAATTTAATAAGATAAATTGCATAACAACTCTAGCATCAACACATTTCCATGCAGTTGAATAAACGATACATAATATGAAATCTAGTAATATCCAACAGGTTTGCATACAACAAACAATCAGAAAAAAAAATGTGTGAAATTAAAATTGCGTACCTTAATGCTGTTAATGTTAGAACTTGTGCATCCAGCACTAAACCCCGTCTTTCTTACAAGTCAGACACATAATCCAGTTCTTGTTTAAAGAGGAAATCATTTTCCTTGGCTTCCTCAAAGCCAATCTTCTCTCAAAAAGTGTTTTCGTACTAAAGAATTTCGACCAAGGTTGTCACTTTAAATTCACATTACTTCCAAGATGTACGCCTTAATTTCACTCTTGCCAATCATAAGCAGTGGTTCATAAAAAAAAATCCTAAGATAATCATTTTTTTCTTTCGTCACTCAGAATATCTGAACTACGTTAAATAACCGTTCTCTTTGAAGAATGACTATTTGACATGGATCGAAAGTCCAGATGTCTCTTTCTCAAAACCGTGTTAAGATATCCGGTCAATTTCATGAAATCTGAAAATTGGCCGCTTTAAATTGTTAACATTGATATGGAAGAAATTAAGAACAAAGGTGGAAATGACTCTTCACAACGATTACCCCGTTCTAAATGTGATAAAATCTTAATGCTCAATGCATTTAACTTTAAGGTTCAATGCTTATTCAAAAGTCGATCCTTCACATAGATGTTGAGCATATGTATTTTGATATTTACTTGTGATTGTGTTTTTGGTTTCATAAATGAATGGATTCATTTGTCAAACCATATTTTTGACTTGAGTGTGATCAAGGATTTATACCAAAGGTAATTTACCATCAGCTTCCTGATCTAACGGTATGGTTTGATAAATTTGGTTGTGAAAGAGCATAATGCGTTGTTTGGAACCGCATCCATGGAATTGACATTGGATGATGTTAAATGAAGTTGATTGTTCATAGTTCGATTGTTCTGGCCACTAAAAAGTCAAACGTTGTCAAAGGAGAAATTATTTTCCAGAAAGGGTACCAGTACATCGCTGCATGTGTGATAGGATGTGTTGTGGCTTTGACTAGCGTTGGCGCCAGTAATGCTGTTATTGCTAATATCCAGATATGTCAATGAAAGACTGGGGGAGAAGAAAACCAATGCAAAATATTCCACAGTTGTTTATCACCTTGATGCAAATTGATGCTGCTTTGTTCAAAGTTATGGTGATCACTTCTACCTCTATTTAAAGTCGGTGACTTGAAAAGAGTCAATCAAAGAATTGAGACTGAGGTGATATCCTTTACAGCTAACATTAATATCAATTTCAAACGAAAAGTATTGCTATATAGTGCACGTCGTCTTCCGTGTTTAAAATTTGGTCTTCAGATCAGTCGCATTGCTTACACACTATATTCACAATTACATGCATATACTAGCACACAAGAGAGGTAATTATAATGGAACGTTTTAGTGTTTGCTTCTTTTGGCCAACGTTTGAGTAGTATCTCTTTTTCAAGTGCTATATGCATAATAAGTATAATGGTAGATATAATGTATAATCACGACTATCCTTCGCATGTTTACATATATATATATATATATATATATATATATATATATATATATATATATATATATATATATATATATATATATATATACATATATATATATACATATATATATATATATATATATATATATATATATATATATATATATATATATATATATATATATACATACATTTGCTGTCTTAAAAGTAAATACATTTGATATATGATGCAATATTTCGTTTTTCTCAGTAGTATTTAATGTATATTAAAAATTATATTTATTAAGTGTGACCATTTTCAATCTCAAATAAAAAAGGTTTACTTTTCTCTCTGCCAATCTAGGTTTGGCAAAACCAAAAATGTTCCCCTAAGCAGCATCACAACCAACGAATTTAAAATCAAAATTAAGAAGGAAAAAAAATGACAAAAACAAAATTTGGATTTGAAAATTAAAAATGGTAAACTGAAATTAGAAATGAAAACGAAACGTTTACAAAAATAAAAAGTGAAAAAGTGAAAAAGTGAAATTATGAAAAAATGCATTTGATAATGTAAATTAAAAATTAAAAACTGAAATAATTTTTGAACAATAATTAAGAACATACAAATTAAAAACTACATTAAGAAATAAGCAAATAATGATAAAATTGAAATGAAATTTAAATTATTTAAAAATAAAATAGTTTGAAATTTGTCAAGAAAAAATCTAAATGTGAAAATCACAATTGAAATTGAACATTAAAATTGTGAAAAATTAAAGTTGGAAAGTGTGTGTGCCATGTGAGATCAATGAAACAATGTAGGCTTTTTTGAAATCAACCATTTCAATGTTACAGTGTAACCCCAATATAAAAGTCCCGTTCTGGCCAAATAATGCCATCTCCATGTTAAATTCACGTTGCAATGTAACCTCGTAAATTGGGGTCAACCACTTTATTCACAATGGACTCTTTTAAGATTTCCGCTGTCCTCCAAGTTGATCCTGATGAAACCTATCAGTTAAAGTTAATTCGTTTTCATCCCTCAAAATGTATTAATTGAGAACTCAATTTTCACTCACATAGTTCAATACTGGCGTATAAAGTTGAGAAATCTTCATTTTGTTTAGTTAAATAGAATTATCTCAAGTTTGAATGTGCATTGCAAGCTCACAGAGAAAAAAAAGTATCAACACTGTTGATGAGTTTTCAGTGCACTGAACTATTCGAAGATAGTGAATAAAGTAATTTGTATTTATATCACCATTTTTCTATTCACAATCTGTTATACTTGAACTTTTGCTTTGAATAGGAGTTGCTTATGTGCAGACGTCGCTGTAGGCAAGACATAATAAGCGACTCCTGAAAGAAAATAATTGTTTAGTCTAAGTTTGTGCTATAAAATGTTGAAAATCACCCTTCGCTTTTTTTTGTCATTCAAAACGCTGGCCAATAAGGTTTCTCGGCACCAAACCAATTTTGTTCGAAATAAAAAAGCACAAAACCCCAACACAAAAAAGAACAACAAAACAACACTAATACCCACTCGGAATGCGTTTCTCATGACAGTTATATATTTGCATAAGATATGATATAATATTTACTTTAACTAGTAGAGAAATATCCGTAGGGAAAATGTTGAATGCTTCCATTCGAAAAATATGCTCGTTGACTTGCATTATTTATCGTATTTGACATTACTACTGTACGATCTTCACTAAATAAGGTATTAAAAAGGGTACGCTACATGTATTTTTAAATCGCTAATTTATGACAGAAATAAATTACATTAGTAAGAGAGATCACGAATGGCAAAATAGACAGGCTATGCATTCAGTATGGCGCAATAACAGCAATGATCGAGTATGTTATATTTCAACGGGGGTCTAGTTCTCTCAGTCCACAAACTACTGACGGACATGATTCTAACAGACTTTGTGCTTCTTAGCTTCTTCTATATGTTTTGTATCTTCTTAATGTTTGCGAATGAATTAAGATATATTCAAAATATAAGGAATATTTCCGCAAAATATTCTATACTTTCATATTAATTAATTCATTTAAGGTCTAAGTATGATGAGAACTATTTATTTCTCAATCAAGATGTTGTAGATCTAAACAACAGTGAAAGATAATATGAAAATGTAGATTTAAAAATAGATAAGTTTTCTTTTCAGACATGAAAAATATTAATTAATTCATTTAAGGTCTAAGTATGATGAGAACTATTTATTTCTCAATCAAGATGTTGTAGATCTAAACAACAGTGAAAGATAATATGAAAATGTAGATTTAAAAATAGATAAGTTTTCTTTTCAGACATGAAAAATATTAATTAATTCATTTAAGGTCTAAGTATGATGAGAACTATTTATTTCTCAATCAAGATGTTGTAGATCTAAACAACAGTGAAAGATAATATGAAAATGTAGATTTAAAAATAGATAAGTTTTCTTTTCAGACATGAAAAATATACATACTGGTTAATGCTACGTCTCTTAGTGAATATTATTTGTTTTATTAGCCAGAGTGTTTTAGTGATAAGTATCAAATCGAATTTCACATGACGTCGAGCGGACTCCGTCAGAACCGATTGTACATATTTATCAGCTGAGTCCAACTGCAAACTGCATAGACAAAGATCTGCTGTCACTTAATGCGCCAGCATCTCTGGGTCTGTGGTGTTTGTTAGAAGTAATCAGTAGAACAAACAACATATCACCTGGTCTGCAGGTGCATTATGCTATGGCATGTCAGTATCTTTGTTGTTTGCACTTTGCCTCATCTTATAAGTGAATATACATGGTATAATGCAGCGCCGGATTAAGCACCGTGGAGGCCCATAGGCAGTCAAACTTTTGGGGCCCCAGAAACACGGTCACGGTCTCATGGGGGCCCCTGATGGGGCCCATAAAAGTCACGGGGCCCATAGGCAGTTGCCTACTCTGCCTAATGCGTAATCCGGGACTGGTATAATGTATGCACATGTCACATGTCAGTAGGCTGCACTTTGTACGCTTTGTCTCTGGTATTGGTTTTCCATTTAAATAATGAGTAAAATTTGAGTGAGATGTAGGCGTGGACATCTTGTTTTATATGTCAGTATAAAAGCTCATGATATACTGCACACTTCAACTAATTCTCAACTACTATTAAAATGTATGCCTATGTTCCATGAATTTGCACATGAAAAATATAAACTTTCCCTCTCACCTTTGTTGAAGTTTTATTGTTCAATATTGATTTATTGATTTCATAACACAATAGTAGAAACATAAAAAACCTTATGTGGGAATGTTATTAATATGTATGTATGTATGTTTGTATGTATGTATGTATGTATGTATGTATGTATGTATGTATGTATGTATGTATGTATGTATGTATGTATGTATGTATGTATGTATGTATGTATGTATGTATGTATGTATGTATGTATGTATGCGTTTATAATGACATACCACGATATAAATCTGTAATGTGATAATCCATCAATGGAATGCTAGCTATTAATGTTTGTCAATTGAGACTCCTTCATACTTTTTCAAAATGTTAGCATATCTTTATTTGTTTAAAGTTTTGAAGAATTAATCCGATATTCACTCGAAGTTTTGATATATAATATCCCCATATACATTTATGGATACTTTCAGTTATGCCATTGCTATTCTGATAAGACACAATAGTCTCAAAATTTTTTTTAAACCCGCAAGCGTGTTGGGATTATTTAAAGTTGTGACTAAAAGAACATTCAGAATATAGAAATCTGATATAAAGTATTTCCCAAGCTAGTTAGGATTATTCTAAGTAATGACAACTGTACTTTGAGATAAAATATAGCCAAAATAGTTACTGTACTTTGTTCAAATAAAATATTGTTTCAATTTTGAAAGCATTTGTTTGGATCAAACTCTTATTTATAAAAATGGACATTTTGGTTAATATTCTAAATCTTTTACCTGGAAAGCTTTATGAATTCTAAGTTGTTTTTTTTTTGTGTGTGCAGAGAACTGGGATATTGTCACTATTTTTAAAGGAAAGTCCACTCTCTTATCTCTACAGATTTTTAATTTTACTTTGTGAGAAGAAAAACGAATAAAAACACGTCTCGCAGTTTTAATCCATAAACAAGTTTGTTTTGCAATATTACACGAAACAGGTTTACAAATGCCCATTTTTGAGGTTTAAAGTTATCCTGTTTTGTTTTCCATTCGTTTAAAACTTACAGGTGATGGATTAAGTGGCTTACGTCAATGAAATCCGTCCTCGGTGGCTTCGCACCTGCTTCCATCTGACCGGTTGTCAAGGAGATATCTAATTTCAACTCGCATGCTAAATTAAAGTAAAAGGATTAGTATAAGTCGTATAAATGTTTGTTTTGAAAACACCCTATATTAAAATCTAACTTTTTGCTTCAATGTACAGGAATTGGTAAGAGGACGTACCTAATGTTTGTAGATACATTTAAGTGCGAATAGTTACAGCCCCACCATTAACAAAAAAATTAATGTCTGCTTTTGAAGTTAGATGTCTGATAAGTACGATGCATCAATCAAATTATGAATAAATAAATAAATAAATAAATAAATAAATAAATAAATAAATAATGAAACCGTTTATATGTAAATTATCTGAGAAAAACACGAAGAAGTTATTAATAATAATCCATGCGCCATTACAGGAGTGGACTATTAGTAATGATCAATTACATAGTTGCTAATTTCGTATGCATGATCCACTAGATTTTTGCGTTAGTTATCTTTCACAACGAGGCCCAAATGTCGTTATAGCGCTAAGGCAAAATTAAAGTAGTTTTTTTTACTTTGAGTTGTCAGTTTGGATACATACAGGTATCATTAATCATTCTTTGATAAATGCAATGTCTAGGGATTAACTCCGTGGTGTATAATGTTCCCAATGTGCCATCTCGCATGTCGTAGCTCATTAATATACAATCGGACCGATTTGCCCACGTGCATGTATGTGACTCATGTAAGTAGTATATTCCCGATATGCAATCTTGCATGTCATAGTTCGGGTATGAAGAATAGTCCGGATGTACACTCTTGCATGTCTGAAAAATCCGACTATCCCACGTGCATGTCTGTAGAATAGTGTCAATGTGACCTCGTGCATGTCTGTAGAACAGGTCCGATGTGACCTCTTGCATGTTGTATTTCGGGGGTGAAGAATAATCCCGATGTGCTTCGTGCGTGTCAGTAGAATATATCTGACGTACCCTATTGCTTGTCTGTATAATAGGTCGGATGTATCCTCTTACATATCTGTATAATAGGTCGGATGTATCCTCTTACATATCTGTAGAAAAGGCCCGGTGTATCTTCTTGCATGTCTTAGGATAGTCCCGATGTATCCTCTTGCATGTCTGTAGAATAGGCCGGATGTGACCTCTTGCGTGTCTGTTGAATAGGCTGGATGTGACCCTCTTGCATATTATAGCTCCTGGATGTAGAGCAGGCCAGATATCACCTCGTGCATGTCTGTAAAATAGCCCCAATGTATTTTCTTGCGTGTCTGAGGAATAGGCCCAATATGTTCTCCTGCGTGTCTGTAGAATAGGCCCCTATATGTTATCCTGCGTGTCTGTAGAATAGGCCCCTATATGTTCTCCTGCGTGTCTGTAGAATAGGCCCAATATGCTCTCTTGCGTGTCTGTAGAATAGGCCCCTATATGCTCTCCTGCGTGTCTGTAGATTAGGCCCCTATATGTTCTCTTGCGTGTCTGTAGAATAGGCCCCTATATGTTCTCCTGCGTGTCTGTAGAATAGGCCCCTATATGTTCTCCTGCGTGCCTGTAGAATAGGCCCCTATATGCTCTCCTGCGTGTCTGTAGAATAGGCCCTTATATGCTCTCCTGCGTGTCTGTAGAATAGGCCCTTATATGCTCTCCTGCGTGTCTGTAGAATAGGCCCTTATATATATGCTCTCTTGCGTGTCTGTAAAATAGGCCCCTATATGCTCTCTTGCGGGTCTCTAGAATTGTAACCTTTTGCATGGTGTAGCTCAGGGATCACCAAAAAAATGTAGTTCGAACATTATCATATGATCAGTCTTAGTCGGTTACTGTAGTGTGTACTGGTTAAGGCACTTATTTTTCCTCTTAAAAAACTTACCCACATTGTTGTGCCGTAAAACATCTATAGGGATAAATCCAAACATTGTTATATAAATCCTGACTTTCTCAATCAGAAATGACTACAACACGTTTAATGGCTATATGATTTCAAACCGAATACTCAGTCCCCACACTTGATTCAGTTAAACTACTACTACTACTACCACTACTACTACTACTACTACTACTACTACTACTACTACTACTACTACTACTACTACTACTAATAATAATAATAATAATAATAATAATAATAACAATGCTTGCATACAGTCAAAAACATGCATATCACCACACTTCCTGCATGGTCTTTTTATATGATTTTCTTGAAATGCAAACAAGCAAAAATGTCTCTCACAAGAACTTTGAAGCAATGAAAGATAAGAATGTTTACAGCACTTATGTTGATGTACAGCACTAATGTTGTACAGCAATACATAAATATGAATAAAAACCATGTTGAATTTTTACAGTCCTACTTTCCCATCATTTTTCAGTACATTTACATAGAAATGGGAAAGAAAAATATCACAACTTAATGCCCATATACACTAATGAGATATCTAACTTAAATACGCATATACACTAATGAGATATCTAACTTAAATGCCCATATACACTAATGAGATATCTAACTTAAATACGCATATACACTAATGAGATATCTAACTTAAATACGCATATACACTAATGAGATATCTAACTTAAATGCCCATATACACTAATGAGATATCTAACTTAAATACGCATATACACTAATGAGATATCTAACTTAAATACGCATCTATCCTAACTACATATCTAACGTAAATGCTCATCTACCCTAACTACATATATCTTTAATGCTCATCTACCCTAACTACATATATAACTTTAATGCTCATCTACCCTAACTACATATATAACTTAAATGCTCATCTACCCTAACTACATATATAACTTTAATGCTCATCTACCATAACTACACATCTAACTTAAATGCTCATCTACCCTAACTACATATATAATTTTAATGCTCATCTACCCTAACTACATATCTAACTTAAATGCTCATCTACCCTAACTACATATCTAACTTAAATGCTCATCTAACTTAATGCTCATCTACCCTAACTACATATCTAACTTAAATGCTCATCTACCGTAACTACACATATAACTTAAATGCTCATCTACCCTAACTACATATATAACTTTAATGCTCATCTACCCAAACTACATATCTAACTTAAATGCTCATCTACCCTAACTACATATCTAACTTAATGCTCATCTACCCTAACTACATATCTAACTTAAATGCTCATCTACCATAACTACACATATAACTTAAATGCTCATCTACCCTAACTACATATCTAACTTAAATGCTCATCTACCCTAACTACATATCTAACTTAAATACGCATCTACGCTAACTATATATCTAACTTTGAAAGTTTCAGTAAAATCCTCTGAATGATGTCGAAGGAGGGAAATAGCTAACTTAAATCAATTTGTTTCCTATGATTTTTTATAAAAAAAAAGAAGTTTCCCGATAAATGGGGCAAAAGAAATAGTAATAACCTTATGGACCACGATACCATAAAGCTTACATACAACCAAATAAGCGTTGTTGCATGATAAGCGATGATGAACTCGATTCCGATGTACCCGTTTCTGATATTTAAAAATTATTATCAAAAACCGATATGACCAAAGAAGTAGAATTTTATTTTTAATCTACACCATCTGTCTTCAAAAATGTATTAAAAATACACCATGACGAGAGTCGACGAGAAGCTTTGTCACGGAGAGACAGAGACATATAGATGAGGGAATAACAACAATGTCACCACTCTTCGCTGAAATTCAGGATTAATGGCAATTTCAGTCGTTAGTAGTCGTAGCAACTAAGAGACAAGAAGAAGAAGAAAAATAACCCCAAACAAACAGAAATTAACGCTAGATTCAGACTCCGGGACGCAAAGTTGTTATATGCAAAATGTAAAAGTTATATTGGTATTTACACCACAGAAAAAGTATTGCATTAACTTGCATCAAAAACGATTGTCAAAAGTGTTTTGTTTTTCCTGTTCAAGAACAGTCGATGATGCCTTCCTATCGAATTTGAAATTGTACCTTGTTTATGTAGACTATTTGAGTCAGAACTTCCTGTCCGGGATTAAATTAATTTCTTCCCGACTACCAACTGACCCTCATAATCGCTATGAATAGAGATAGGTGCAAGTGTATGCTTTCCACCGGAAACACTGTAACAGAACTCTTCTTCAAAGAAGAGGCGATTTTCTCGAGGATCAGTTTGGTTTATGTATAATCTTGATCAAGAAAACATCATTAATACAAGGTATTTGCGATGAATTTGTTTCAAAACAAGTCGAGGAGAGAATCTCGATTTGTTGACTTGAGAGATCATGCAAAATGTTTCCAGACAGACAAAGGATGCAAAGTAATGGGTATCATTTTGGCCTCAGGTTATACTGCCGACTGAATAAGACAAATACCTTTCCGGTTGAAATATAAACAGGTCAGATCAAAATATTGCCATTTTATTTGTGTAATGTAAGTAACAGGAATTTGAATTTTATAATAAAAGTGAACATAAAAAGCTAGTGAATTTATAAAGTTGTATTCGATTTTGTATTTTTTTTAAAAAAAATAGATGCATTAAGTTTTTAGTATAGTCATAATGACAAACTTAAAGATTTAAAGGACGTACAAACGTGGCTTTTAAGGTTCATTGATTTTGATGAAAATGCTTGAAACGTAATCATCTCATGTACTATATCATGTCAAGGTATCGTTTACAATTACACATATTTCCTTATATCGTGTACTATGTCATGTCAAGGTGGTATATCATGTCAAGGTATCGTTTACAATTACACATATTTCCTTATATCGTGTACAAATCATGTCAAGGTATCGTTTACAATTACACACATTTCCTTATTTTGTGTACTATATTATTTCATGGTAGTGTTTACAATTACACATATTTCTTTATATCGTGTACTATATCATGTAAAGGTATCGTTTACAATTACACACATTTCCTTATTTTGTGTACTATATTATGTCATGGTAGTGTTTACCATTACACCCGTTTCGTTATATCATCTGTCACTTTTATTCGGTACAAAAGGTGTGCCCATTTATCTTAGTGAACAGCTGGATAGTATTGTTTTTTTTTTCGTTGAATATATTGGCGAGAACGTTAAGCACTGAAACACAAGAATAGGAACTCATTCAAATATTTTCCTTCCGGAATATTCCAATGAATGACACCTACCCTCTGTTTAAGAAAAAAATATATATTTATTTATAAATTTATTTAGTTAATGAAATAATTATTTATAGACATGGATACATACTGAAGTTAGCAATATAGGTCTTATATATTAGTATTTATCTAATATAGTCAGAGGTTTTATTTATATATTAGTATCTATCTAATATAGTCTGAGGTTTTATTTATATATTAGTATTTATCTAATATAGTCAGAGGTTTTATTTATTATTAGTATTTATCTAATATAGTCAGAGGTTTTATTTATATATTAGTATTTATCTAATATAGTCAGAGGTTTAATTTATATATTAGTATTTATCTAATATAGTCAGAGGTTTTATTTATTTATTAGTATTTATGTAATATAGTCAGAGGTTTTATTTATTTATTAGTATTTATGCAATATAGTCAGAGGTTTTATTTATTTATTAGTATTTATGTAATATAGTCAGAGGTTTTATTTATTTATTAGTATTTATCTAATATAGTCAGAGGTTTTATTTATTTATTTGTATTTATGTAATATAGTCAGAGGTTTTATTTATTTATTAGTATTTATGTAATATAGTCAGAGGTTTTATTTATATATTAGTATTTATCTAATATAGTCAGAGGTTTTATTTATTATTAGTATTTATCTAATATAGTCAGAGGTTTTATTTATTTATTAGTATTTATCTAATATAGTCAGAGGTTTTATTTATATATTAGTATTTATCTAATATAGTCAGAGGTTTTATTTATTTATTAGTATTTATCTAATATAGTCAAAGGTTTTATTTATTTTTGGAATAGGTATTGCCTTCCGTTTCTCAATGCATGTTTTGTTTGAATTTTCGAAACTTGTCCAGAAGCTGTAAAAATTACAAGGAAAGATTATTTATTATTATTATTATTATTATTATTATTATTATTATTATTATTATTATTATTATTATTCACACGATTTTAAATTACGAAACTACTTATGTTACAGTCATTATAGTAGTATATACAGATAATGTTCAGTAACGACCATTTAGTATTCATATATTTCAGCCCACATCTCATCTTATCAGGATTTTCTTTAAAGATCTGATAGACTATACAAAAAGTCAGGGTAGGCCCAAGGATGTGCCTGGCCCAAGGATGTGCCGGGCCCAAGGTAACAAAAGCAATGAGTGGGGCTCCAAGTAAAACAAATTCATTGCGGAGTTGATTTCTTGAAATTGCGGGGCCCAAGGATGTTGCCTCGTTCGCCTTGCCCTAGGGCCGGGCCTGCAAAAAAAGTTAATTACTTTTGATCAATGTCCATTAAAGCTACTACATTTTTATCCCCCAAACTCAGCCACGAAATTACATATGCATTATTTGAAATGACTGCAACGTTTTGTTTTGTCAGGGCAAAGTATTTTTGATATCCATTAACAATGAGAGGTTATTCCAACATTCAGAGATTTTAATGCACTAAATAACGAAGAACACTGCATTCTTACTAAACTAAACCACTTCACTGAATGCCAACAATCCTAAGTATGTATGTATGTATGTATGTATGTATGTATGTATGTATGTATGTATGTATGTATGTATGTATGTATGTATGTATGTATGTATGTATGTATGTATGTATGTATGTATGTATGTATGTATGTATGTATGCATGTATGTATGTAAATATATGGGTAAGGGTACTCCTAGAAATGGAAAACTTTAAGGAAAACGCACAATATAAGAACACATGTACGAGAACGCTTCCTGTAGATGAAAAAATAAAAGGAACTAGAATCAGAGATAACATGAAAAGGAAACTGCATAAACCTTGAAAGAATTCGAATTATTTACATTTGACTGGCACGGTTTAAATCAATAATAGCGCTGGCTGTGTCTCGGGAAACCAGTAATCAACCCGTTGTTAATAATGTCGATGGTGGTCAAAAATGAAATGGGTCCATTGAATTAATAAAATTCACAAACATAATGTCAGATATTGTATTCAAGTTCATTTGTTCATCTTTTCCTTGATTCTAATTCTTCCACTAAAACAGACACCTAATTTTTGCCACGTTAGGTAGTCCATAAAGTCAAAGTTTTCCACTCTATAACCCGTAATGATGTGGAGAGATGTGTCAATCTCCTGACAGAAAAGCCAATGTGAATCTAACATGTCTATTGTGGACACTTGCACAATATAAAAGTTCAGGTCTCGATTCCAATTTAAATCTGCACAATTTCTCTTCGAAAGAGTGAACTGTTGTTTTAATAATCCTTTTATAAATTGTATTGTCGCAGAATATAGGATGTTCATGTATAAGTGGAAAACGTCTCAAAGCATGCATTTCACAGGAATAGCGTATGTCTTTAACAAAAACAATGATCTTGCGTATAAGAAAATGAAGAATTCTGTTAAACTTATTGTCCATGCTAATCAACAATTAGCTATGCAAATTTTAATAAAGAAATCTAATTTTATTTTATCAGCATATCTCTTATCCAAGACTGCCTATTGTTGTCTCTGTAGGTGAGCGCAGATTCGGACCTATAATTCTACTTGCAGCTTTCATTCGACAGACTTCTAGTCATGTATCTGTGACAAGTTGATCACAATTCGCTTCTATACATCATGGCAGGCAAAATTATTTTGACCAGATTTTACACTATTACCTGAATTCCAACCATCCTTTCCTATACCAAATACAATGAAGGAATATAAATAATGATCTTCCTTTATCACCAGCACTTTTCACTGAAACAGTATTAGAACGGTCAGGAGAGAAAGTAACCCACGCATATATTTCTGGACGAAACTATAGGATTCTGCTTATCTGCAAGCATGACCGTGTGTTTTGTTGTTGTTGTTGTTGCAGGATTCTTTATTCTGAAAATATGACAATATTGCTTTTTCCGTTTTGTATCGTATTCTCCACTTTGATGCATAGTCATGGAGGTCGCGAAGCAAAGTACACATGCCATTAAATAATGAGGACAACCAGTAGAACACATATGATGCTTAATGTATCAACCAGTAGAACACATATGATGCTTAATGTATCAACCAGTAGAACACATATGATGCTTAATGTATCAACCAGTAGAACACATATGATGCTTAATGTATCAACCAGTAGAACACATATGATGCTTAATGTATCAACTTGTATTCCAAATTTTGATGACACCAATACATTTATTAGGTCATTTATTATGGTAAGAAAAGCCGTGATGATAGCGTTCTTCCTTGCCCTACTTCTTGGTGTACTGAGTATGGTTTGGAATATTGGCCGTTGAGGAGAACAATTGCTTTTATATCTCGAAAAGAATTGCTAATTAAGCTCCACATCTGTCCTTTAACTCTAAGAGAGATCATGTATGTATGTATGTATGTATGTATGTATGTATGTATGTATGTATGTATGTATGTATGTATGTATGTATGTATGTATGTATGTATGTATGTATGTATGTATGTATGTATGTATGTATGTATGTATGTATGCATGCATGCATGCATGCATGCATGCATGCATGCATGTCTGTCTGTCTGTCTGTGTGTGTGTGTGTTTAGGCAGGTTGTTCGATAGGTATAGCCTGTCTTAACGTAACTTTAGCTATGATCATACGTGTAGATAGATATACATGTATATTCATGAAATACTAATTATAAAGTTATTTAAATTTCAATAGAGATACAGAATGCGTCGAAAATAAACGTGTAAATAGGCATGTAAGTCCAGGAAATGGTAATGATAAAACATTTCTAAAGAGATACAGAATGCGTCACAAATAAAAGAAAGACAATGTAGAAGCCCAATTAAACGTATAGCGTGCACATTGGGTAGGGTATAGTAAAATAATCATAGGAAAGGGAAAAAATTTAAAATAATAATATCTATATATTGTATCGACCACTCCGGTAGCCGAAGCAGTAGTCGTCCGCCTCGGATTCGGGTTCGAAATCCCGGCCAAAACATACCAAAGACTTATAAATATAATACAAGCAGCTACCTTTACTGGTGCTCAGCATTAAGAAGTTAGTGTCCGGTATGGGGTCAGGGAAATATAACTGGGTGGGACATCATGCTACAAGTCTGCGACATCATGCCCCAGTTCTAGACATCACGAAAAACTGCTACAGTGCAGACATCGTAGCAATATGGCTGAAAAATTGTTAATGCCAAGTTAAAAATCAAAATCACACACACACACACACACACACACACACACACACACACACACACACACACACACACACACACACACACACACACACACACACACACACACACACACACACACACACACACACACACACACACACACACAGAGTATCTGCTGAGAAAAACTAAATACGACCAGTTTTCAATGATTTTCAAACGTGCCGATACATCATCCTATTATTGGTTGTTTACAATTTGTTGTAGAAAATACACCGTCAATATTTTAGTGAATTATTTATATACTGATGTCTATTATGAGTAGTGACGGTCAACGAAATATTTATCTCGTCTATTCGTTAACTCTATAATTTCGAGTTTCTATAATTGATTCTACGTGCGTGCTGTAAGGGAAATAATCCAGGTAATATTAGAATAGTCTATCCGAAGAGTCACCTACCTTTCATTTGGAAAATGTACGCCATAAAAGTGCCTCAATTTTCCCGTTCTTATCGCTAAATAAATTCACGCATTTAACGCTTCCCACTAAAACACAACACAGCCAAAAAAAATGGAAGAATTATCATACAAGAGTGAGTGAATAGTTTCCTTTATTAGCGTTCAATTAGTTATTAAAATTCTTTTATAAATTCACAAATATCAATATGTTTTTGTTAGTGTTCAATATTGTATCAATTCTGATTTATCATTTATATGAATTTGATTAAAATCAGATCTTCACTGTCCTCTGTAAAGATCTGACAGCGAATGCTTAAAGGTCGTGTCCTGGTGACCTATGCTATTACCATAAGTGTTAATTTGTCAGCCAATCAGATGAAGCCATGTATCCTTGCGTGTGGGAGACTGCTAATGTGACTGAAGAGCATATATTTGTGCCGAACGATTTAACTCTTGTCAGATTTTTGAAAGTTGCATTTTAAATGGCTAATTCAAGGGTCAGTAGAACATGACCCCTAAGCGGTCGCTCTCAGATCTTCACGTAGGACAATGGAGATATGATGTTATGAAACAAATACTTCTGTTGATCTCCTTGTTCTTCTATATGTAGTGTCAATTCAGTTTTCTAATATCACCCTGTTACCAGTACTTGAAGGTGCCTGGCCACAATTTCATTTCTAAAAATTTCTTTTAAATTTGAGTTTATTCAAAGTATGGTACTTTTGACAGTATTAGGGATTTTTTTTTCAGAGACATAGATTATAGCAAGGATTAGGATGCTCTTAAGAAGCCTTACAGTTGAGGAACTTACTTTTAACGCACGCGATTAGAGCTAAATGAACGCTGCTCAAGCAATATGCAGCTTTTATAATAGGTCATCTGTGTTAATAGTTACTTCCAGTGAAATCGCCATCCTTCTTCTCTCTGATCGAAGTCATAAAAAAGTGATTTCATTCTTAAAAAAGTACATAAATTCATGTCGTCTGTGAATCTCGACAAAATAACACAATTACCATAAACAGCAATACATCCTAAATACATTTTATTTGTGCCCTTCTAATAAAGTTATCTAATATCACGTAGGCTAATTCCAATACATTTGTATCATTCTAATAGGTATACGTTCATACCCAGAAGAATCGTACCGTACGACGTCTTTTGTAACGATCTGGAGTACCGTTTGCATATTGTTTGGTACTGGATCCTTCTGCAATCACAACGTTTCATTTCTACAGGGTCTCTTTATGTATTTACAATGTCCTACATTGTATGGTCATTTTTCAATGATTGTCAGTCTTAATAGTTTGATCCTAGTCCCTTTGAGCCATTATACACTTTTTTATAATTTCTTTGTGGATGTTACCTTTCTTGTACGGTTCTCTATGTTGCAAAAGACGTTGAAATTGTGAGCAAGACAAGCACAACTTGACGAACTATCCATTATAACAGTGGTTAGATCTTGTACACTTGGTTTGTACTATTTATAGCTTACCCTTATTAAAAAAGCGTAGACTTTATTTCAATCTACATCAGTTAAACATCGGTGTATTCGAAATGCATTTGACATTTGCATGTAACTTTAATGAAAGCATGACGAAATAGAGGAGTTCCGATCTTTCAATGAGCGAATTCGAAATTTGGGGTTATGACCGTGAGATTTGGCTTGGTATACACAGTTTCATATTTTTCTGTAGTCGTTATCAGAGACAGCCCATTTCCGAATTCTTGCAGAAATTTTGTTTATATTAATGATGGAAGACATTTGACGTCCTTTGCATCTGTAGGACCTATTATACGAGCACTGTTCAACAGCTCAGAGGGATCATTGGGCATGTACAAATTTCAATGTTGATAATTTAATAAAAATGAAACATATAATATGCAAAATGTCATTTAATAAATTAGAATAAAAATACACCGTTTCGTAAACATTCCATTCAGAAAACTAGAATATGACACACATACTATTACATCAGTATACATACAAGGTTTAAATGCGGTAATTTATTCTTAGTCATCACAGCATTGAAGTACATTAAAATATCAGTTGTTACAAAAGAAGGGACGTATTAAATAAATAGATAATAAAACACTCAAAAGCAGATAAATTCATATGTAAAAGTAAAATGGATAAAGATATACACGTATGATATATATGTGGTAAAATAGTAACAAATAAAAAAGGTTTAGTGATAAAATGGAAAGTCCACCTAAGATATAATTCAGGTTAAAAACAAATGGATGCATGTCTGTATTTGTACACTATCAAAGTCATCGTAAGTTCTTTATTGACAGTCATGTAAACCCTGTATTGCACTTTGAAAATCTTAAATATACAGTTCACTCAGTCAAATCAATGCTGCCATACAAAAGCAGACACGCTTTAAGAAAATCATCTGGTACGTGTTGGTAAATTGTTTGGTTCCTTGGATAGTTTTAAAGTCCATTTGGTAAACGAAACAGGGGACTTATAGCTGGACGCGTCTACGTGCTGATAGGAAATGGACTACCAGGTACATCTTCGTCTCCCCATTTGATATAGAGCATGTGATCCCCGGGTTCTTTGACTGTATACAACAGGTTGTACGAGAAGTTCGTGTTTCTCTTGAGGGACAGCTCAGCCTCCGGCATTCCGTTTGGACCTATCATGCCCACACCCAGCACAGCTTCACCTGTCACACAGGTAAGAGAAAAGGAGAGACTTCAAGACATATTATTTTAAGCTCAATACGGTTAAATAACTATGGATGAAATATATAGGTAGTTTCTCAAAACAGGGATCATTCTGATCTGTTCGGGAGATGGAATTTTAAATAGTAATACATAAAAACACATGCTTACTATATCTAAAGAAAAATACCTGAAACCATTACTAATAGCATTTTTCATTCCCCACCCTTCCTTCGGCTGAATGACTGAAAGTAACCACTCAAGTATCTAAAGATCGAGACAATGAAGTACTGTTGGGGAGAAACCAATATTAAAGAATACATTTTCAACTATTAAATAAGGCAATATAAGGTCCAGTACTTTTTAACGAAAAAAAACATACACACTCAACAAAACTCGAACTTAGGGTTTTCAAACCATATTCTAGACACGTTGAGTTTACATATTGTTTTAAAATTTATATGTTCTTTTTATATTCAAAAATATTAAATGGAGCTTAATGTTTAACTTATTTTTATTGCAAAAATAAAACTTGGTTATTACCATCAAGTGTGTTTTTGTTCAGCAGATCATGTAGGCAACCGTACGTTTTTATCCATCCAAGTTTTGTCGAAGTTTTGATAAAAGAATAATAACTCAAACTCGTTTATTCAGATGATCTGGGTAACGACTTGTAATTACAAAGCCCCTAGTGGTTCATTTTCAGTATTATCGATCGAAAATCGAAGTACAATCGTAATTCCTTTAATATAATTTATTCTCGCCGAGTCAGGTTGTCTGAGGAAGATGGAGGACGTAAACATGCTGATTGGTTAACCAAACAAGTTGATCGACAAGTGGCGAAAGATCAGTTAAAAAGATATACCCCACCCCAAAAATGGGGGATTAAATCACATTGTAAACATTTATTTGATTGATTGTTAATGTTGATATTCAATCACTGAAGTAAAACGCTAGATGTGAAATAAACAACCATACATGTCCATTTCTCACTATAGTGAATGTTTTACAAGAAACTACTACTAATGAAATAATGAAAATTGGAATGTCAATGACATAAGAAAAACTGCCTAATCATCCTAAAATGGATGAACGAAGAACAACACTTTGTTAGGGTTTCATACACATACAGTAACATTATTGCCAAAGCTATATATTCTTTCTAAACTATAGCGAAAAGAAATAAATTAGGCATTGTTGCTTTAATTGTAGCTTGACGCTAAATTTCTTGCAAGAATCACTTTAATATTGTATGCCTCATCCAAGACAGTGAGTAACTTTGTGCATTTTCCGCACATAAACAAAGCAGATGCATATATCTATTAATCAATATGTGTTGTAAACAGGTGAGCTTACCGGCATCTTTGACGTCAATGGCGACTTGTGCCTGGCGGTTGGTGAAGCACTTTTTGAGCCCTGGACCCCTAACCACAACTTTGCTGGCATCACCGCGGAATCTAGCGGCCACCCTGGACCCTGCTTTCTTTTCAACGGTTTCTACAACCATTGAAGTCTGCTCGCTCAGAGGAGATGGTTTTCTGCCAGCACCTGGAATGGGTTTTTGTACCGATCAATGCCATTCACGCAGATGGTGATATATAGATAACTAGTCAATAACTGATTTGGTACACTAGTACATTTAACAACTGTGAAGATTGATAAGTATGATAACTCGAACTTTTGTTTTACGAAAACAATTTATGTTATAAAAATACAACTTGAAGTTCACCACCCCACCCCACTCCAAGGTTCGCATTCTAACAAAGGGAATATAGGTGCTTAAGTAGATATTTCTCCAGAAGAATAGGTCTACTGGGAGAATTCAAACAGTGGTAAAGGAAATAAGCAGTTGAAAAGAAATGAAAGTAACTGTGATGTTGTTATGAATGAAAGGGACCTGAATTGTCTGACTGTATACAATAGATCCTACTGTATACAATAGATCCTACTGTATACAATAGATCCTATATATCCTATTGTATACAATAGATCCCACATAATAAAAACTGACACATAAAAGAATACAACTTGTTGATTACTGTAGTTTAAACAAATTTAGGCGGAGAAGAAAATGACCAAAAATATGACGATTTCATCACTGAGTTTTAGTTCATACCTACAATGTAATTTTACTAAATATATTGGTGGAACGATTAACAATAATACATCAGATGTGTCTAGCTATTGTTGTACAAGCTTTTACAGTCTGACATTTACAAGACATTAAGGGCAATACCTGTGACTGTAGGGCAATATGGACTGCCAGCAATGTTGATGTTGCCGTACTTGATGGTAATAAGGTATTTTCCAGGGGAAAATGGCGTGTAGCTGAATTCATAACCATCATCAACTTCCTTACAGCTGAGTGCAACCTTGGATGGACCATCAACAAACACCGCAAGAAATCCAGAACCTGACCCGGCAGTTCGAACCATGAACTTATTCTTCGAATCTAAAAACGAAAATCATTTACAAATGTACATACACATTTTAAGACTGATAACTTATCAAATATTGAAGAATTTAACTATGTATAACATTTCCAGTTTTAAATAGTGAAGGATCCAAGTAACCCAAATCACCAAATCTAGATAGGATCATATGGTGATGTACAGCTTTTTGTGCTATTCGATTGTTGAATATATATTTACAAGAAAATGTCACAAGAAAAAGACTTTAAAATTATATGGTCACTAACTGTTCATGAACTTTCATTAAAGTTGTAGAGGTTAAATATCATGACTTCATGATCATGAACCCCACTAACCAAAAACACTAAAAAATGCTACGTTGCTGAGAGATGCTAACATTAATGGCGCAGTCATTGAGATCATATGATCAAAAGCCTGCACAGCCAATTTGCAGAAGGTCACAAATTGCTAACGAATTCCAAAAACTTTGTATATTTATCGTTGATTTCATTATTTTATTTCACAGGACTGTAAACTGTTATTGTACTTTTCAACACTATACAATAATTTTGTATCGTTTTACCTAATAAAGGAGATAACTCTATTTAATAAAGGCCATAAATTGCAACCACGTTATTTTTATACTTACTGCATTTTCCTGTTTCCAGACCATCTCCAAGGGCATGTACCATAGCTGGATCAGCAGCCGTAGACCCCACCATCACAGCGAAGGGGCTTTCGGGTACGTGGGCCTCGTTCAGTCGCACATCAATGTAATGGACACCGTTTTCCTTAGGTATGAATCGACATGCGTACAATCCGACATCCATTTCTTGGAATAAACAGTCTTCATGATTACCAGATGGTGTGCGAACAGTGGCGTGTAGCTGACCCACAGCTCCATTGAAAGAGATGGTAAATGTGGCTGGTTTATCAGTCTGGAATGAAATAAACGATGTAGTTAAGAACAACTAAAACATTTAAAATGCCCTGTTTGAGATCGCTTTCTACTTATGAGGAAGTAGTGTAAATGACTGAAATAGTTCATGTATACTCCACCTACGGGTAAATAGCAATGGCACATGTTACTGTAGAATCGATTGCAATCGGAATCAAGCAAAGGATTTATTACCAATTTATCATTAGAAACTTAAACTATCATAGACTGAGCACCCAGACCATTGATTTAACTACAGTAACGAATCAAAAGGAAACAACGTTTATCTACAAGTTTTCGTTCTACTGTAGTACGAGGAATGCTTATATTATTAATCCGTGTCCGAATAAAAGTAATCTAATCATGTAGTAAAAACTAAGAATCAATCTCTGGATAAGTTCTTTAACGTGTCTTTTCAGCAAATTAATGCTGTTTTCTGAAAAGCTACTAAACTACATGTTTAATGACAAGCCGTCTAATATTATAGACGGGATATTTTAGGACAATCCATCTTACTGCGAGTCCTCTGTCCTTGAGAGCATGTACGGTCACAAGCTTGGCGGTACCTCCGTCGGGCGAGATGTTAATCTTGAAGGGGGAGTTCGGGATATGTTCATCATTGAACTTGATGTGAACCCCATACATACCTATGATGATAAAAAAAATGATATAATAATAATAATAATAATAATAAAAATAAAAATAATAACAACAACAATTATAAAGTAATCAAGGTTAAGGAAGTGTTGACTAACCGAAGATTTGTGTTGACCATGGAATTTGTTATCGTGTGATGCATATTTTCCCCCTTACATGTGGTACGTGTTATTGGTCTCTACAAAGTAAGTATATTGGCTTGTGAAGATGACTAATTATTTTGATAAATATTATCAAATTGTTTTCATCAATTAGTCATCAAAATAAGTTCGGAACAGTAGGACAAGCATATGCCATCGTAAAAATATTTCTTCGATAGCACGACAGTGCGGAGTAAGTCCCCTTGTATACAAAGGAATCTACATGAAGTCTATTTTGCCCTATTGTTTTCGCTAATATTTTTTTTATAAACAACAATCGCTTTTATCCTTGACAATATCGTCGGCATTGTTGGCTTTTTCTGTAATGGGCGTGTTGACATTTATTTGCCTCGTTATAGATAATACGTGGTAACGGGTTTCACACGGTCAGAGGGGCCCCGAGTGTCCGAGAGGTCTAAAGCGCTGTCCGTTACGGATCACTGCCATCTCACCTCTGTCTGCGTAGGTTCGAGTCTAAGATTCGGCTAATGTAGTTATGTGAGAAAGCTTGCCAGTAGTTTCTCGTGGGTCAGTGGTTCTTTCCGGGGGTTCTCCCGGGTTCTTCCTCCACCAATAATACTGGCCGCCATGTATAGCCTATCGAGTGCTGAGAAATGGCGTTAAACCCTACAACAACAACAACAACAACTTCACACGGTCGGCAAAGCTGATTACGCGACTTGATTCCGATAACGCATTTAAGATATGTCGAGCATCAAGACAAACACGTAACGCAACAAGTAGGATATACAGTATTCGTAATGACATGTTTTGTTGCAAAGGTGACGTTTTCTAAGACATACGCCTTTACAACGATTGCGTCCCAATGCCGTTTCTATATATACATAAGAATTGTTTTCTTTAACTGAATTGCACAGATCTTCTCTCTGTTGTGTTATGGTAGCACACAGTTAATAAATCATTTCATTTTGAGCTCACTGGCGTTCAAGAATTTGCTGGCAAGAAAAAGTGGTTTACCGTTCTCTGATGCAAAAGTGTGCCAGAAATCTGCAGTGAGAAAGAGTTTTGGCGAACTATATTAAGTTATGGGCCAATTAATCATTCACTAATACAATGTGTCAATTAGATTTCAGAATATTTGACAGTGCTTCTTTGTTGTCGGAAGGCCAACGTGATTCAACGAATAGTGTGCAGAGCTTGCGATTAGAAGGATGGTGTTTCGTATCATGCTCAGGTTTGAGCCCTGCATGGAGGATGTACCTGAGCAAGACAAATTGTCTCGACATTATATAACTCTTCATTAACCATCAATCAATCAATCTATCGATTTGACATATTGTGTATCACTTTAAGTTTGTGAGTAATTTTACACGTTTTCTTTATTCTTTAATCTTTTATATTCTTAAACCCTTTTTTCCTCTCATTTTGAAATAGGCGCTAATACTATCTATTTGGTCCATCCTTCTGTAAATGCACTTATGTCATAGCAAATGGCCAAGCTTCATTTCCATTCTCTTTTTTTTCCTCACTCTTGACCCTCCACATTTCCTCCTCTCTTATCCCGCATTTGCTTCTCAGTTTCTGCAGTAAAGTAAGATAATAACAGCCACACCGACGTCACATATATTGGTCAAATGTGTGTGTGTGTGTGTGTGTGTGTGTGTGTGTGTGAGAGAGAGAGAGAGAGAGAGAGAGAGAGAGAGAGAGAGAGAGAGAGCTGTGTAAGAGCTGTGTATTACCCGGTTTCTGTACTTTGTAGCTGACACCTAGGAAACCTTGGGGACGGTTTTCAACTTTTATGTGGGCTTTGGAAGGACCTTCAATCGCAATCGACAGCGTTCCAGAGCCAGCTTCCCTGGTATAAATGTTGAAATGATCTGAAATAGAATGTACATACGTAGACATAATGCTAAGGCTAGGTATTTCGCAAATAATTTACGACAATCTAGAATACTTTCTTAGCAATAAAAGAAACAAATCATTCTAGTTTTCTTATGTATAGGTCTTTTTTTTTCCCATCTTTGTATGCATGTAGACAAAAACTAAGGGTTGTATGATGCGTGTCCTTTTCGTAAACAACTTAGTCTACTTACTCTCCGCACCAGCCTCTCCTTTTTCTACGCCCGGTCCGCCGACTTGAACCTTGTGAAAGCCACCGCTGTTCATCTGACCCACAGTGTACTGGAATGGACTTCCTAGGAACAAGAAGGGACAGAAATTATAGAAGAATTAACTGCTTCGTCAGTGAAAACTACTGTCACGTGAACAAACATATGAATGGTTATATACGCCATACCGCAAATTTCTTTTCTCCTAATAAGATATTTCTTTTCTTTTTGTACTTGTAATTGTAACGCTCACACTTTTCAAGTAAATATTTTTAAATTTAACTTCCTTACATTAAATATTGAAAAAAAATATCAGCTTAATCGTTTAGGTAGGGATAAGGGAGTGGTTCTATGAATACTTGAAATCTGTATCGGCTTCTACGCCAGAGAACAGATTTATGACTTCTCGAAATTCTAGGGGATCCTTTTGCATTATCCTTGCCCTTGATTTTAAAAATAGGAATTTACAATTTTAATTCAAAACCTGAGGTAATCGACTTTAAGTTTTTAAGTTCTTAGAGAAGGATATATTAATATGCGGAAAAAAGAAAAGAGTAGGTATGGCGTAGAGTGAACATTTTTAGTGTGCAGCATTAGCAACTTAAGACACAATCATGGTATGAAAATGGTGAAACGTCAAAGTTAGTAGTCAAATGAGGTTTTAAATACACTGTCGGGTTATGCAATTGTGGCTCAAGTCGAGAAAGCAAACCAGTAAAGGATTACATTTGAATAACAGCAAAAATAACGTATTTGCGCATGAGCCAAGACTTTAGAAATTCCGTACACAACGTGTCCAGGCTTAGTAGGTATGGATTCGCAGACTGTGTCAGGCTAAGATACACTTACACGAATATACAGTCAGATTAGTTTCTTTGTACAGCGTCGTAATAGAACTCATATACCAGCCTCAATATACGGAATTTCTTTTAGTACAATTTACATTTTACAAAATCGAAAGACACTCTTAATGAATCATGCTAACGATAAGCCGGATGACAAAATGACGCCATTTTCGTTTAAATTATTTTCGATGAGCAAATGTAAAAGGCAAATACTATATTTGCAACAAATCAAGTAGCCCAGTTTTCAGATTCGAGCAACACAAGCCAGGTACAATGATTTATTCATATGTATATTAGAATTTTGACACAATTGTTGTCGAGTTTACCTTGCTTGACATGATGATAATATTAAGAAGAAAAGGAACAAGAATTATAAGTATTAGAGATCATTCAGATTGTCATAAAATTGCTTAGGCTGGGAATGTGAATATCATAAATGAATTTGATTTCAAAGTCCCGTACTATGTTCTGGAGTAGAAAACGATGCACTGCGAACTTGCGCAACTTAAACTTGTGTCAGGTAAGCGCAGTGCGAAGTTATAAATTGCTTCATTATTGACCATCTGTGTTGCAAAAATACAAGAAAACCACAGAACAGACATTAAACTTTCTTGTACTGACATATTTACTGAAGTTTCAAGTTGATACTTGACATTTCGACATTTCAGGAAATGTTTGAAAAAACTCTGAAAATCTAGTTATCAACAACTGCAATTAAACCATGCCCAAAAAGCATATTCCACACTGCTTACCTGATATATGAAGGCCTTTGTGTTTAATGCTAAGTGTATTGATGCCCTTTAACTTCGGGGTAAACACAATACGGTAGTGGAAGTCTTCCTCATCTATCACTTCACAAACTTCTGTAGTTCCATCAGGGTCCGTTACTGATGCTTCCATATCAAACGGATTAGTGCCTTTGGAGAACAAAAATGCTTTAATTAACCTTTATGTGTTTTTAAAAATGGTGATTTTACAAATGTTTGTCAGTAAGTCCGTATAATAGTAATAGCTTAACTGAGCACTAGTAATAGTTTCACTGTATATTAGTATAACTTTTTAGCTGTATATTAGTAATATCATAACTATATGCAAGTAATAGCTTAACTGTATGCAAGTACTAGCTTAACTGTATAGAAGTAATAGCTTAACTGTATACTAGAAATAGCTTAACTGTATGCAAGTAATAGCTTAACTGTATACTAGAAATAGCTTAACTGCTTAATACTTTATCTGTATATTAGTAAGAGGTTAACCATATACTAGTGATAGCTTAACTGTGTACTAGTAATAGCTTAACTGTATGCAAGTAATAGCTTAACTGTATACAAGTAATAGCTTAACTGCTTAATACTTTATCTTTATATTAGTATGAGGTTAACCATATACTAATGATAGTTTAACTGTACATTAGCAATAATTTAACTGTATACTAGTAATAGCTTAACTGTATGCAAGTAATAGCTTAACTGTATACTAGAAATAGCTTAACTGCTTAATACTTTATCTGTATATTAGTATGAGGTTAACCATATACTAATGATAGCTTAACTGTACATTAGCAATAATTTAACTGTATACTAGTAATAGCTTAACTGTATGCAAGTAATAGCTTAACTGTATACTAGAAATAGCTTTACTGCTTAATACTTTATCTGTATATTAGTAAGAGGTTAACCATATACTAGTGATAGCTTAACTGTATACTAGTAATAGCTTAACTGTATGCAAGTAATAGCTTAACTGTATACAAGTAATAGCTTAACTGCTTAATACTTTATCTTTATATTAGTATGAGGTTAACCATATACTAATGATAGTTTAACTGTACATTAGCAATAATTTAACTGTATACTAGGAATAGCTTAACTGTATGCAAGTAATAGCTTAACTGTATACTAGAAATAGCTTAACTGCTTAATACTTTATCTGTATATTAGTATGAGGTTAACCATATACTAATGATAGCTTAACTGTACATTAGCAATAATTTAACTGTATACTAGTAATAGCTTAACTGTATGCAAGTAATAGCTTAACTGTATACTAGAAATAGCTTAACTGCTTAATACTTTATCTGTATATTAGTAAGAGGTTAACCATATACTAGTGATAGCTTAACTGTATACTAGTAATAGCTTAACTGTATGCAAGTAATAGCTTAACTGTATACAAGTAATAGCTTAACTGCTTAATACTTTATCTTTATATTAGTATGAGGTTAACCATATACTAATGATAGTCTAACTGTACATTAGCAATAATTTAACTGTATACTAGTAATAGCTTAACTGTATGCAAGTAATAGCTTAACTGTATACTAGAAATAGCTTAACTGCTTAATACTTTATCTGCATATTAGTATGAGATTAAACATATACTAGTGATAGCTTAACTGCACATTAACAATAACTTAAGTGTATACTAGTAATAGTTTAACTGCATAATCCAAATAGTTTAACTATATACTAGTAATGCGTTAGCTGTAGTATACTAGTAATAGCTTAAATGTATTCAAGTAATGCCTTAAATGTTTTTCTAGTAATATATTAACTGTATACTTGTAATAGTTCAACTGTACTAGTGATAGCCTAATTGTATATTTAGTTACAGCTTAACTATATAAAAGCAATATTTTAAGTATGTAATAGTAACGGTTTAACTGTAAATTATTATTAGTTCAACTGTATGCTAATAATATACGTTGACTCTTGCAAATATGATGGTTAATCTTTAGACATTGTTAATTTGTTCCTTTAAGAAACACGAAAATCATCTTTGTAATATTAATAAATCAAAGAAACATGTCTCCAACTATATAACGAAGAATATAATGTACATGTCTCCGACTGCATAACGTAGTGTATAACGTACAGATATCCGACTACATAACGAAGTATTTGACGTGCATGTTTCAGACTGCATAACGTAGTTTGTCCCATAGTCGATATAGTTTTTCTAAAATATGTGCGGTTTCATATTTTCGATAGTACGACACGTTAAAATATCACTATGTGTGATTATGATTGGTCTAAATAAGCCCATGCAATTATTGCACCTATACAATGCGACCTCATACACATTCAAGAATCTATGAAAACTCATTTTGTCTGTGTAAAATGTTCTTGTTTTTTTTGTTCCTGAAGAACGCTTGTTCTTTGATTTATAGTTTGTAAGATAAGCATAATCTATTTTCAAACGTCAATACTAGGTAAACTGTGGTTGGTACTATTATTTACGTTCAACAAATGAGAGGTACAACGACTGTCAGAATGAAGAAAATTATTGGTTCTTATTTCCATCTAAATAATATCAACTGAAAGAAACGCAAAGCGATGAAATATAATCTCAAACGGATAAAGATTTAATATTACATTTATGAAATTCGTTGAATGATGTCAAGCTTTCGCTCCCCAAGGCTCGCAAAAGCTGGACATTATTACACTCATTTCATAAATACAGTATTAAATCATGACCCATTTGATAACAACTTGATAACTGCCTGCGTTCATTGCTTGAAAAACATGCCCCAGCCACCAAATGCAGAGCATCAATAAAAAAAAAAAGTGTTCTCCATGGTATAGCAGTGTTAGGGACCAGCTTCGCACTGCTAAAAGACATCGCCGAAAAGCAGAGAGGCTTTCGCTTTCCACCAGACTCACTATTCATAAACAAATCTACGAAGCCGCTAAGAAGAACGTCACAAACATAGTCCATTTAGCCAAATCATCCCACTACAGTTCTAAGATCATGGAGAGTTCCAGCTGCAAAGAGCTCTTCGAGATAACTAACAAACTAATGTCAAGGAACAAATGTACACCACTTCCAACGACCTTCTTTCCACTAGACCTACCAGACCAATTTGCAAATTTCTTCAGTGACAAAGTTCAAACCATTAGAGATTTGCTTGACAGCACAATTTCAACTGATTCGTCACCATACAGGTATGATGCAGAATTTCAGCGACAACCGTTAGGAGCATTCGAACCTGTTTCTCTTGATTTAGTACGGACAATCGTGATGAAAAGTGCACCAAAGTCTTGTGAACTTGATCCAATTCCGACATCACTGTGCTTGAGTGCTTAGAACCAATATTGCCTTCACTAACTGATGTTATTAATATCTCTCTCTCATCAGGGGAATTCCTATCATTTTTCAAAACTCCCATCGTAAAGCCACTGCTGAAGAAACCAACACTGGACCATAACGATTTAAAGAACTACCGCCCAGTTTCTAATCTCCCTTTCATATAAAAAATCTTAGAAAAGGTTGTTCTAACTCAACTTGTATCTCATTTGAATTCAAACAGTCTTTTTAGCAATGTACAGTCTGCATATAGCCCTTGCCACAGTACGGAAACTACTCTTCTGAAAGTATTTAGTGTCATTCTCTCTGCTTTGGATAGTGGAAAGATTACAGTCCTCACTTTCCTGGATTTATCTGCAGCATTTGACACAATAGACCATGATATATTACTTCACCGTCTCCAGCATGTATTTGGCATTCAGAATATACCCTTACAGTGGTTCAAGTCCTACTTAGTCAACAGGACACGAATTATATCTGCAAATGGAATACACTCCAGCCCAGTTGACGTATGTTATGGTGTTTCACAGGGATCTGTTCTTGGATCTGTTCTGTTCATTCTGTACACTCAGTCGCTCTCAAGTGTCATAGATCATCACCCAGTGTCGCACCAATTGTACGCTGATGACACCCAAATATACATGTCTAGCCACCCAACTGAAGTTGATGCTAACATCCATGGAGTAGAGAAGTGCATTTCGGATGTGAAATCATGGATGACATGTAACAAGCTGCAGATGAATGATGATAAAACTGAGGCTATTCTGATCACAACATAAAGACTTTCTCATTCACATCCTTTACCTCAGACAATAAATATCAGCAACACCAACATTAAATTCTCACAGTCAGTACGGAATCTAGGTGTTACTCTAGACAGTACTCTCACATTGCACCAACATGTCATGAACATCTGCAGGGCTGCATATCTTGAACTGAGACGCATCAGTTCCATTCGTAAATATCTTTCTGTTGATGCCACGAAAACACTTGTGTTTTTCATTAGTACTTTCAAGACTGGACTATTTTAACTCAGTTCTGTCTGGTTCATCACAATATTTACTCCAGAAACTTCAAAAAGTTCAAAACACAGCTGCACGGATCATCTTTAGAGTACCTCGATCAGAGCACACCTCACCACTGCTCTGTACCCTACACTGGCTATCAATTCGATACAGAATCCAACACAAAATTTGTTCTCTGTGCTATATTTCAATGACAGACTCCAGTTCAACATACCTATCCAGCCTCACCCATGTGTATACACCAGCTAGATTCTTACGCTCTTCTTCTGATAATCGTATACTCATTGTTCCCAAGGTGAAAACAAAGTCATATGGACAACGTTCGTTTGCATACCAGGGCCCGGCGACGTGGAACGAATTGCCCATTGAAATTCGACACAAAGACACAGTGGTTCCTGTTAAGAGTGCTCTCAAGACTCACCTGTTTCGACTTCAGGGACAAACTTAGCGACCTAATCATGTTTTGTATCTTATATGTTTTCAGCATGTTTTTATGTGTTCCAATTTCATTGTTTTTGTCATTTGTTGTTCTGTAGTGTAGTTATATCATTATTGATGGTGTAAAGCGCTTAGAGCTTTTAAAGATTAGGCGCTATACAAAGTCCTCATTATTATTATTATTATTATTATTATTATTATTATTATTATTATTATTATTATTATTATTATTATTATTTGAGATCCTCTATATATAACGTATATGTTTCAGATTGCATAACGTGGTATATAACGTACAGGACACATACTACATAACTTAGTACATGAGGAATAAAGACAAAACAACCAGACGACATGTCATAGCCTACCTGGTATCTTCAGATGAAATTCGCAGCGTGTACCGGGATTGACTGGTTCGGCCTGATCCATGTCCACAGTCACTGTTTCACGAATACGCCCTGACGGTTCTCCGCCAACATTCACCAAAAATGGACTTCCTAATGTTTGGTATAGAAGTATATAAATTAAAGCAATTTGATATTATCAAAACGTTTATTTGCACAAAATTTAAGACCCACGCACACGCACCAAATTCCGAGAGAGCCACAAGTAATGTTTGCATATCATGGAAAATTGTTCTGTTCTGACATGAAAACAAAAATGCGAAGCACACTTTGATTATTCGTCTATGTTACTGAGGATATTTTTGTGTTTTTCATTACTCCTGGATATATTTCATAGTGTGGTTTAGAAACATCAATGTTTTCAATAATGTCCAAGCAACGAGTTCATGTATTCAAAATGTGAAATATATTCGGTGCTGTTAAAATAGATGTATTCCTTCTCCAAATTGAAGTTGAACGGATTTTAATTATAATCACCGTTCGGAAATCTTACGACTTGTAGATTTAGAAAGATGCATATTGGAGTGAGAAATATAACGGCAATAATACGAGCCCGTAGATAAAGAAAGATACATATCGGAGTGAGAAATATAACGGCAATACTACGAGCCCATAAATTTAGAAAGAAATGTATTCGAGTAAGCAACATGACAAAATGGTATCTAATAGTATTCCAGTTTGTGGAAATATACAAGAAAATGTTGGTACTTTTGGAGAGTATCAATCGAGGACGCAAAAGAGTAATGGCATGTAACAAAGAGAAACCATTCGCACAAACTCACCAGCAAGTATCCAAATGTATAATCAAAACACATTTGACAAAAATAACTTACCTGAGCCGTCGTTCTAACCCCTTGTCTCTTGTCTCTACTTACATGCTAGCTTTGACTTAAACAATTGATTACATTTTTAATTTAAGATAAGTGAAATTGTTAATTAGAAAATAGAACGGGTGTCAAAATAAACATTAGATTCATCGTCTGGATATTATGAGACTAGATAATACGATTATGATCTCGATACACATATTTATTTTAATTAGTCAAGTCTATTGGTATTGGTGATGGTCAAACACACATCCTCAATGACTGGTTTGGTCGAACCTTCAAATATTTTACTTACTCTGTTTTAGTATATTTCAACTTCCGAACAGCAACTTATACAACGACGATGGATTTGTATTTTCCTTGTTTTTCATGAAATGTTAAATTTACCAAATAAAAGATACAAATGTGTGTGTGTGTGTGTGTGTGTGTGTGTGTACAGTTTAAAAATGTACCGTCACATATTTGGTGCTTCTATTGAATGAGCTCCATGAAAATCATAATAAAATAAGTTAATTATTATTGATTTTAAAATCTGAGTTTTTAAATTTTACAATTCTAACAACTTTGCACAATAATTGCAACAAGGGAGATAATTCAATGTTAATTTTGAAATGGAAATTACAGTGGCAACTGACAGAAGGAACTA